>OY723272.1:0-556373 GCA_963210315.1 Rhynchopus euleeides
TGACGCACTACTCTTCCCATTTGAGCGGCAGCGTGGCTCGACCAAGGGGAAGTTCTGTTGCAAGGGCGGTTCCCTCAAGCTGGAGCCGCTCAAATTCCTCGACAACGCCCACGAAGCCGCCTTCTCCACACAGGAGTTCCGTGACAACGCCTACACCCTCAACAGCTATTTCCAGCTGGCTGTTGCCAGACATTCCCCCCATAAGAGCTTTGCAGGGATGTCCGGGCTGCGCACGGTGACGCTGAAGGGTGTCGGGGTGAAGAAGCTGCTCTCTGTGGCATCCGATGCACAGATCCGCAAGAAGCAGTGGATTTTTGCTGGAACAGACACCGCAGCCGGTGTGGTCGAGGGGCTTGGTGGTGCCAAACAGAAGACGTCCATCCTCCACATCTACCCTGTCGTTGAGCAGCTCCTCCTGACACACAACGAGTACGTCCGTGTGTACAAGTCTGCTGGGAACCTCCTCGATAACACCAACCACTCCAACACCAGCATTGTGATCCATCTTGACGAGGTGCGAGGGCAGGAGAAGAAGGGCGACGAGTACGCGAACCCCATCGCGGAGTCGGAGTTGCGAGCGGTTTACACGGTCGACAAGGGGGAACGCCATGGTCTGCCTGAGTGGAGTGCATACAACCTCGGTGGTGGGGAGGAGAAGGTTGTTCATTACATGTCTCGGTTCTGGGAGCCGATGATGTTCCCAATCATTCATGTACTTGCAGATGGAAGCGTTGGTTGGCGTCTCTACAGCGAAGGGAACGGGCAGCAGGATCAGCAGTACCACAAGGTCTCCGCACAAGACTACGGGGCCTTCCACCTCTTCCACCGGCAGGACAAGCCAAATCCTGCACTGACCATGAAGAAGCTGACGGAGTTGTACATCCTCCAGATGGCCCTTCGTGCAATTGAGCAGCGCGTTGGCTACATGTCTCTGCGGCTGAAGCAGTTCCGCTTCGACACTACAGACAACCTTCGGCAGAGGATCAACAGCACGACGACTGCACCACTGACGCGCACCAACGTGACGATCCCCATGGGCTCGAGCTTCCAGCGAAGCAAGAAGGCACGTGATGAGCGCCTCAACGATGCGCTCGCACTGAACAACCGCCTCGGTGCACCCGACTACTTCATCACGCTGACAGCCAACCCCAACTGGCGCGAGATCACCGAAAACCTTCGTGAAGGCGAGCGGCCGTGCGACAGGCCTGACCTGATTCATCGGGTCTTCAACGGAAAGACGCGTGCGCTTGTCGAGGCAATCCGGGACAAGAATGTGCTGGGGATGTGCGAGGCATTTGTGTACGCTGTGGAGTACCAGAAGAGAGGGCTGCCACACATCCACATGCTGGTCTGGGTCGTGAGCGACAACAAGCCGAAGACGACTGTTGTTCTCGATCAGATTGTCAACGCACAGCTCCCCGATCCGGACACACAGCCCCACATCTTCAAGCTGATCTCGGACACGTGCGTGCATTTGATGTGCGACAAGATCCCGTCAGCAAAGTGCAAGGTGAAAAGCACAAAGACTGGGAAGTCCGAGTGCAAGTCCAACTTCCCAAAGCCGTTCCAGGAGGTGTCCATCATCGATGCAAACGGGATCTACTGCCTTCCGAGGAGGCCCGACAATGGCCGCAAGACGGTTGTGCCGGAATCGACTGTGAAGAACCGCCACCTGCACGAGAAGGACAACAGGTACGTGGTGCCTCACAACCTGTACCTCTGCTGTCTGATGGGTGCGCATGTCAACGTGAACCCTGTCTCTTCGATCAAGGTTGTGCACTACCTCTTCAAGTATCTCTACAAGGGCGAGGCTGACGCGAAGGTATCAACTTCGATGAAGAAGGACAGCACAGAAGGGGGTGGCGGGTCCGAAGACACCCCCAAGAATGAGCCGCTAGACTACATGCAGGGGGTGTACATGGGGTCGACCGAAGCTGCTGGGTACCAGGCGCCTGTCCACAACCAGGATGTGACGGAAGAGACGGATGAAGAGGGAACACCCACAGTCGTCGAGACCATCACAAGATATGAGAAGAAATGGGAGAACGAGGTATGCCTTTGCCCTTGCATCTTCGACAACACTTGCACATTAAACAGGTCGTGTGCCAGAAATGCCTGTTCAGTTTCAAGAACACACAAGGATACAGGGTACACATCGCCTCCTGTGAGAAGAAGTGCAGATCCTGCGGAGCAGACAAAAAGGGAAGAAGCCACACGTGCCGGACTGGCGCAAAGAAGAACCACGAGAGCAAAAGGCGGTACTTGACGAAGCTGGGGTCGGAGGCTGTGACATGGGGCTCATAGGCAAGGTTCCAGGGAGAAGCCCAAGCCTCGACAGAAAATCGACAACCTTGTTGTTGATGCAGTACCTGTTGACAGAACAGCACGAGAAAAAGCAATACAAAAAGAAAGCACCACACCAACGCTGACAAACAAAGAGTCAGGGGGGCGTCCGTCTTGGCACACGGGTGAAAGGCGTAGCCACAAAGCAATGAATCAACCAAGAGATGCGAGAGCAACAACGCAAACAGGACAGACAGGCACGCGAGACCCAGCCCACACTCAGCCCCCTCATGCTCTTCATGGTCCAAACACTCAACATCATGACACAACACACCACCATCGCAGGAGGCACACAACGGGTGCTTACACTTCTAGTGCGGGTTTGCGGGTTTGCGGGTTTGCGGGTTTGCGGGTTTGCGGGTTTGCGGGTTTGCGGGTTTGCGGGTTTGCGGGTTTGCGGGTTTGCGGGTTTGCGGGTTTGCGGGTTTGCGGGTTTGCGGGTTTGCGGGTTTGCGGGTTTGCGGGTTTGCGGGTTTGCGGGTTTGCGGGTTTGCGGGTTTGCGGGTTTGCGGGTTTGCGGGTTTGCGGGTTTGCGGGTTTGCGGGTTTGCGGGTTTGCGGGTTTGCGGGTTTGCGGGTTTGCGGGTTTGCGGGTTTGCGGGTTTGCGGGTTTGCGGGTTTGCGGGTTTGCGGGTTTGCGGGTTTGCGGGTTTGCGGGTTTGCGGGTTTGCGGGTTTGCGGGTTTGCGGGTTTGCGGGTTTGCGGGTTTGCGGGTTTGCGGGTTTGCGGGTTTGCGGGTTTGCGGGTTTGCGGGTTTGCGGGTTTGCGGGTTTGCGGGTTTGCGGGTTTGCGGGTTTGCGGGTTTGCGGGTTTGCGGGTTTGCGGGTTTGCGGGTTTGCGGGTTTGCGGGTTTGCGGGTTTGCGGGTTTGCGGGTTTGCGGGTTTGCGGGTTTGCGGGTTTGCGGGTTTGCGGGTTTGCGGGTTTGCGGGTTTGCGGGTTTGCGGGTTTGCGGGTTTGCGGGTTTGCGGGTTTGCGGGTTTGCGGGTTTGCGGGTTTGCGGGTTTGCGGGTTTGCGGGTTTGCGGGTTTGCGGGTTTGCGGGTTTGCGGGTTTGCGGGTTTGCGGGTTTGCGGGTTTGCGGGTTTGCGGGTTTGCGGGTTTGCGGGTTTGCGGGTTTGCGGGTTTGCGGGTTTGCGGGTTTGCGGGTTTGCGGGTTTGCGGGTTTGCGGGTTTGCGGGTTTGCGGGTTTGCGGGTTTGCGGGTTTGCGGGTTTGCGGGTTTGCGGGTTTGCGGGTTTGCGGGTTTGCGGGTTTGCGGGTTTGCGGGTTTGCGGGTTTGCGGGTTTGCGGGTTTGCGGGTTTGCGGGTTTGCGGGTTTGCGGGTTTGCGGGTTTGCGGGTTTGCGGGTTTGCGGGTTTGCGGGTTTGCGGGTTTGCGGGTTTGCGGGTTTGCGGGTTTGCGGGTTTGCGGGTTTGCGGGTTTGCGGGTTTGCGGGTTTGCGGGTTTGCGGGTTTGCGGGTTTGCGGGTTTGCGGGTTTGCGGGTTTGCGGGTTTGCGGGTTTGCGGGTTTGCGGGTTTGCGGGTTTGCGGGTTTGCGGGTTTGCGGGTTTGCGGGTTTGCGGGTTTGCGGGTTTGCGGGTTTGCGGGTTTGCGGGTTTGCGGGTTTGCGGGTTTGCGGGTTTGCGGGTTTGCGGGTTTGCGGGTTTGCGGGTTTGCGGGTTTGCGGGTTTGCGGGTTTGCGGGTTTGCGGGTTTGCGGGTTTGCGGGTTTGCGGGTTTGCGGGTTTGCGGGTTTGCGGGTTTGCGGGTTTGCGGGTTTGCGGGTTTGCGGGTTTGCGGGTTTGCGGGTTTGCGGGTTTGCGGGTTTGCGGGTTTGCGGGTTTGCGGGTTTGCGGGTTTGCGGGTTTGCGGGTTTGCGGGTTTGCGGGTTTGCGGGTTTGCGGGTTTGCGGGTTTGCGGGTTTGCGGGTTTGCGGGTTTGCGGGTTTGCGGGTTTGCGGGTTTGCGGGTTTGCGGGTTTGCGGGTTTGCGGGTTTGCGGGTTTGCGGGTTTGCGGGTTTGCGGGTTTGCGGGTTTGCGGGTTTGCGGGTTTGCGGGTTTGCGGGTTTGCGGGTTTGCGGGTTTGCGGGTTTGCGGGTTTGCGGGTTTGCGGGTTTGCGGGTTTGCGGGTTTGCGGGTTTGCGGGTTTGCGGGTTTGCGGGTTTGCGGGTTTGCGGGTTTGCGGGTTTGCGGGTTTGCGGGTTTGCGGGTTTGCGGGTTTGCGGGTTTGCGGGTTTGCGGGTTTGCGGGTTTGCGGGTTTGCGGGTTTGCGGGTTTGCGGGTTTGCGGGTTTGCGGGTTTGCGGGTTTGCGGGTTTGCGGGTTTGCGGGTTTGCGGGTTTGCGGGTTTGCGGGTTTGCGGGTTTGCGGGTTTGCGGGTTTGCGGGTTTGCGGGTTTGCGGGTTTGCGGGTTTGCGGGTTTGCGGGTTTGCGGGTTTGCGGGTTTGCGGGTTTGCGGGTTTGCGGGTTTGCGGGTTTGCGGGTTTGCGGGTTTGCGGGTTTGCGGGTTTGCGGGTTTGCGGGTTTGCGGGTTTGCGGGTTTGCGGGTTTGCGGGTTTGCGGGTTTGCGGGTTTGCGGGTTTGCGGGTTTGCGGGTTTGCGGGTTTGCGGGTTTGCGGGTTTGCGAGTTTGCGGGTTTGCGGGTTTGCGGGTTTGCGGGTTTGCGGGTTTGCGGGTTTGCGGGTTTGCGGGTTTGCGGGTTTGCGGGTTTGCGGGTTTGCGGGTTTGCGGGTTTGCGGGTTATTATACTGTATTGCGGATTTGCGGGTAATTTCGGTGCGGGAACCGGAGCCCATCCTCTTCGACGACTCATGAATCGTGCGGGTGCACCGTGTAACGTACGGAATCCATCTAGGGCCCAGTCTTGAAAAACTTTTTTTTTGGCGACAACCTTTTTTATTTTTTTGGGTCAAAACATGTGAAAAATGGGTTCCTAAGGGAAATCCCTGCTATTTTCCCGGTTTGGGCCACGCAGCCAACATGAACGAATTTGCAAAAAACTGATGACCGTTTTCGATCCTGACATCGTGGGTATACCGGGGAATTCACGATAAAATAAATCGACAAAAAAGTCGGAGTGCACGATATTTTGCCACTGTAGGTGAAGTACCCACTTTTCCCCTTTGCCAAACAGGGAAAATGTCTTTTTATAAATTTCTCCTAAACGAATCTTCGAATTCTTGATCGTAACCGGCCGCAGCTGAAAATTTACTGGACCGCGGAATCCGAGAACATCGATCAGTTTTCACAGAAATTAGTAGAAGATATTTCAGAAATTTTTCACCCATTTACGGTTGAGGGTTATTATACTGTATTGCGGATTTGCGGGTAATTTCGGTGCGGGAACCGGAGCCCATCCTCTTCGACGACTCATGAATCGTGCGGGTGCACCGTGTAACGTACGGAATCCATCTAGGGCCCAGTCTTGAAAAACTTTTTTTTTGGCGACAACCTTTTTTATTTTTTTGGGTCAAAACATGTGAAAAATGGGTTCCTAAGGGAAATCCCTGCTATTTTCCCGGTTTGGGCCACGCAGCCAACATGAACGAATTTGCAAAAAACTGATGACCGTTTTCGATCCTGACATCGTGGGTATACCGGGGAATTCACGATAAAATAAATCGACAAAAAAGTCGGAGTGCACGATATTTTGCCACTGTAGGTGAAGTACCCACTTTTCCCCTTTGCCAAACAGGGAAAATGTCTTTTTATAAATTTCTCCTAAACGAATCTTCGAATTTTTGATCGTAACCGGCCGCAGTTGGAAATTTACTGGACCGCGGAATCCGAGAACATCGATCAGTTTTCACAGAAATTAGTAGAAGATATTTCAGAAATTTTTCACCCATTTACGGTTGAGGGTTATTATACTGTATTGCGGATTTGCGGGTAATTTCGGTGCGGGAACCGGAGCCCATCCTCTTCGACGACTCATGAATCGTGCGGGTGCACCGTGTAACGTACGGAATCCATCTAGGGCCCAGTCTTGAAAAACTTTTTTTTTGGCGACAACCTTTTTTATTTTTTTGGGTCAAAACATGTGAAAAATGGGTTCCTAAGGGAAATCCCTGCTATTTTCCCGGTTTGGGCCACGCAGCCAACATGAACGAATTTGCAAAAAACTGATGACCGTTTTCGATCCTGACATCGTGGGTATACCGGGGAATTCACGATAAAAAAAATCGACAAAAAAGTCGGAGTGCACGATATTTTGCCACTGTAGGTGAAGTACCCACTTTTCCCCTTTGCCAAACAGGGAAAATGTCTTTTTATAAATTTCTCCTGAACGGATCTTCGAATTTTTGATCGTAACCGGCCGCAGTTGAAAATTTACTGGACCGCGGAATCCGAGAACATCGATCAGTTTTCACAGAAATTAGTAGAAGATATTTCAGAAATTTTTCACCCATTTACGGTTGAGGGTTATTATACTGTATTGCGGATTTGCGGGTAATTTCGGTGCGGGAACCGGAGCCCATCCTCTTCGACGACTCATGAATCGTGCGGGTGCACCGTGTAACGTACGGAATCCATCTAGGGCCCAGTCTTGAAAAACTTTTTTTTTGGCGACAACCTTTTTTATTTTTTTGGGTCAAAACATGTGAAAAATGGGTTCCTAAGGGAAATCCCTGCTATTTTCCCGGTTTGGGCCACGCAGCCAACATGAACGAATTTGCAAAAAACTGATGACCGTTTTCGATCCTGACATCGTGGGTATACCGGGGAATTCACGATAAAATAAATCGACACAAAAGTCGGAGTGCACGATATTTTGCCACTGTAGGTGAAGTACCCACTTTTCCCCTTTGCCAAACAGGGAAAATGTCTTTTTATAAATTTCTCCTAAACGAATCTTCGAATTTTTGATCGTAACCGGCCGCAGTTGGAAATTTACTGGACCGCGGAATCCGAGAACATCGATCAGTTTTCACAGAAATTAGTAGAAGATATTTCAGAAATTTTTCACCCATTTACGGTTGAGGGTTATTATACTGTATTGCGGATTTGCGGGTAATTTCGGTGCGGGAACCGGAGCCCATCCTCTTCGACGACTCATGAATCGTGCGGGTGCACCGTGTAACGTACGGAATCCATCTAGGGCCCAGTCTTGAAAAACTTTTTTTTTGGCGACAACCTTTTTTATTTTTTTGGGTCAAAACATGTGAAAAATGGGTTCCTAAGGGAAATCCCTGCTATTTTCCCGGTTTGGGCCACGCAGCCAACATGAACGAATTTGCAAAAAACTGATGACCGTTTTCGATCCTGACATCGTGGGTATACCGGGGAATTCACGATAAAAAAAATCGACAAAAAAGTCGGAGTGCACGATATTTTGCCACTGTAGGTGAAGTACCCACTTTTCCCCTTTGCCAAACAGGGAAAATGTCTTTTTATAAATTTCTCCTGAACGGATCTTCGAATTTTTGATCGTAACCGGCCGCAGTTGAAAATTTACTGGACCGCGGAATCCGAGAACATCGATCAGTTTTCACAGAAATTAGTAGAAGATATTTCAGAAATTTTTCACCCATTTACGGTTGAGGGTTATTATACTGTATTGCGGATTTGCGGGTAATTTCGGTGCGGGAACCGGAGCCCATCCTCTTCGACGACTCATGAATCGTGCGGGTGCACCGTGTAACGTACGGAATCCATCTAGGGCCCAGTCTTGAAAAACTTTTTTTTTGGCGACAACCTTTTTTATTTTTTTGGGTCAAAACATGTGAAAAATGGGTTCCTAAGGGAAATCCCTGCTATTTTCCCGGTTTGGGCCACGCAGCCAACATGAACGAATTTGCAAAAAACTGATGACCGTTTTCGATCCTGACATCGTGGGTATACCGGGGAATTTACGATAAAAAAAATCGACAAAAAAGTCGGAGTGCACGATATTTTGCCACTGTAGGTGAAGTACCCACTTTTCCCCTTTGCCAAACAGGGAAAATGTCTTTTTATAAATTTCTCCTGAACGGATCTTCGAATTTTTGATCGTAACCGGCCGCAGTTGAAAATTTACTGGACCGCGGAATCCGAGAACATCGATCAGTTTTCACAGAAATTAGTAGAAGATATTTCAGAAATTTTTCACCCATTTACGGTTGAGGGTTATTATACTGTATTGCGGATTTGCGGGTAATTTCGGTGCGGGAACCGGAGCCCATCCTCTTCGACGACTCATGAATCGTGCGGGTGCACCGTGTAACGTACGGAATCCATCTAGGGCCCAGTCTTGAAAAACTTTTTTTTTGGCGACAACCTTTTTTATTTTTTTGGGTCAAAACATGTGAAAAATGGGTTCCTAAGGGAAATCCCTGCTATTTTCCCGGTTTGGGCCACGCAGCCAACATGAACGAATTTGCAAAAAACTGATGACCGTTTTCGATCCTGACATCGTGGGTATACCGGGGAATTCACGATAAAATAAATCGACACAAAAGTCGGAGTGCACGATATTTTGCCACTGTAGGTGAAGTACCCACTTTTCCCCTTTGCCAAACAGGGAAAATGTCTTTTTATAAATTTCTCCTAAACGAATCTTCGAATTTTTGATCGTAACCGGCCGCAGTTGGAAATTTACTGGACCGCGGAATCCGAGAACATCGATCAGTTTTCACAGAAATTAGTAGAAGATATTTCAGAAATTTTTCACCCATTTACGGTTGAGGGTTATTATACTGTATTGCGGATTTGCGGGTAATTTCGGTGCGGGAACCGGAGCCCATCCTCTTCGACGACTCATGAATCGTGCGGGTGCACCGTGTAACGTACGGAATCCATCTAGGGCCCAGTCTTGAAAAACTTTTTTTTTGGCGACAACCTTTTTTATTTTTTTGGGTCAAAACATGTGAAAAATGGGTTCCTAAGGGAAATCCCTGCTATTTTCCCGGTTTGGGCCACGCAGCCAACATGAACGAATTTGCAAAAAACTGATGACCGTTTTCGATCCTGACATCGTGGGTATACCGGGGAATTCACGATAAAAAAAATCGACAAAAAAGTCGGAGTGCACGATATTTTGCCACTGTAGGTGAAGTACCCACTTTTCCCCTTTGCCAAACAGGGAAAATGTCTTTTTATAAATTTCTCCTGAACGGATCGTCGAATTTTTGATCGTAACCGGCCGCAGTTGAAAATTTACTGGACCGCGGAATCCGAGAACATCGATCAGTTTTCACAGAAATTAGTAGAAGATATTTCAGAAATTTTTCACCCATTTACGGTTGAGGGTTATTATACTGTATTGCGGATTTGCGGGTAATTTCGGTGCGGGAACCGGAGCCCATCCTCTTCGACGACTCATGAATCGTGCGGGTGCACCGTGTAACGTACGGAATCCATCTAGGGCCCAGTCTTGAAAAACTTTTTTTTTGGCGACAACCTTTTTTATTTTTTTGGGTCAAAACATGTGAAAAATGGGTTCCTAAGGGAAATCCCTGCTATTTTCCCGGTTTGGGCCACGCAGCCAACATGAACGAATTTGCAAAAAACTGATGACCGTTTTCGATCCTGACATCGTGGGTATACCGGGGAATTCACGATAAAAAAAATCGACAAAAAAGTCGGAGTGCACGATATTTTGCCACTGTAGGTGAAGTACCCACTTTTCCCCTTTGCCAAACAGGGAAAATGTCTTTTTATAAATTTCTCCTGAACGGATCGTCGAATTTTTGATCGTAACCGGCCGCAGTTGAAAATTTACTGGACCGCGGAATCCGAGAACATCGATCAGTTTTCACAGAAATTAGTAGAAGATATTTCAGAAATTTTTCACCCATTTACGGTTGAGGGTTATTATACTGTATTGCGGATTTGCGGGTAATTTCGGTGCGGGAACCGGAGCCCATCCTCTTCGACGACTCATGAATCGTGCGGGTGCACCGTGTAACGTACGGAATCCATCTAGGGCCCAGTCTTGAAAAACTTTTTTTTTGGCGACAACCTTTTTTATTTTTTTGGGTCAAAACATGTGAAAAATGGGTTCCTAAGGGAAATCCCTGCTATTTTCCCGGTTTGGGCCACGCAGCCAACATGAACGAATTTGCAAAAAACTGATGACCGTTTTCGATCCTGACATCGTGGGTATACCGGGGAATTCACGATAAAAAAAATCGACAAAAAAGTCGGAGTGCACGATATTTTGCCACTGTAGGTGAAGTACCCACTTTTCCCCTTTGCCAAACAGGGAAAATGTCTTTTTATAAATTTCTCCTAAACGAATCTTCGAATTTTTGATCGTAACCGGCCGCAGTTGGAAATTTACTGGACCGCGGAATCCGAGAACATCGATCAGTTTTCACAGAAATTAGTAGAAGATATTTCAGAAATTTTTCACCCATTTACGGTTGAGGGTTATTATACTGTATTGCGGATTTGCGGGTAATTTCGGTGCGGGAACCGGAGCCCATCCTCTTCGACGACTCATGAATCGTGCGGGTGCACCGTGTAACGTACGGAATCCATCTAGGGCCCAGTCTTGAAAAACTTTTTTTTTGGCGACAACCTTTTTTATTTTTTTGGGTCAAAACATGTGAAAAATGGGTTCCTAAGGGAAATCCCTGCTATTTTCCCGGTTTGGGCCACGCAGCCAACATGAACGAATTTGCAAAAAACTGATGACCGTTTTCGATCCTGACATCGTGGGTATACCGGGGAATTCACGATAAAATAAATCGACAAAACAGTCGGAGTGCACGATATTTTGCCACTGTAGGTGAAGTACCCACTTTTCCCCTTTGCCAAACAGGGAAAATGTCTTTTTATAAATTTCTCCTAAACGAATCTTCGAATTTTTGATCGTAACCGGCCGCAGTTGGAAATTTACTGGACCGCGGAATCCGAGAACATCGATCAGTTTTCACAGAAATTAGTAGAAGATATTTCAGAAATTTTTCACCCATTTACGGTTGAGGGTTATTATACTGTATTGCGGATTTGCGGGTAATTTCGGTGCGGGAACCGGAGCCCATCCTCTTCGACGACTCATGAATCGTGCGGGTGCACCGTGTAACGTACGGAATCCATCTAGGGCCCAGTCTTGAAAAACTTTTTTTTTGGCGACAACCTTTTTTATTTTTTTGGGTCAAAACATGTGAAAAATGGGTTCCTAAGGGAAATCCCTGCTATTTTCCCGGTTTGGGCCACGCAGCCAACATGAACGAATTTGCAAAAAACTGATGACCGTTTTCGATCCTGACATCGTGGGTATACCGGGGAATTCACGATAAAATAAATCGACAAAAAAGTCGGAGTGCACGATATTTTGCCACTGTAGGTGAAGTACCCACTTTTCCCCTTTGCCAAACAGGGAAAATGTCTTTTTATAAATTTCTCCTAAACGAATCTTCGAATTTTTGATCGTAACCGGCCGCAGTTGGAAATTTACTGGACCGCGGAATCCGAGAACATCGATCAGTTTTCACAGAAATTAGTAGAAGATATTTCAGAAATTTTTCACCCATTTACGGTTGAGGGTTATTATACTGTATTGCGGATTTGCGGGTAATTTCGGTGCGGGAACCGGAGCCCATCCTCTTCGACGACTCATGAATCGTGCGGGTGCACCGTGTAACGTACGGAATCCATCTAGGGCCCAGTCTTGAAAAACTTTTTTTTTGGCGACAACCTTTTTTATTTTTTTGGGTCAAAACATGTGAAAAATGGGTTCCTAAGGGAAATCCCTGCTATTTTCCCGGTTTGGGCCACGCAGCCAACATGAACGAATTTGCAAAAAACTGATGACCGTTTTCGATCCTGACATCGTGGGTATACCGGGGAATTCACGATAAAATAAATCGACACAAAAGTCGGAGTGCACGATATTTTGCCACTGTAGGTGAAGTACCCACTTTTCCCCTTTGCCAAACAGGGAAAATGTCTTTTTATAAATTTCTCCTAAACGAATCTTCGAATTTTTGATCGTAACCGGCCGCAGTTGGAAATTTACTGGACCGCGGAATCCGAGAACATCGATCAGTTTTCACAGAAATTAGTAGAAGATATTTCAGAAATTTTTCACCCATTTACGGTTGAGGGTTATTATACTGTATTGCGGATTTGCGGGTAATTTCGGTGCGGGAACCGGAGCCCATCCTCTTCGACGACTCATGAATCGTGCGGGTGCACCGTGTAACGTACGGAATCCATCTAGGGCCCAGTCTTGAAAAACTTTTTTTTTGGCGACAACCTTTTTTATTTTTTTGGGTCAAAACATGTGAAAAATGGGTTCCTAAGGGAAATCCCTGCTATTTTCCCGGTTTGGGCCACGCAGCCAACATGAACGAATTTGCAAAAAACTGATGACCGTTTTCGATCCTGACATCGTGGGTATACCGGGGAATTCACGATAAAAACAATCGACAAAAAGGTCGGAGTGCACGATATTTTGCCACTGTAGGTGAAGTACCCACTTTTCCCCTTTGCCAAACAGGGAAAATGTCTTTTTATAAATTTCTCCTAAACGAATCTTCGAATTTTTGATCGTAACCGGCCGCAGTTGAAAGTTTACTGGACCGCGGAATCCGAGAACATCGATCAGTTTTCACAGAAATTAGTAGAAGATATTTCAGAAATTTTTCACCCATTTACGGTTGAGGGTTATTATACTGTATTGCGGATTTGCGGGTAATTTCGGTGCGGGAACCGGAGCCCATCCTCTTCGACGACTCATGAATCGTGCGGGTGCACCGTGTAACGTACGGAATCCATCTAGGGCCCAGTCTTGAAAAACTTTTTTTTTGGCGACAACCTTTTTTATTTTTTTGGGTCAAAACATGTGAAAAATGGGTTCCTAAGGGAAATCCCTGCTATTTTCCCGGTTTGGGCCACGCAGCCAACATGAACGAATTTGCAAAAAACTGATGACCGTTTTCGATCCTGACATCGTGGGTATACCGGGGAATTCACGATAAAAAAAATCGACAAAAAAGTCGGAGTGCACGATATTTTGCCACTGTAGGTGAAGTACCCACTTTTCCCCTTTGCCAAACAGGGAAAATGTCTTTTTATAAATTTCTCCTGAACGGATCTTCGAATTTTTGATCGTAACCGGCCGCAGTTGAAAATTTACTGGACCGCGGAATCCGAGAACATCGATCAGTTTTCACAGAAATTAGTAGAAGATATTTCAGAAATTTTTCACCCATTTACGGTTGAGGGTTATTATACTGTATTGCGGATTTGCGGGTAATTTCGGTGCGGGAACCGGAGCCCATCCTCTTCGACGACTCATGAATCGTGCGGGTGCACCGTGTAACGTACGGAATCCATCTAGGGCCCAGTCTTGAAAAACTTTTTTTTTGGCGACAACCTTTTTTATTTTTTTGGGTCAAAACATGTGAAAAATGGGTTCCTAAGGGAAATCCCTGCTATTTTCCCGGTTTGGGCCACGCAGCCAACATGAACGAATTTGCAAAAAACTGATGACCGTTTTCGATCCTGACATCGTGGGTATACCGGGGAATTCACGATAAAAAAAATCGACAAAAAAGTCGGAGTGCACGATATTTTGCCACTGTAGGTGAAGTACCCACTTTTCCCCTTTGCCAAACAGGGAAAATGTCTTTTTATAAATTTCGAATCTTCGAATTTTTGATCGTAACCGGCCGCAGTTGAAAATTTACTGGACCGCGGAATCCGAGAACATCGATCAGTTTTCACAGAAATTAGTAGAAGATATTTCAGAAATTTTTCACCCATTTACGGTTGAGGGTTATTATACTGTATTGCGGATTTGCGGGTAATTTCGGTGCGGGAACCGGAGCCCATCCTCTTCGACGACTCATGAATCGTGCGGGTGCACCGTGTAACGTACGGAATCCATCTAGGGCCCAGTCTTGAAAAACTTTTTTTTTGGCGACAACCTTTTTTATTTTTTTGGGTCAAAACATGTGAAAAATGGGTTCCTAAGGGAAATCCCTGCTATTTTCCCGGTTTGGGCCACGCAGCCAACATGAACGAATTTGCAAAAAACTGATGACCGTTTTCGATCCTGACATCGTGGGTATACCGGGGAATTCACGATAAAAAAAATCGACAAAAAAGTCGGAGTGCACGATATTTTGCCACTGTAGGTGAAGTACCCACTTTTCCCCTTTGCCAAACAGGGAAAATGTCTTTTTATAAATTTCTCCTGAACGGATCTTCGAATTTTTGATCGTAACCGGCCGCAGTTGAAAATTTACTGGACCGCGGAATCCGAGAACATCGATCAGTTTTCACAGAAATTAGTAGAAGATATTTCAGAAATTTTTCACCCATTTACGGTTGAGGGTTATTATACTGTATTGCGGATTTGCGGGTAATTTCGGTGCGGGAACCGGAGCCCATCCTCTTCGACGACTCATGAATCGTGCGGGTGCACCGTGTAACGTACGGAATCCATCTAGGGCCCAGTCTTGAAAAACTTTTTTTTTGGCGACAACCTTTTTTATTTTTTTGGGTCAAAACATGTGAAAAATGGGTTCCTAAGGGAAATCCCTGCTATTTTCCCGGTTTGGGCCACGCAGCCAACATGAACGAATTTGCAAAAAACTGATGACCGTTTTCGATCCTGACATCGTGGGTATACCGGGGAATTCACGATAAAAAAAATCGACAAAAAAGTCGGAGTGCACGATATTTTGCCACTGTAGGTGAAGTACCCACTTTTCCCCTTTGCCAAACAGGGAAAATGTCTTTTTATAAATTTCTCCTAAACGAATCTTCGAATTTTTGATCGTAACCGGCCGCAGTTGAAAATTTACTGGACCGCGGAATCCGAGAACATCGATCAGTTTTCACAGAAATTAGTAGAAGATATTTCAGAAATTTTTCACCCATTTACGGTTGAGGGTTATTATACTGTATTGCGGATTTGCGGGTAATTTCGGTGCGGGAACCGGAGCCCATCCTCTTCGACGACTCATGAATCGTGCGGGTGCACCGTGTAACGTACGGAATCCATCTAGGGCCCAGTCTTGAAAAACTTTTTTTTTGGCGACAACCTTTTTTATTTTTTTGGGTCAAAACATGTGAAAAATGGGTTCCTAAGGGAAATCCCTGCTATTTTCCCGGTTTGGGCCACGCAGCCAACATGAACGAATTTGCAAAAAACTGATGACCGTTTTCGATCCTGACATCGTGGGTATACCGGGGAATTCACGATAAAAAAAATCGACAAAAAAGTCGGAGTGCACGATATTTTGCCACTGTAGGTGAAGTACCCACTTTTCCCCTTTGCCAAACAGGGAAAATGTCTTTTTATAAATTTCTCCTAAACGAATCTTCGAATTTTTGATCGTAACCGGCCGCAGTTGAAAATTTACTGGACCGCGGAATCCGAGAACATCGATCAGTTTTCACAGAAATTAGTAGAAGATATTTCAGAAATTTTTCACCCATTTACGGTGCAGTGTCGTCAGCGCGAGCACAACGATCGGGGGGGAGCCGTTCCCTGCGCCCCGACTCCCAGAAGAGCGTGTTCCCTCGCGGTCAGCCACCGGGGTGGTGAGGGACCGGTGTCCTCGCTGACGGTGCTGTCCTCGTCATCCTCCACTTCCTCCGTCACCTCCGTCCCCGGCTCCATGGCAGGGATCTGTGACGTGCTCGGTGCAGTCAGGGCAGCTGGCCATGGAGAAGTCAGAACTGGCACAACTCCGTGTTGCTCCCCCTCCGCACACTCAGTTCGCAGCTGCAGGCCCGCGCAGGCAGTGGCCTGCCAGGGCCCAGTCGTGCTCCCGCCCACCAGCTCTTGCACATCCACCGTTTGCGGGTTTGCGGTTGAGCCTGGAAGCGGTTGCCTACTCCCCCGAGGGGGACCACGGTGGCAATCGGCTCACCTGGGTCCACACACTGTCAGCACACGGTAGTCACGGAAGATGATGATGTGCCTCCACAGCACACACGCCGCACCGCGGGTGAGCACGTCGTCGGCCTACGTTGTTGTCTCCCCCCTCGAAAGCAGACGGTGTGGCTGGCCCACGCCGCTGGGGTCTGCTCGGAGCCCAACAGTTCGGGGGAGGACTGTGCCTGTGCAACGTTCTGAGCTGCTTTGCCTCCATCTGCAGATGGGGCCCCTGACGAGGCCACAAACGCCATCCGAGGTGGTGACATTGTCTGGAGTCTTCTCCAGCAGGTCGCTGGCAGGGCAGTCGACACCAAGCTGATCGTGCGAAAGGTAGTCTGCAATCAAGCGGTTCACTGTGATGGTCGGATGCATCTTCTGCAAGTTCTGCAGCTCGTACATCCACTCATTCGTATCCACACTAGGGCCACCGGTCCGCTAGAGACCCCCATCGAGTCATAGTCACATTTGTGAAGTCGAGCACACACAGGTGCTGTGTGGACAAAAACCACAACACACAACACCCCGTTTTAACACAGTTTTCGCCCCACTCCCTCCTTCCCCTCGCGGCGTGCACAGTCAGAGTTGCAGTTTGCGGGTTTCCAGCGAGTCAGTTTTGTGTTGTCGCTCAAGTAGACCCTGTTCCCGGCCTGTGAGGACCACAGTCCCAGAAAAGAGCCTCCCGACTCACAGGACCCAGCACCACTGCCCCACGTTTCATTGCCTCCGTACTTGGCCAGGCCATCCCCGATTCCCGCGATCCCCCATCGTTGCCTTGAGGCACCACCGACATGCAAACCCGGGGGGACTCAGCGAGACTCATCGGAGAGAAGGGCCTTGCACTGGCCCTCACAAACACAGCAGCACAAGAAATCCACGACATTTCGCTCCACCCCCCCCCCGACCCCACTTGCTCCCACTCGCTGCATCAAACAGCAACACGACAAACACACACCCACCACAGACACGCACCAATGAGTGCTGAGAGTTCGAGACACACACCAAACACACACGTACCACCAGCGCAGGAAGGGACCAACGGGTGCTTACACTTCTAGTGCGGGTTTGCGGGTTTGCGGGTTTGCGGGTTTGCGGGTTTGCGGGTTTGCGGGTTTGCGGGTTTGCGGGTTTGCGGGTTTGCGGGTTTGCGGGTTTGCGGGTTTGCGGGTTTGCGGGTTTGCGGGTTTGCGGGTTTGCGGGTTTGCGGGTTTGCGGGTTTGCGGGTTTGCGGGTTTGCGGGTTTGCGGGTTTGCGGGTTTGCGGGTTTGCGGGTTTGCGGGTTTGCGGGTTTGCGGGTTTGCGGGTTTGCGGGTTTGCGGGTTTGCGGGTTTGCGGGTTTGCGGGTTTGCGGGTTTGCGGGTTTGCGGGTTTGCGGGTTTGCGGGTTTGCGGGTTTGCGGGTTTGCGGGTTTGCGGGTTTGCGGGTTTGCGGGTTTGCGGGTTTGCGGGTTTGCGGGTTTGCGGGTTTGCGGGTTTGCGGGTTTGCGGGTTTGCGGGTTTGCGGGTTTGCGGGTTTGCGGGTTTGCGGGTTTGCGGGTTTGCGGGTTTGCGGGTTTGCGGGTTTGCGGGTTTGCGGGTTTGCGGGTTTGCGGGTTTGCGGGTTTGCGGGTTTGCGGGTTTGCGGGTTTGCGGGTTTGCGGGTTTGCGGGTTTGCGGGTTTGCGGGTTTGCGGGTTTGCGGGTTTGCGGGTTTGCGGGTTTGCGGGTTTGCGGGTTTGCGGGTTTGCGGGTTTGCGGGTTTGCGGGTTTGCGGGTTTGCGGGTTTGCGGGTTTGCGGGTTTGCGGGTTTGCGGGTTTGCGGGTTTGCGGGTTTGCGGGTTTGCGAGTTTGCGGGTTTGCGGGTTACTATAATGTATAGTGGAAACCCAGGCTTTTACCACTACAGGGCAGATGCACAATTTTGCGCTTGGAATTTTTTGAGATTTTTTTTTATGGTGAAAAGAACGGAGCGCAACGGACCCAAAAGTAAGCGGGGCCGCCACTTTTCTGCTCAGAATTTTGTTCGACTTTGATAAAAACACTGAATTTCCCCTAACCAGCCAAAAATCCCACCTAAAATCCGGTTTTTGGTGACGTCGGCAATATTTTCGAAACGGCTCAGAACTAAAAAATTCCTTCGATCGTGGAATTTCCGGGGGGTGTGCCTACCCGAAAACAATTTCGGATTTCAGCCACTCGAAAATCCGTCCATGTTGGGTGCCATAGGGAAGTGCAACTTTTTGGCTGAAAATTCCTTAGGGAAATCGCCCATAGTAGTTTTATACCGTTTCCGCGGCGAAAACGGGCTGAAAACCGACGGTACGGCATCGTCGTGACAAGGAACGCCCAGAAACCGTGATGAGCGAGGTTGGAGATGCAAAAAGACGTAGCAGAGGAGAATTTAGATGCGTAAGACAATGTTACCCTGTTTCACTGTTTTCTGACTGTTTCGAGGCCCTGAGGGATTGTCGTTGATGTTTCCGCAGTGGGTCAACATGGCCGTGACACCCAACAGTAGTGCATGTGTAACAGCGACCCGCGTCGCGAAGAACTGCGCAGTGGTGCCAGGTAGTGTTCCTGGCAGGCCGTGCCCGCAACCCCTAGGATATCTGATGCCTGCCCGTGCAGCAGTGTTGCAGTCGTGTTTGTTTCCTCAGTGACCACTTTGCCCGACAGTGCAAGGCACCTTCGACAACTCGAGTTAGAGGGTTGACATGGCTTTCCACACAGGTAACGGCATTTGATGTGTGTGACATGAACATGACTGGATGGCTTGAGATGACAACATCAGGAAAAAGCATGAGAGAGATACAATCGTAGTGTTGAATGTAGTGCAGAAATTTCTTTTGAGATTTTTTTGCAGAGCCCACAGAGACTGTCACACAGAAAGCGACTACAGTGAACTCAGCAGAAAAAGAGCAGCACAGCTCTCCCAAACGGCCCAAGACTCGAATGCGATGTGCCTTGTCCTGACATTGATCACACCGAAACGACACCACACTGTCGGGTGACAGCAACAAAAGCACTATTGAAACAAACGCCTGCAACACTATTTCTTCGATAGAATCGGATCGTTGTGTGGCCGATGCCGCCGACACATACGGGTGTTGCCGGAGCCTGGGGCTATTCCAGCCACGGACTGAAATGGAAGACGCCTGGCCATTGTCGTTTGAGTACGCCGAGGACACGGAGTCCGCCACACATTATCACTGTCGGACAACATGCACAAAAGAAATTCTGGTTTCATCTTGGCCTGCCAGATGGAGTTACAGTGACCCAAAGATCTGATGGAGTCACAGTGGCCCTAAATTCTGAACCCACACAAGCACCTTGCCATACAACATGCAGTCAGTGGTCTGTGCACTCGACTCCATGCAACAAGCCTGTCATGGGCTTGGCAGGTTCTGCCCTTTGTGGTTTGCACCCCACATGATCAGATCAAGAACAACAGGAGTTGCCACCTCACAGGCGTGATTGTGACGACTGACACCTGCCGAGACTGAGGCAGCACAAGGAGGGCAGCACTCAGGCAGCCAACCTGCAAATGTTGAAGCTCTTCAGGATTGCAATTCTGGATGTGTCGATCCGTGGGGTGGGCTTGATCGGTGGTGTGTGCTGCAGAAGAGTGCACACAGCCTGCCATCAATTACCCGTTTGGAACATGACTACATACACATCCACAGGAGCGGCTTTCTCCTCCATTCTGCAGGTTCTGCGGTTTGCGGGTTTCCCGCTGCACGGAGACTGAGGGCAGCTGCACCACGTGCAGTTGCGACTCCGGGCAGCTCCGTTGTCTGGCGCCACTCCGTGGCAGCAACGAGCATGAGCCACACTGGTCACAACCGGCACTGGCATTGGATGGAGGGCGGGTGTGTCAGGTCACGGTCCGTGCAGGTGTTGTGGAGAGTGCAACTTATGACTGCACAGAGGGCCCGTCAGCAGTCGTCCGAATATCAAACCTGTTCACGAAGTGGGAATTCACGGTGTGTTTGCAGGCGGGCGAGACGCTTCACCCTTCCTGCACGCTTCCATGTGCAGTCTGCAACGGCGCACTATTCCGTTCAAGTAGACCCCGCGGATCAACAGATGCAGAATTTCAGCCCTCAAATTTTGTAGGTCCATTCGGGGTCCTCCTGTCAGAACTGCACAAACAGGATCATGAGATACACAGCGACAGCAGGACTGTCTACATTCGGCGAGTTCGACTCAGCCGTCTGACGCTTCCCAGTGCCACAAACAGACAACACGCAGACACGCTTGCTCATTTCTCGTGCGGGTTTGCGGGTTTGCGGGTTTGCGGGTTTGCGGGTTTGCGGGTTTGCGGGTTTGCGGGTTTGCGGGTTTGCGGGTTTGCGGGTTTGCGGGTTTGCGGGTTTGCGGGTTTGCGGGTTTGCGGGTTTGCGGGTTTGCGGGTTTGCGGGTTTGCGGGTTTGCGGGTTTGCGGGTTTGCGGGTTTGCGGGTTTGCGGGTTTGCGGGTTTGCGGGTTTGCGGGTTTGCGGGTTTGCGGGTTTGCGGGTTTGCGGGTTTGCGGGTTTGCGGGTTTGCGGGTTTGCGGGTTTGCGGGTTTGCGGGTTTGCGGGTTTGCGGGTTTGCGGGTTTGCGGGTTTGCGGGTTTGCGGGTTTGCGGGTTTGCGGGTTTGCGGGTTTGCGGGTTTGCGGTTTGCGGGTTTGCGGGTTTGCGGGTTTGCGGGTTTGCGGGTTTGCGGGTTTGCGGGTTTGCGGGTTTGCGGGTTTGCGGGTTTGCGGGTTTGCGGGTTTGCGGGTTTGCGGGTTTGCGGGTTTGCGGGTTTGCGGGTTTGCGGGTTTGCGGGTTTGCGGGTTTGCGGGTTTGCGGGTTTGCGGGTTTGCGGGTTTGCGGGTTTGCGGGTTTGCGGGTTTGCGGGTTTGCGGGTTTGCGGGTTTGCGGGTTTGCGGGTTTGCGGGTTTGCGGGTTTGCGGGTTTGCGGGTTTGCGGGTTTGCGGGTTTGCGGGTTTGCGGGTTTGCGGGTTTGCGGGTTTGCGGGTTTGCGGGGTTGCGGGTTTGCGGGTTTGCGGGTTTGCGGGTTTGCGGGTTTGCGGGTTTGCGGGTTTGCGGGTTTGCGGGTTTGCGGGTTTGCGGGTTTGCGGGTTTGCGGGTTTGCGGGTTTGCGGGTTTGCGGGTTTGCGGGTTTGCGGGTTTGCGGGTTTGCGGGTTTGCGGTTTGCGGGTTTGCGGGTTTGCGGGTTTGCGGGTTTGCGGGTTTGCGGGTTTGCGGGTTTGCGGGTTTGCGGGTTTGCGGGTTTGCGGGTTTGCGGGTTTGCGGGTTTGCGGGTTTGCGGGTTTGCGGGTTTGCGGGTTTGCGGGTTTGCGGGTTTGCGGGTTTGCGGGTTTGCGGGTTTGCGGGTTTGCGGGTTTGCGGGTTTGCGGGTTTGCGGGTTTGCGGGTTTGCGGGTTTGCGGGTTTGCGGGTTTGCGGGTTTGCGGGTTTGCGGGTTTGCGGGTTTGCGGGTTTGCGGTTTGCGGGTTTGCGGGTTTGCGGGTTTGCGGGTTTGCGGGTTTGCGGGTTTGCGGGTTTGCGGGTTTGCGGGTTTGCGGGTTTGCGGGTTTGCGGGTTTGCGGGTTTGCGGGTTTGCGGGTTTGCGGGTTTGCGGGTTTGCGGGTTTGCGGGTTTGCGGGTTTTGCGGGTTTGCGGGTTTGCGGGTTTGCGGGTTTGCGGGTTTGCGGGTTTGCGGGTTTGCGGGTTTGCGGGTTTGCGGGTTTGCGGGTTTGCGGGTTTGCGGGTTTGCGGGTTTGCGGGTTTGCGGGTTTGCGGGTTTGCGGGTTTGCGGGTTTGCGGGTTTGCGGGTTTGCAGGTTTGCGGGTTTGCGGGTTTGCGGGTTTGCGAGGTTTGCGGGTTTGCGGGTTTGCGGGTTTGCGGGTTTGCGGGTTTGCGGGTTTGCGGGTTTGCGGGTTTGCGGTTTGCGGGTTTGCGGGTTTGCGGGTTTGCGGGTTTGCGGGTTTGCGGGTTTGCGGGTTTGCGGGTTTGCGGGTTTGCGGGTTTGCGGGTTTGCGGGTTTGCGGGTTTGCGGGTTTGCGGGTTTGCGGGTTTGCGGGTTTTGCGGGTTTGCGGGTTTGCGGGTTTGCGGGTTTGCGGGTTTGCGGGTTTGCGGGTTTGCGGGTTTGCGGGTTTGCGGGTTTGCGGGTTTGCGGGTTTGCGGGTTTGCGGGTTTGCGGGTTTGCGGGTTTGCGGGTTTGCGGGTTTGCGGGTTTGCGGGTTTGCGGGTTTGCGGGTTTGCGGGTTTGCGGGTTTGCGGGTTTGCGGGTTTGCGGGTTTGCGGGTTTGCGGGTTTGCGGGTTTGCGGGTTTGCGGGTTTGCGGGTTTGCGGGTTTGCGGGTTTGCGGGTTTGCGGGTTTGCGGGTTTGCGGGTTTGCGGGTTTGCGGGTTTGCGGGTTTGCGGGTTTGCGGGTTTGCGGGTTTGCGGGTTTGCGGGTTTGCGGGTTTGCGGGTTTGCGGGTTTGCGGGTTTGCGGGTTTGCGGGTTTGCGGGTTTGCGGGTTTGCGGGTTTGCGGGTTTGCGGGTTTGCGGGTTTGCGGGTTTGCGGGTTTGCGGGTTTGCGGGTTTGCGGGTTTGCGGGTTTGCGGGTTTGCGGGTTTGCGGGTTTGCGGGTTTGCGGGTTTGCGGGTTTGCGGGTTTGCGGGTTTGCGGGTTTGCGGGTTTGCGGGTTTGCGGGTTTGCGGGTTTGCGGGTTTGCGGGTTTGCGGGTTTGCGGGTTTGCGGGTTTGCGGGTTTGCGGGTTTGCGGGTTTGCGGGTTTGCGGGTTTGCGGGTTTGCGGGTTTGCGGGTTTGCGGGTTTGCGGGTTTGCGGGTTTGCGGGTTTGCGGGTTTGCGGGTTTGCGGGTTTGCGGGTTTGCGGGTTTGCGGGTTTGCGGGTTTGCGGGTTTGCGGGTTTGCGGGTTTGCGGGTTTGCGGGTTTGCGGGTTTGCGGGTTTGCGGGTTTGCGGGTTTGCGGGTTTGCGGGTTTGCGGGTTTGCGGGTTTGCGGGTTTGCGGGTTTGCGGGTTTGCGGGTTTGCGGGTTTGCGGGTTTGCGGGTTTGCGGGTTTGCGGGTTTGCGGGTTTGCGGGTTTGCGGGTTTGCGGGTTTGCGGGTTTGCGGGTTTGCGGGTTTGCGGGTTTGCGGGTTTGCGGGTTTGCGGGTTTGCGGGTTTGCGGGTTTGCGGGTTTGCGGGTTTGCGGGTTTGCGGGTTTGCGGGTTTGCGGGTTTGCGGGTTTGCGGGTTTGCGGGTTTGCGGGTTTGCGGGTTTGCGGGTTTGCGGGTTTGCGGGTTTGCGGGTTTGCGGGTTTGCGGGTTTGCGGGTTTGCGGGTTTGCGGGTTTGCGGGTTTGCGGGTTTGCGGGTTTGCGGGTTTGCGGGTTTGCGGGTTTGCGGGTTTGCGGGTTTGCGGGTTTGCGGGTTTGCGGGTTTGCGGGTTTGCGGGTTTGCGGGTTTGCGGGTTTGCGGGTTTGCGGGTTTGCGGGTTTGCGGGTTTGCGGGTTTGCAGGTTTGCGGGTTTGCGGGTTTGCGGGTTTGCGGGTTTGCGGGTTTGCGGGTTTGCGGGTTTGCGGGTTTGCGGGTTTGCGGGTTTGCGGGTTTGCGGGTTTGCGGGTTTGCGGGTTTGCGGGTTTGCGGGTTTGCGGGTTTGCGGGTTTGCGGGTTATTATACTGTATTGCGGATTTGCGGGTAATTTCGGTGCGGGAACCGGAGCCCATCCTCTTCGACGACTCATGAATCGTGCGGGTGCACCGTGTAACGTACGGAATCCATCTAGGGCCCAGTCTTGAAAAACTTTTTTTTTGGCGACAACCTTTTTTATTTTTTTGGGTCAAAACATGTGAAAAATGGGTTCCTAAGGGAAATCCCTGCTATTTTCCCGGTTTGGGCCACGCAGCCAACATGAACGAATTTGCAAAAAACTGATGACCGTTTTCGATCCTGACATCGTGGGTATACCGGGGAATTCACGATAAAAAAAATCGACAAAAAAGTCGGAGTGCACGATATTTTGCCACTGTAGGTGAAGTACCCACTTTTCCCCTTTGCCAAACAGGGAAAATGTCTTTTTATAAATTTCTCCTAAACGAATCTTCGAATTTTTGATCGTAACCGGCCGCAGTTGAAAACTTACTGGACCGCGGAATCCGAGAACATCGATCAGTTTTCACAGAAATTAGTAGAAGATATTTCAGAAATTTTTCACCCATTTACGGTTGAGGGTTATTATACTGTATTGCGGATTTGCGGGTAATTTCGGTGCGGGAACCGGAGCCCATCCTCTTCGACGACTCATGAATCGTGCGGGTGCACCGTGTAACGTACGGAATCCATCTAGGGCCCAGTCTTGAAAAACTTTTTTTTTGGCGACAACCTTTTTTATTTTTTTGGGTCAAAACATGTGAAAAATGGGTTCCTAAGGGAAATCCCTGCTATTTTCCCGGTTTGGGCCACGCAGCCAACATGAACGAATTTGCAAAAAACTGATGACCGTTTTCGATCCTGACATCGTGGGTATACCGGGGAATTCACGATAAAAAAAATCGACAAAAAAGTCGGAGTGCACGATATTTTGCCACTGTAGGTGAAGTACCCACTTTTCCCCTTTGCCAAACAGGGAAAATGTCTTTTTATAAATTTCTCCTGAACGGATCTTCGAATTATTGATCGTAACCGGCCGCAGTTGAAAATTTACTGGACCGCGGAATCCGAGAACATCGATCAGTTTTCACAGAAATTAGTAGAAGATATTTCAGAAATTTTTCACCCATTTACGGTTGAGGGTTATTATACTGTATTGCGGATTTGCGGGTAATTTCGGTGCGGGAACCGGAGCCCATCCTCTTCGACGACTCATGAATCGTGCGGGTGCACCGTGTAACGTACGGAATCCATCTAGGGCCCAGTCTTGAAAAACGTTTTTTTTGGCGACAACCTTTTTTATTTTTTTGGGTCAAAACATGTGAAAAATGGGTTCCTAAGGGAAATCCCTGCTATTTTCCCGGTTTGGGCCACGCAGCCAACATGAACTAATTTGCAAAAAACTGATGACCGTTTTCGATCCTGACATCGTGGGTATACCGGGGAATTCACGATAAAATAAATCGACAAAAAAGTCGGAGTGCACGATATTTTGCCACTGTAGGTGAAGTACCCACTTTTCCCCTTTGCCAAACAGGGAAAATGTCTTTTTATAAATTTCTCCTAAACGAATCTTCGAATTTTTGATCGTAACCGGCCGCAGTTGGAAATTTACTGGACCGCGGAATCCGAGAACATCGATCAGTTTTCACAGAAATTAGTAGAAGATATTTCAGAAATTTTTCACCCATTTACGGTTGAGGGTTATTATACTGTATTGCGGATTTGCGGGTAATTTCGGTGCGGGAACCGGAGCCCATCCTCTTCGACGACTCATGAATCGTGCGGGTGCACCGTGTAACGTACGGAATCCATCTAGGGCCCAGTCTTGAAAAACTTTTTTTTTGGCGACAACCTTTTTTATTTTTTTGGGTCAAAACATGTGAAAAATGGGTTCCTAAGGGAAATCCCTGCTATTTTCCCGGTTTGGGCCACGCAGCCAACATGAACGAATTTGCAAAAAACTGATGACCGTTTTCGATCCTGACATCGTGGGTATACCGGGGAATTCACGATAAAATAAATCGACAAAAAAGTCGGAGTGCACGATATTTTGCCACTGTAGGTGAAGTACCCACTTTTCCCCTTTGCCAAACAGGGAAAATGTCTTTTTATAAATTTCTCCTAAACGAATCTTCGTATTTTTGATCGTAACCGGCCGCAGTTGGAAATTTACTGGACCGCGGAATCCGAGAACATCGATCAGTTTTCACAGAAATTAGTAGAAGATATTTCAGAAATTTTTCACCCATTTACGGTTGAGGGTTATTATACTGTATTGCGGATTTGCGGGTAATTTCGGTGCGGGAACCGGAGCCCATCCTCTTCGACGACTCATGAATCGTGCGGGTGCACCGTGTAACGTACGGAATCCATCTAGGGCCCAGTCTTGAAAAACTTTTTTTTTGGCGACAACCTTTTTTATTTTTTTGGGTCAAAACATGTGAAAAATGGGTTCCTAAGGGAAATCCCTGCTATTTTCCCGGTTTGGGCCACGCAGCCAACATGAACGAATTTGCAAAAAACTGATGACCGTTTTCGATCCTGACATCGTGGGTATACCGGGGAATTCACGATAAAATAAATCGACACAAAAGTCGGAGTGCACGATATTTTGCCACTGTAGGTGAAGTACCCACTTTTCCCCTTTGCCAAACAGGGAAAATGTCTTTTTATAAATTTCTCCTAAACGAATCTTCGAATTTTTGATCGTAACCGGCCGCAGTTGGAAATTTACTGGACCGCGGAATCCGAGAACATCGATCAGTTTTCACAGAAATTAGTAGAAGATATTTCAGAAATTTTTCACCCATTTACGGTTGAGGGTTATTATACTGTATTGCGGATTTGCGGGTAATTTCGGTGCGGGAACCGGAGCCCATCCTCTTCGACGACTCATGAATCGTGCGGGTGCACCGTGTAACGTACGGAATCCATCTAGGGCCCAGTCTTGAAAAACTTTTTTTTTGGCGACAACCTTTTTTATTTTTTTGGGTCAAAACATGTGAAAAATGGGTTCCTAAGGGAAATCCCTGCTATTTTCCCGGTTTGGGCCACGCAGCCAACATGAACGAATTTGCAAAAAACTGATGACCGTTTTCGATCCTGACATCGTGGGTATACCGGGGAATTCACGATAAAAAAAATCGACAAAAAAGTCGGAGTGCACGATATTTTGCCACTGTAGGTGAAGTACCCACTTTTCCCCTTTGCCAAACAGGGAAAATGTCTTTTTATAAATTTCTCCTGAACGGATCGTCGAATTTTTGATCGTAACCGGCCGCAGTTGAAAATTTACTGGACCGCGGAATCCGAGAACATCGATCAGTTTTCACAGAAATTAGTAGAAGATATTTCAGAAATTTTTCACCCATTTACGGTTGAGGGTTATTATACTGTATTGCGGATTTGCGGGTAATTTCGGTGCGGGAACCGGAGCCCATCCTCTTCGACGACTCATGAATCGTGCGGGTGCACCGTGTAACGTACGGAATCCATCTAGGGCCCAGTCTTGAAAAACTTTTTTTTTGGCGACAACCTTTTTTATTTTTTTGGGTCAAAACATGTGAAAAATGGGTTCCTAAGGGAAATCCCTGCTATTTTCCCGGTTTGGGCCACGCAGCCAACATGAACGAATTTGCAAAAAACTGATGACCGTTTTCGATCCTGACATCGTGGGTATACCGGGGAATTCACGATAAAAAAAATCGACAAAAAAGTCGGAGTGCACGATATTTTGCCACTGTAGGTGAAGTACCCACTTTTCCCCTTTGCCAAACAGGGAAAATGTCTTTTTATAAAGTTCTCCTGAACGGATCTTCGAATTTTTGATCGTAACCGGCCGCAGTTGAAAATTTACTGGACCGCGGAATCCGAGAACATCGATCAGTTTTCACAGAAATTAGTAGAAGATATTTCAGAAATTTTTCACCCATTTACGGTTGAGGGTTATTATACTGTATTGCGGATTTGCGGGTAATTTCGGTGCGGGAACCGGAGCCCATCCTCTTCGACGACTCATGAATCGTGCGGGTGCACCGTGTAACGTACGGAATCCATCTAGGGCCCAGTCTTGAAAAACTTTTTTTTTGGCGACAACCTTTTTTATTTTTTTGGGTCAAAACATGTGAAAAATGGGTTCCTAAGGGAAATCCCTGCTATTTTCCCGGTTTGGGCCACGCAGCCAACATGAACGAATTTGCAAAAAACTGATGACCGTTTTCGATCCTGACATCGTGGGTATACCGGGGAATTCACGATAAAAAAAATCGACAAAAAAGTCGGAGTGCACGATATTTTGCCACTGTAGGTGAAGTACCCACTTTTCCCCTTTGCCAAACAGGGAAAATGTCTTTTTATAAATTTCTCCTAAACGAATCTTCGAATTTTTGATCGTAACCGGCCGCAGTTGAAAATTTACTGGACCGCGGAATCCGAGAACATCGATCAGTTTTCACAGAAATTAGTAGAAGATATTTCAGAAATTTTTCACCCATTTACGGTTGAGGGTTATTATACTGTATTGCGGATTTGCGGGTAATTTCGGTGCGGGAACCGGAGCCCATCCTCTTCGACGACTCATGAATCGTGCGGGTGCACCGTGTAACGTACGGAATCCATCTAGGGCCCAGTCTTGAAAAACTTTTTTTTTGGCGACAACCTTTTTTATTTTTTTGGGTCAAAACATGTGAAAAATGGGTTCCTAAGGGAAATCCCTGCTATTTTCCCGGTTTGGGCCACGCAGCCAACATGAACGAATTTGCAAAAAACTGATGACCGTTTTCGATCCTGACATCGTGGGTATACCGGGGAATTCACGATAAAAAAAATCGACAAAAAAGTCGGAGTGCACGATATTTTGCCACTGTAGGTGAAGTACCCACTTTTCCCCTTTGCCAAACAGGGAAAATGTCTTTTTATAAATTTCTCCTAAACGAATCTTCGAATTTTTGATCGTAACCGGCCGCAGTTGAAAATTTACTGGACCGCGGAATCCGAGAACATCGATCAGTTTTCACAGAAATTAGTAGAAGATATTTCAGAAATTTTTCACCCATTTACGGTTGAGGGTTATTATACTGTATTGCGGATTTGCGGGTAATTTCGGTGCGGGAACCGGAGCCCATCCTCTTCGACGACTCATGAATCGTGCGGGTGCACCGTGTAACGTACGGAATCCATCTAGGGCCCAGTCTTGAAAAACTTTTTTTTTGGCGACAACCTTTTTTATTTTTTTGGGTCAAAACATGTGAAAAATGGGTTCCTAAGGGAAATCCCTGCTATTTTCCCGGTTTGGGCCACGCAGCCAACATGAACGAATTTGCAAAAAACTGATGACCGTTTTCGATCCTGACATCGTGGGTATACCGGGGAATTCACGATAAAAAAAATCGACAAAAAAGTCGGAGTGCACGATATTTTGCCACTGTAGGTGAAGTACCCACTTTTCCCCTTTGCCAAACAGGGAAAATGTCTTTTTATAAATTTCTCCTAAACGAATCTTCGAATTTTTGATCGTAACCGGCCGCAGTTGAAAATTTACTGGACCGCGGAATCCGAGAACATCGATCAGTTTTCACAGAAATTAGTAGAAGATATTTCAGAAATTTTTCACCCATTTACGGTTGAGGGTTATTATACTGTATTGCGGATTTGCGGGTAATTTCGGTGCGGGAACCGGAGCCCATCCTCTTCGACGACTCATGAATCGTGCGGGTGCACCGTGTAACGTACGGAATCCATCTAGGGCCCAGTCTTGAAAAACTTTTTTTTTGGCGACAACCTTTTTTATTTTTTTGGGTCAAAACATGTGAAAAATGGGTTCCTAAGGGAAATCCCTGCTATTTTCCCGGTTTGGGCCACGCAGCCAACATGAACGAATTTGCAAAAAACTGATGACCGTTTTCGATCCTGACATCGTGGGTATACCGGGGAATTCACGATAAAAAAAATCGACAAAAAAGTCGGAGTGCACGATATTTTGCCACTGTAGGTGAAGTACCCACTTTTCCCCTTTGCCAAACAGGGAAAATGTCTTTTTATAAATTTCTCCTAAACGAATCTTCGAATTTTTGATCGTAACCGGCCGCAGTTGAAAATTTACTGGACCGCGGAATCCGAGAACATCGATCAGTTTTCACAGAAATTAGTAGAAGATATTTCAGAAATTTTTCACCCATTTACGGTTGAGGGTTATTATACTGTATTGCGGATTTGCGGGTAATTTCGGTGCGGGAACCGGAGCCCATCCTCTTCGACGACTCATGAATCGTGCGGGTGCACCGTGTAACGTACGGAATCCATCTAGGGCCCAGTCTTGAAAAACTTTTTTTTTGGCGACAACCTTTTTTATTTTTTTGGGTCAAAACATGTGAAAAATGGGTTCCTAAGGGAAATCCCTGCTATTTTCCCGGTTTGGGCCACGCAGCCAACATGAACGAATTTGCAAAAAACTGATGACCGTTTTCGATCCTGACATCGTGGGTATACCGGGGAATTCACGATAAAAAAAATCGACAAAAAAGTCGGAGTGCACGATATTTTGCCACTGTAGGTGAAGTACCCACTTTTCCCCTTTGCCAAACAGGGAAAATGTCTTTTTATAAATTTCTCCTAAACGAATCTTCGAATTTTTGATCGTAACCGGCCGCAGTTGAAAATTTACTGGACCGCGGAATCCGAGAACATCGATCAGTTTTCACAGAAATTAGTAGAAGATATTTCAGAAATTTTTCACCCATTTACGGTTGAGGGTTATTATACTGTATTGCGGATTTGCGGGTAATTTCGGTGCGGGAACCGGAGCCCATCCTCTTCGACGACTCATGAATCGTGCGGGTGCACCGTGTAACGTACGGAATCCATCTAGGGCCCAGTCTTGAAAAACTTTTTTTTTGGCGACAACCTTTTTTATTTTTTTGGGTCAAAACATGTGAAAAATGGGTTCCTAAGGGAAATCCCTGCTATTTTCCCGGTTTGGGCCACGCAGCCAACATGAACGAATTTGCAAAAAACTGATGACCGTTTTCGATCCTGACATCGTGGGTATACCGGGGAATTCACGATAAAAAAAATCGACAAAAAAGTCGGAGTGCACGATATTTTGCCACTGTAGGTGAAGTACCCACTTTTCCCCTTTGCCAAACAGGGAAAATGTCTTTTTATAAATTTCTCCTAAACGAATCTTCGAATTTTTGATCGTAACCGGCCGCAGTTGAAAATTTACTGGACCGCGGAATCCGAGAACATCGATCAGTTTTCACAGAAATTAGTAGAAGATATTTCAGAAATTTTTCACCCATTTACGGTGCAGTGTCGTCAGCGCGAGCACAACGATCGGGGGGGAGCCGTTCCCTGCGCCCCGACTCCCAGAAGAGCGTGTTCCCTCGCGGTCAGCCACCGGGGTGGTGAGGGACCGGTGTCCTCGCTGACGGTGCTGTCCTCGTCATCCTCCACTTCCTCCGTCACCTCCGTCCCCGGCTCCATGGCAGGGATCTGTGACGTGCTCGGTGCAGTCAGGGCAGCTGGCCATGGAGAAGTCAGAACTGGCACAACTCCGTGTTGCTCCCCCTCCGCACACTCAGTTCGCAGCTGCAGGCCCGCGCAGGCAGTGGCCTGCCAGGGCCCAGTCGTGCTCCCGCCCACCAGCTCTTGCACATCCACCGTTTGCGGGTTTGCGGTTGAGCCTGGAAGCGGTTGCCTACTCCCCCGAGGGGGACCACGGTGGCAATCGGCTCACCTGGGTCCACACACTGTCAGCACACGGTAGTCACGGAAGATGATGATGTGCCTCCACAGCACACACGCCGCACCGCGGGTGAGCACGTCGTCGGCCTACGTTGTTGTCTCCCCCCTCGAAAGCAGACGGTGTGGCTGGCCCACGCCGCTGGGGTCTGCTCGGAGCCCAACAGTTCGGGGGAGGACTGTGCCTGTGCAACGTTCTGAGCTGCTTTGCCTCCATCTGCAGATGGGGCCCCTGACGAGGCCACAAACGCCATCCGAGGTGGTGACATTGTCTGGAGTCTTCTCCAGCAGGTCGCTGGCAGGGCAGTCGACACCAAGCTGATCGTGCGAAAGGTAGTCTGCAATCAAGCGGTTCACTGTGATGGTCGGATGCATCTTCTGCAAGTTCTGCAGCTCGTACATCCACTCATTCGTATCCACACTAGGGCCACCGGTCCGCTAGAGACCCCCATCGAGTCATAGTCACATTTGTGAAGTCGAGCACACACAGGTGCTGTGTGGACAAAAACCACAACACACAACACCCCGTTTTAACACAGTTTTCGCCCCACTCCCTCCTTCCCCTCGCGGCGTGCACAGTCAGAGTTGCAGTTTGCGGGTTTCCAGCGAGTCAGTTTTGTGTTGTCGCTCAAGTAGACCCTGTTCCCGGCCTGTGAGGACCACAGTCCCAGAAAAGAGCCTCCCGACTCACAGGACCCAGCACCACTGCCCCACGTTTCATTGCCTCCGTACTTGGCCAGGCCATCCCCGATTCCCGCGATCCCCCATCGTTGCCTTGAGGCACCACCGACATGCAAACCCGGGGGGACTCAGCGAGACTCATCGGAGAGAAGGGCCTTGCACTGGCCCTCACAAACACAGCAGCACAAGAAATCCACGACATTTCGCTCCACCCCCCCCCCGACCCCACTTGCTCCCACTCGCTGCATCAAACAGCAACACGACAAACACACACCCACCACAGACACGCACCAATGAGTGCTGAGAGTTCGAGACACACACCAAACACACACGTACCACCAGCGCAGGAAGGGACCAACGGGTGCTTACACTTCTAGTGCGGGTTTGCGGGTTTGCGGGTTTGCGGGTTTGCGGGTTTGCGGGTCTGCGGGTTTGCGGGTTTGCGGGTTTGCGGGTTTGCGGGTTTGCGGGTTTGCGGGTTTGCGGGTTTGCGGGTTTGCGGGTTTGCGGGTTTGCGGGTTTGCGGGTTTGCGGGTTTGCGGGTTTGCGGGTTTGCGGGTTTGCGGGTTTGCGGGTTTGCGGGTTTGCGGGTTTGCGGGTTTGCGGGTTTGCGGGTTTGCGGGTTTGCGGGTTTGCGGGTTTGCGGGTTTGCGGGTTTGCGGGTTTGCGGGTTTGCGGGTTTGCGGGTTTGCGGGTTTGCGGGTTTGCGGGTTTGCGGGTTTGCGGGTTTGCGGGTTTGCGGGTTTGCGGGTTTGCGGGTTTGCGGGTTTGCGGGTTTGCGGGTTTGCGGGTTTGCGGGTTTGCGGGTTTGCGGGTTTGCGGGTTTGCGGGTTTGCGGGTTTGCGGGTTTGCGGGTTTGCGGGTTTGCGGGTTTGCGGGTTTGCGAGTTTGCGGGTTTGCGGGTTTGCGGGTTTGCGGGTTTGCGGGTTTGCGGGTTTGCGGGTTTGCGGGTTTGCGGGTTTGCGGGTTTGCGGGTTTGCGGGTTTGCGGGTTTGCGGGTTTGCGGGTTTGCGGGTTTGCGGGTTTGCGGGTTTGCGGGTTTGCGGGTTTGCGGGTTTGCGGGTTTGCGGGTTTGCGGGTTTGCGGGTTTGCGGGTTTGCGGGTTTGCGGGTTTGCGGGTTTGCGGGTTTGCGGGTTTGCGGGTTTGCGGGTTTGCGGGTTTGCGGGTTTGCGGGTTTGCGGGTTTGCGGGTTTGCGGGTTTGCGGGTTTGCGGGTTTGCGGGTTTGCGGGTTTGCGGGTTTGCGGGTTTGCGGGTTTGCGGGTTTGCGGGTTTGCGGGTTTGCGGGTTTGCGGGTTTGCGGGTTTGCGGGTTTGCGGGTTTGCGGGTTTGCGAGTTTGCGGGTTTGCGGGTTTGCGGGTTTGCGGGTTTGCGGGTTTGCGGGTTTGCGGGTTTGCGGGTTTGCGGGTTTGCGGGTTTGCGGGTTTGCGGGTTTGCGGGTTTGCGGGTTTGCGGGTTTGCGGGTTTGCGGGTTTGCGGGTTTGCGGGTTTGCGGGTTTGCGGGTTTGCGGGTTTGCGGGTTTGCGGGTTTGCGGGTTTGCGGGTTTGCGGGTTTGCGGGTTTGCGGGTTTGCGGGTTTGCGGGTTTGCGGGTTTGCGGGTTTGCGGGTTTGCGGGTTATTATACTGTATTGCGGGTAGGGGGGTCAAAAAACTGCGAGACTGCATGCACTAACTCTGCTATGTTTCGGAGGTGGTCCAGATACACCGTGAAACGCACGGACTCCGGAAACAGCCCCAGATTGGAGCCCAAAATTTGGTTCGCAAATTTTAATTATTTACTTGCGTGACTCATTTTTGGATTTTCCTTAGGAAAATGGCCATTTTGCCCAGGATGGGGTATTTTTTTGCTGGACCCTCTGCTCCGTTTCCGTGGTCGTCCGATGGCACCGTGTGACGCACTGACTCCGGAAATGACTCCACACGTGACACAGACATGTTTGGTGAAATTTTTCATTATTTACTTGGGTGACTAAATTTTGGATTTTCCTGCAGAAAGTGGCCATTTTGGGGGGGTCTGGGCAAAAACCCCACTTTTCACCCACGTCAGTACTATCCCACCCCTGCCCCTGCTAACTTCTCATATGGCACCAGCACGTAGGTATGCGGGTGACCTCACAGGTGTACAATTACCCTGTGAGTTCTTGAGAAGAGTCAGACTACTGACGGGTGCTTACGGGTGCTTACGCCTGAACATGATGCCTGCAGCCCTGTGTGGCAGTCTTGTTGACTGGTGCTGCAGTACACGGGTCGGCGGGCCGTGGCCCGGCGGTGGCGGGAGGCCAGGCGGAGAGGAGGGGCGCGAAGCGCCCCGACGCGGAGCGGCCGACCGCCACCGCCGGGCCACGGCCCGCCGACCCGTGTACTGCAGCACCAGTCAACAAGGCCGCCACAGGTTAGCAACAAAACCACCGGTGCTAGAGGTCACTCCGGAGACGAGACGGCATTCCTCACTGCACCTGTGCTATGACGCAGGATGGTTCGACACGGGTGCTTATATTTCTAGTGCGGGTTTGCGGGTTTGCGGGTTTGCGGGTTTGCGGGTTTGCGGGTTTGCGGGTTTGCGGGTTTGCGGGTTTGCGGGTTTGCGGGTTTGCGGGTTTGCGGGTTTGCGGGTTTGCGGGTTTGCGGGTTTGCGGGTTTGCGGGTTTGCGGGTTTGCGGGTTTGCGGGTTACTATAATGTATAGTGGAAACCCAGGCTTTTACCACTACAGGGCAGATGCACAATTTTGCGCTTGGAATTTTTTGAGATTTTTTTTTATGGTGAAAAGAACGGAGCGCAACGGACCCAAAAGTAAGCGGGGCCGCCACTGTTCTGCTCAGAATTTTGTTCGACTTTGATAAAAACACTGAATTTCCCCTAACCAGCCAAAAATCCCACCTAAAATCCGGTTTTTGGTGACGTCGGCAATATTTTCGAAACGGCTCAGAACTAAAAAATTCCTTCGATCGTGGAATTTCCGGGGGGTGTGCCTACCCGAAAACAATTTCGGATTTCAGCCACTCGAAAATCCGTCCATGTTGGGTGCCATAGGGAAGTGCAACTTTTTGGCTGAAAATTCCTTAGGGAAATCGCCCATAGTAGTTTTATACCGTTTCCGCGGCGAAAACGGGCTGAAAACTGATGACAACGCACCACCACGTCCCGCTAGGTATGGGTAGCGACCCGGGAATATCGGTCAGTTTTCACAGAAATTAGTGGAAGATAAAAAATCTGTCCCCCAGCCAGGGGTCCCTGTGGTTACTATAATGTATAGTGGAAACCCAGGCTTTTACCACTACAGGGCAGATGCACAATTTTGCGCTTGGAATTTTTTGAGATTTTTTTTTATGGTGAAAAGAACGGAGCGCAACGGACCCAAAAGTATGCGGGGCCGCCACTTTTCTGCTCAGAATTTTGTTCGACTTTGATAAAAACACTGAATTTCCCCTAACCAGCCAAAAATCCCACCTAAAATCCGGTTTTTGGTGACGTCGGCAATATTTTCGAAACGGCTCAGAACTAAAAAATTCCTTCGATCGTGGAATTTCCGGGGGGTGTGCCTACCCGAAAACAATTTCGGATTTCAGCCACTCGAAAATCCGTCCATGTTGGGTGCCATAGGGAAGTGCAACTTTTTGGCTGAAAATTCCTTAGGGAAATCGCCCATAGTAGTTTTATACCGTTTCCGCGGCGAAAACGGGCTGAAAACTGATGACAACGCACCACCACGTCCCGCTAGGTATGGGTAGCGACCCGGGAATATCGGTCAGTTTTCACAGAAATTAGTGGAAGATAAAAAATCTGTCCCCCAGCCAGGGGTCCCTGTGGTTACTATAATGTATAGTGGAAACCCAGGCTTTTACCACTACAGGGCAGATGCACAATTTTGCGCTTGGAATTTTTTGAGATTTTTTTTTATGGTGAAAAGAACGGAGCGCAACGGACCCAAAAGTAAGCGGGGCCGCCACTTTTCTGCTCAGAATTTTGTTCGACTTTGATAAAAACACTGAATTTCCCCTAACCAGCCAAAAATCCCACCTAAAATCCGGTTTTTGGTGACGTCGGCAATATTTTCGAAACGGCTCAGAACTAAAAAATTCCTTCGATCGTGGAATTTCCGGGGGGTGTGCCTACCCGAAAACAATTTCGGATTTCAGCCACTCGAAAATCCGTCCATGTTGGGTGCCATAGGGAAGTGCAACTTTTTGGCTGAAAATTCCTTAGGGAAATCGCCCATAGTAGTTTTATACCGTTTCCGCGGCGAAAACGGGCTGAAAACTGATGACAACGCACCACCACGTCCCGCTAGGTATGGGTAGCGACCCGGGAATATCGGTCAGTTTTCACAGAAATTAGTGGAAGATAAAAAATCTGTCCCCCAGCCAGGGGTCCCTGTGGTTACTATAATGTATAGTGGAAACCCAGGCTTTTACCACTACAGGGCAGATGCACAATTTTGCGCTTGGAATTTTTTGAGATTTTTTTTTATGGTGAAAAGAACGGAGCGCAACGGACCCAAAAGTAAGCGGGGCCGCCACTTTTCTGCTCAGAATTTTGTTCGACTTTGATAAAAACACTGAATTTCCCCTAACCAGCCAAAAATCCCACCTAAAATCCGGTTTTTGGTGACGTCGGCAATATTTTCGAAACGTTTCGAAACGGCTCAGAACTAAAAAATTCCTTCGATCGTGGAATTTCCGGGGGGTGTGCCTACCCGAAAACAATTTCGGATTTCAGCCACTCGAAAATCCGTCCATGTTGGGTGCCATAGGGAAGTGCAACTTTTTGGCTGAAAATTCCTTAGGGAAATCGCCCATAGTAGTTTTATACCGTTTCCGCGGCGAAAACGGGCTGAAAACTGATGACAACGCACCACCACGTCCCGCTAGGTATGGGTAGCGACCCGGGAATATCGGTCAGTTTTCACAGAAATTAGTGGAAGATAAAAAATCTGTCCCCCAGCCAGGGGTCCCTGTGGTTACTATAATGTATAGTGGAAACCCAGGCTTTTACCACTACAGGGCAGATGCACAATTTTGCGCTTGGAATTTTTTGAGATTTTTTTTTATGGTGAAAAGAACGGAGCGCAACGGACCCAAAAGTAAGCGGGGCCGCCACTTTTCTGCTCAGAATTTTGTTCGACTTTGATAAAAACACTGAATTTCCCCTAACCAGCCAAAAATCCCACCTAAAATCCGGTTTTTGGTGACGTCGGCAATATTTTCGAAACGGCTCAGAACTAAAAAATTCCTTCGATCGTGGAATTTCCGGGGGGTGTGCCTACCCGAAAACAATTTCGGATTTCAGCCACTCGAAAATCCGTCCATGTTGGGTGCCATAGGGAAGTGCAACTTTTTGGCTGAAAATTCCTTAGGGAAATCGCCCATAGTAGTTTTATACCGTTTCCGCGGCGAAAACGACCTCAAAACCGACGGTACGGCATTACGGTGACAAGGGCTAGCGAGCAACAATCATTTGCGACATTGGACGGGCACAAAGACGCAGCAGAAGATGTAGCGGATGCGTAAGGCAATGCGACCCGTTTTTGCTGTTTTTTTGCTGCTTTTGCGTCTGCACGTCGCTGTCTTGCACTGCGATATTTGCGGTGCTGTCGCTGTTTGAGCTTGCGCCCTATTTTTGTGTCGATTGTTCGGGCATTGCCCTGTTGGCGGTGTGGTGGACTGGGTGTTGTGTATGCAATTGAGCGGCAATGTCTGGCAGGTAAGTGTCCAAGGGAGTGCGGTTTGTGGGGTTTGGGGGTGTTTTCCTACCTTTAAGTTTGTCGCTCTGTATTTTTCTCTCTGTCTGTCTGTCGTTGGTTATGCCCTAAGACTGTTAGCCAAGCCTGGGAGGAGTACACACATCACGGCAGGCGTGATGCACGTTCGAGTCTTTCAGGGAGAAGAAAGAAAATATTGGCACATGTGGGAGGCAAGGGATTCTAACCGGGTTTGCGGGTTTGCGGGTTTGTTGTTGTTGTTGTTGTTGTTGTTGTTGTTGTTGTTGTTGTTGTTGTTGTTGTTGTTGTTGTTGTTGTTGTTGTTGTTGTTGTTGAATCGTTCCAGCTTCCTGCACTGCGCTCTTGATCAGCTGGGCATACTCATTGTGCTCGATGAGCAGGTTCCGGATGGAGTGGTACTGCCCCTCCAACCCATCAACCATTGCAGTGTCCGTCATGTTTGCCATCTGGTCGTTGGCGATTCCTGCACCCCCCATGATCCAGAGCTGCTGGCGTACCGTTGGATCGTTCGAAATGGCGACAAGCTTCTTGATTCCCTTTCCCTTGAGAATGACATTGTGCACACCAGAAGTTGAGCTGCCAAAGAGGTTGTGTGGGCTGTGGCGAGACACAGACATCTGAAAGAAGCCGTTGATGCGCACAATGTTTTGAAGAACTGCGGGTGTTCGAAGAAGAGCATGGTGTTCGCCGTTGAGGTAAGTAATTGGGGGGATGCCAATTGATTTTCCATGGCAGCAAGGTCCGTGGCCAGCAGATTGGCGCTCAGCATCAAAGAGGAGTGCCCCACACTTTGAGCATTCATGTGTTGCGTCCCCTGCGTCATGGTACTGACCCTCCGTCGTTGTGTCATCCCAGTCTTCCAGCTTGATCGCCCCTCGATGCCTGCGTGGGTCAAGGGATCTCGAAACTTGACGTGCTTCAGTCAGCTCTTGGAATTTCGACCTCAGTGCAACACTCTCCTCAGGATTCGCCAGAATCTGGGCACCCCTCTTCTCAAGCCACTCCTCCTTCAGAGCAGCACCACGAACCTGTGCTGCCTCAAGGGTGTTCGAGGGGTACCTCTGACGCTCCTCCAGGAGTTCGGTTGTCAGAAGGTAACGCTCATGAGAGGTCAGCCCTGATGATAGAGGGAAGTGGGGTTGCCAGTAGTTGTCGAGGTCAGGAAATGCCCTTCTCAGGTCCCCATATTGCCCCTTTTGTTCGAGAATGAGGAGTTGTGCGACCACCCGCACAGAAGGACCGTCGGAGGGGGTGATGGTTAATCCAGAAAGGAGGCAGAAGTTTTCATGTGCGGCCTTTCCGGCAGCAGTTCTGGCATCTTTCGTGCACCACTGGCACTTGAATACCTGTGGAGGAAGTCGGCGGCTGTTGCCACAGTTCCCGCGGTGGCGGCACATGTCCGTGTAGGTTGGGAAGTCGTTCCCACACTTGCCACACACAGTCATATTCTTCTTGACGTCACAGTCGTCTGCCATGTGTGCGCGGATCAGAACCCGTGTTGGTGCTGTTGCACAGCAGAGATGACACACCCAGTGGTCTCCCTGCCTTGAGAACTCGCCCCCACCACCCATAACACCGCAGCTGTTGTTGAGGTCGGACATTGGTGCCGAATGCAGGGACGAAGGCTGCTCCAGATAGATTTGGATGATCCCGAGGAGGAGAAGAAGGTTGACACAGGCCATCTTGAAATTCCACATGAACTGGATAAGAGAAGGGTGCGTCAGCGCTGCAGCAGATGCCCAGAGGAGGAGCGTGAGAAGTGAGGATGTCTTCGGGTCGTCCGTCAGGTGCTGCCCCTTTTGTTCAGCACAGCTGTTTGCAAGGTCAGCTGCCTCGATGAAGTGAATGAAGTAGACAACGAGCAGCACCAGAAAGACAACTGCAGACATGAGGGGCCATTCGTTCGGGTTACTTCTGTAACACTTCCAAATCCAGATCCCTGACTGGTAGAAGACTGCCATTTGGAATCCGAAAGCTGCAGCGCAGGTCAGAAGAATGTGTGTCAGGGCGGTGCGCAGCAGGACCTGAATCGTCCGTCTCCCCCGGCTCCTTGCAGGGTGAAGAAGAGGCCTGCGGGTACGGTTGCGCGGTTTGTCGAGGGGCGGCACATCAGGAAGGCAGCAGACCACAGCCGGATCGTAGAAGCACCCAATGGTGATCAACCAGCAGCAGACAAGCAACAGCAGTCGCATGCCTCTCATTGTTTTCAGTTCGAGGGGTAAAGTGTGTGTATCCTGCGATAGTGGTGGTGGATGTGGAAGTACAATGTAGAATCAAGAAGAAACTGCAGTGACAAATACAAAGGAGGTTGGGGGGGTCCGTGGGATGGGGGGTCTCTCTCCTCTCGCCTTCGAAGCAAGTGCAATTCCAAATAGACTTCCATAGAATCCCCCGAATAGATATTTGTTCCCTCGCCCTCCCTTCCACACTCTTACTTCCCCTCCCTGGCCATGTGATTTCCTTCAAATCTTTTCCCCCCTGTTTTTGTTTGTTGCCGAATAAAGTTGTCTCCCCCCCTCCGCACCTACCCCCAAACAATCGGATCGGTCTGCCCCTCCTCCAAGGCCTTCTTGGCCTTCTCAAATGCTTTCATCACAACCTGCCTGCATTTGTGTGTCGCAGGCTCCATCTTTCTGCAGTACCGACAGAATACACGACCGTCATTCGTGACGTGACCATCATGGCAGAAGCGAACATGTGCGTCATGCTGGCTCTGTGTTTCGAATGCACCGAGACACAGCCTGCACACAACCTGTGGGGGGAGTTGATAGTGTGAGTGGTGTGTGTGCCCTAGGAAACATACTTCATCGAGGAATGTCTTCCGGTAGCACGGAGTTGTGATGTGCCTTGCTCTCTTTGAGTCTGGCGGCAGCTGTGGCTCCGGCCGAATGACTGGAGGCGACTCCTCAAGCGTCATCGATGGGATCTTCTCCACCGGGGTCGCTGGGATGCCAGGGACGGCAGGAACCTCCTCTTCAGGTGCATTCCTCGCCTCCTCCGCAACAGTCTCACATGCTTGTATGACTGGGGGTGTCAACGGTCCCGGCTGACCGAGGTCAGCAGCTCCACCATCGAGAATTGCAGCTTCGTTGTCCTCCTTGATCTCTTCAGGAGCTCCGCACAGCGAGGGTGACAACACAAGTGTTGAATCGTCCGAGTCGTAAACGATTGGTGCGTTCGGGTCAAACGAGTCGTCGTCGTCAAGAGAAATCGGGTCATCTGCACGGCCCATGCGGCGACGGCTCTTCCGAAACGCAGCAGCCCGCCTTCTGTCGCTTGAATCAGAACTGTCGTCCTCCTCCTCTTCCCCAGGAATCTGCTCGCCAGCGAAAAGCAAGCCCGCACGTTCATTCTGGATCATCAGCGGCACAGAGCAGCGACGAGTGCCTTCTGGATTCCACATCCAGGGGCCATCCCAACAAATGCGGTAGCCGGCCGAGACGTACTCCTCAATGGTCAGGAGACGTGCATGCGACATAGTTTGTGTGGTTCCTGTGTGGGAGATGTGTGTGGATGCACGGCCAAGATGACACAAGGCATGAACAAGACCGAGCTGCAATCAAAAGACATGAACAAGGGGCGGGAATGAGTAGGGAAGGGTGGGGGAGGTTGGGGGACAGTGGGGGGGGGGGGCGGGGGGGATGCGACACAGGTTCACGACTGAACAACACGCTTGCTCATTTCTCGTGCGGGTTTGCGGGTTTGCGGGTTTGCGAGTTTGCGGGTTTGCGGGTTTGCGGGTTTGCGGGTTTGCGGGTTTGCGGGTTTGCGGGTTTGCGGGTTTGCGGGTTTGCGGGTTTGCGGGTTTGCGGGTTTGCGGGTTTGCGGGTTTGCGGGTTTGCGGGTTTGCGGGTTTGCGGGTTTGCGGGTTTGCGGGTTTGCGGGTTTGCGGGTTTGCGGGTTTGCGGGTTTGCGGGTTTGCGGGTTTGCGGGTTTGCGGGTTTGCGGGTTTGCGGGTTTGCGGGTTTGCGGGTTTGCGGGTTTGCGGGTTTGCGGGTTTGCGGGTTTGCGGGTTTGCGGGTTTGCGGGTTTGCGGGTTTGCGGGTTTGCGGGTTTGCGGGTTTGCGGGTTTGCGGTTTGCGGGTTTGCGGGTTTGCGGGTTTGCGGGTTTGCGGGTTTGCGGGTTTGCGGGTTTGCGGGTTTGCGGGTTTGCGGGTTTGCGGGTTTGCGGGTTTGCGGGTTTGCGGGTTTGCGGGTTTGCGGGTTTGCGGGTTTGCGGGTTTGCGGGTTTGCGGGTTTGCGGGTTTGCGGGTTTGCGGGTTTGCGGGTTTGCGGGTTTGCGGGTTTGCGGGTTTGCGGGTTTGCGGGTTTGCGGGTTTGCGGGTTTGCGGGTTTGCGGGTTTGCGGGTTTGCGAGTTTGCGGGTTTGCGGGTTACTATAATGTATAGTGGAAACCCAGGCTTTTACCACTACAGGGCAGATGCACAATTTTGCGCTTGGAATTTTTTGAGATTTTTTTTTATGGTGAAAAGAACGGAGCGCAACGGACCCAAAAGTAAGCGGGGCCGCCACTTTTCTGCTCAGAATTTTGTTCGACTTTGATAAAAACACTGAATTTCCCCTAACCAGCCAAAAATCCCACCTAAAATCCGGTTTTTGGTGACGTCGGCAATATTTTCGAAACGGCTCAGAACTAAAAAATTCCTTCGATCGTGGAATTTCCGGGGGGTGTGCCTACCCGAAAACAATTTCGGATTTCAGCCACTCGAAAATCCGTCCATGTTGGGTGCCATAGGGAAGTGCAACTTTTTGGCTGAAAATTCCTTAGGGAAATCGCCCATAGTAGTTTTATACCGTTTCCGCGGCGAAAACGGGCTGAAAACCGACGGTACGGCATCGTCGTGACAAGGAACGCCCAGAAACCGTGATGAGCGAGGTTGGAGATGCAAAAAGACGTAGCAGAGGAGAATTTAGATGCGTAAGACAATGTTACCCTGTTTCACTGTTTTCTGACTGTTTCGAGGCCCTGAGGGATTGTCGTTGATGTTTCCGCAGTGGGTCAACATGGCCGTGACACCCAACAGTAGTGCATGTGTAACAGCGACCCGCGTCGCGAAGAACTGCGCAGTGGTGCCAGGTAGTGTTCCTGGCAGGCCGTGCCCGCAACCCCTAGGATATCTGATGCCTGCCCGTGCAGCAGTGTTGCAGTCGTGTTTGTTTCCTCAGTGACCACTTTGCCCGACAGTGCAAGGCACCTTCGACAACTCGAGTTAGAGGGTTGACATGGCTTTCCACACAGGTAACGGCATTTGATGTGTGTGACATGAACATGACTGGATGGCTTGAGATGACAACATCAGGAAAAAGCATGAGAGAGATACAATCGTAGTGTTGAATGTAGTGCAGAAATTTCTTTTGAGATTTTTTTGCAGAGCCCACAGAGACTGTCACACAGAAAGCGACTACAGTGAACTCAGCAGAAAAAGAGCAGCACAGCTCTCCCAAACGGCCCAAGACTCGAATGCGATGTGCCTTGTCCTGACATTGATCACACCGAAACGACACCACACTGTCGGGTGACAGCAACAAAAGCACTATTGAAACAAACGCCTGCAACACTATTTCTTCGATAGAATCGGATCGTTGTGTGGCCGATGCCGCCGACACATACGGGTGTTGCCGGAGCCTGGGGCTATTCCAGCCACGGACTGAAATGGAAGACGCCTGGCCATTGTCGTTTGAGTACGCCGAGGACACGGAGTCCGCCACACATTATCACTGTCGGACAACATGCACAAAAGAAATTCTGGTTTCATCTTGGCCTGCCAGATGGAGTTACAGTGACCCAAAGATCTGATGGAGTCACAGTGGCCCTAAATTCTGAACCCACACAAGCACCTTGCCATACAACATGCAGTCAGTGGTCTGTGCACTCGACTCCATGCAACAAGCCTGTCATGGGCTTGGCAGGTTCTGCCCTTTGTGGTTTGCACCCCACATGATCAGATCAAGAACAACAGGAGTTGCCACCTCACAGGCGTGATTGTGACGACTGACACCTGCCGAGACTGAGGCAGCACAAGGAGGGCAGCACTCAGGCAGCCAACCTGCAAATGTTGAAGCTCTTCAGGATTGCAATTCTGGATGTGTCGATCCGTGGGGTGGGCTTGATCGGTGGTGTGTGCTGCAGAAGAGTGCACACAGCCTGCCATCAATTACCCGTTTGGAACATGACTACATACACATCCACAGGAGCGGCTTTCTCCTCCATTCTGCAGGTTCTGCGGTTTGCGGGTTTCCCGCTGCACGGAGACTGAGGGCAGCTGCACCACGTGCAGTTGCGACTCCGGGCAGCTCCGTTGTCTGGCGCCACTCCGTGGCAGCAACGAGCATGAGCCACACTGGTCACAACCGGCACTGGCATTGGATGGAGGGCGGGTGTGTCAGGTCACGGTCCGTGCAGGTGTTGTGGAGAGTGCAACTTATGACTGCACAGAGGGCCCGTCAGCAGTCGTCCGAATATCAAACCTGTTCACGAAGTGGGAATTCACGGTGTGTTTGCAGGCGGGCGAGACGCTTCACCCTTCCTGCACGCTTCCATGTGCAGTCTGCAACGGCGCACTATTCCGTTCAAGTAGACCCCGCGGATCAACAGATGCAGAATTTCAGCCCTCAAATTTTGTAGGTCCATTCGGGGTCCTCCTGTCAGAACTGCACAAACAGGATCATGAGATACACAGCGACAGCAGGACTGTCTACATTCGGCGAGTTCGACTCAGCCGTCTGACGCTTCCCAGTGCCACAAACAGACAACACGCAGACACGCTTGCTCATTTCTCGTGCGGGTTTGCGGGTTTGCGGGTTTGCGGGTTTGCGGGTTTGCGGGTTTGCGGGTTTGCGGGTTTGCGGGTTTGCGGGTTTGCGGGTTTGCGGGTTTGCGGGTTTGCGGGTTTGCGGGTTTGCGGGTTTGCGGGTTTGCGGGTTTGCGGGTTTGCGGGTTTGCGGGTTTGCGGGTTTGCGGGTTTGCGGGTTTGCGGGTTTGCGGGTTTGCGGGTTTGCGGGTTTGCGGGTTTGCGGGTTTGCGGGTTTGCGGGTTTGCGGGTTTGCGGGTTTGCGGGTTTGCGGGTTTGCGGGTTTGCGGGTTTGCGGGTTTGCGGGTTTGCGGGTTTGCGGGTTTGCGGGTTTGCGGGTTTGCGGGTTTGCGGGTTTGCGGGTTTGCGGGTTTGCGGGTTTGCGGGTTTGCGGGTTTGCGGGTTTGCGGGTTTGCGGGTTTGCGGGTTTGCGGGTTTGCGGGTTTGCGGGTTTGCGGGTTTGCGGGTTTGCGGGTTTGCGGGTTTGCGGGTTTGCGGGTTTGCGGGTTTGCGGGTTTGCGGGTTTGCGGGTTTGCGGGTTTGCGGGTTTGCGGGTTTGCGGGTTTGCGGGTTTGCGGGTTTGCGGGTTTGCGGGTTTGCGGGTTTGCGGGTTTGCGGGTTTGCGGGTTTGCGGGTTTGCGGGTTTGCGGGTTTGCGGGTTTGCGGGTTTGCGGGTTTGCGGGTTTGCGGGTTTGCGGGTTTGCGGGTTTGCGGGTTTGCGGGTTTTGCGGGTTTGCGGGTTTGCGGGTTTGCGGGTTTGCGGGTTTGCGGGTTTGCGGGTTTGCGGGTTTGCGGGTTTGCGGGTTTGCGGGTTTGCGGGTTTGCGGGTTTGCGGGTTTGCGGGTTTGCGGGTTTGCGGGTTTGCGGGTCTGCGGGTTTGCGGGTTTGCGGGTTTGCGGGTTTGCGGGTTTGCGGGTTTGCGGGTTTGCGGGTTTGCGGGTTTGCGGGTTTGCGGGTTTGCGGGTTTGCGGGTTTGCGGGTTTGCGGGTTTGCGGGTTTGCGGGTCTGCGGGTTTGCGGGTTTGCGGGTTTGCGGGTTTGCGGGTTTGCGGGTTTGCGGGTTTGCGGGTTTGCGGGTTTGCGGGTTTGCGGGTTTGCGGGTTTGCGGGTTTGCGGGTTTGCGGGTTTGCGGGTTTGCGGGTTTGCGGGTTTGCGGGTTTGCGGGTTTGCGGGTTTGCGGGTTTGCGGGTTTGCGGGTTTGCGGGTTTGCGGGTTTGCGGGTTTGCGGGTTTGCGGGTTTGCGGGTTTGCGGGTTTGCGGGTTTGCGGGTTTGCGGGTTTGCGGGTTTGCGGGTTTGCGGGTTTGCGGGTTTGCGGGTTTGCGGGTTTGCGGGTTTGCGGGTTTGCGGGTTTGCGGGTTTGCGGGTTTGCGGGTTTGCGGGTTTGCGGGTTTGCGGGTTTGCGGGTTTGCGGGTTTGCGGGTTTGCGGGTTTGCGGGTTTGCGGGTTTGCGGGTTTGCGGGTTTGCGGGTTTGCGGGTTTGCGGGTTTGCGGGTTTGCAGGTTTGCGGGTTTGCGGGTTTGCGGGTTTGCGGGTTTGCGGGTTTGCGGGTTTGCGGGTTTGCGGGTTTGCGGGTTTGCGGGTTTGCGGGTTTGCGGGTTTGCGGGTTTTTGCGGGTAGGGGGGTCAAAAAACTGCGAGACTGCATGCACTAACTCTGCTATGTTTCGGAGGTGGTCCAGATACACCGTGAAACGCACGGACTCCGGAAACAGCCCCAGATTGGAGCCCAAAATTTGGTTCGCAAATTTTAATTATTTACTTGCGTGACTCATTTTTGGATTTTCCTTAGGAAAATGGCCATTTTGCCCAGGATGGGGTATTTTTTTGCTGGACCCTCTGCTCCGTTTCCGTGGTCGTCCGATGGCACCGTGTCACGCACTGACTCCGGATATGACTCCACACGTGACACAGACATGTTTGGTGAAATTTTTCATGATTTACTTGGGTGACTGAATTTTGGATTTTCCTGCAGAAAGTGGCCATTTTGGGGGGGTCTGGGCAAAAACCCCACTTTTCACCCACGTCAGTACTATCCCACCCCTGCCCCTGCTAACTTCTCATATGGCACCAGCACGTAGGTATGCGGGTGACCTCACAGGTGTACAATGACCCTGTGAGTTCTTGAGAAGAGTCAGACTACTGACGGGTGCTTACGGGTGCTTACGCCTGAACATGATGCCTGCAGCCCTGTGTGGCAGTCTTGTTGACTGGTGCTGCAGTACACGGGTCGGCGGGCCGTGGCCCGGCGGTGGCGGGAGGCCAGGCGGAGAGGAGGGGCGCGAAGCGCCCCGACGCGGAGCGGCCGACCGCCACCGCCGGGCCACGGCCCGCCGACCCGTGTACTGCAGCACCAGTCAACAAGGCCGCCACAGGTTAGCAACAAACCCACCGGTGCTAGAGGTCACTCGGAGACGAGACGGCATTCCTCACTGCACCTGTGCTATGACGCAGGATGGTTCGACACGGGTGCTTATATTTCTAGTGCGGGTTTGCGGGTTTGCGGGTTTGCGGGTTTGCGGGTTTGCGGGTTTGCGGGTTTGCGGGTTTGCGGGTTTGCGGGGTTTGCGGGTTTGCGGGTCTGCGGGTTTGCGGTTTGCGGGTTTGCGGGTTTGCGGGTTTGCGGGTTTGCGGGTTTGCGGGTTTGCGGGTTTGCGGGTTTGCGGGTTTGCGGGTTTGCGGGTTTGCGGGTTTGCGGGTTTGCGGGTTTGCGGGTTTGCGGGTTTGCGGGTTTGCGGGTTTGCGGGGTTTGCGGGTTTGCGGGTTTGCGGGTTTGCGGGTTTGCGGGTTTGCGGGTTTGCGGGTTTGCGGGTTTGCGGGGTTTGCGGGTTTGCGGGTTTGCGGGTTTGCGGGTTTGCGGGTTTGCGGGTTTGCGGGTTTGCGGGTTTGCGGGTTTGCGGGTTTGCGGGTTTGCGGGTTTGCGGGTTTGCGGGGTTTGCGGGTTTGCGGGTTTGCGGGTTTGCGGGTTTGCGGGTTTGCGGGTTTGCGGGTTTGCGGGTTTGCGGGTTTGCGGTTTGCGGGTTTGCGGGTTTGCGGTTTGCGGGTTTGCGGGTTTGCGGGTTTGCGGAGTTTGCGGGTTTGCGGGTTTGCGGGTTTGCGGGTTTGCGGGTTTGCGGGTTTGCGGGTTTGCGGGTTTGCGGGTTTGCGGGTTTGCGGGTTTGCGGGTTTGCGGGTTTGCGGGTTTGCGGGGTTTGCGGGTTTGCGGGTTTGCGGGTTTGCGGGTTTGCGGGTTTGCGGGTTTGCGGGTTTGCGGGTTTGCGGGTTTGCGGGTTTGCGGGTTTGCGGGTTTGCGGGTTTGCGGGTTTGCGGGTTTGCGGGTTTGCGGGTTTGCGGGTTTGCGGGTTTGCGGGTTTGCGGGTTTGCGGGTTTGCGGTTTGCGGGTTTGCGGGTTTGCGGGTTTGCGGGTTTGCGGGTTTGCGGGTTTGCGGGTTTGCGGGTTTTGCGGGTTTGCGGGTTTGCGGGTTTGCGGGTTTGCGGGTTTGCGGTTTGCGGGGTTTGCGGGTTTGCGTTGCGGTTTGCGGGTTTGCGGGTTTGCGGGTTTGCGGGTTTGCGGGTTTGCGGGTTTGCGGGTTTGCGGGTTTGCGGGTTTGCGGGTTTGCGGGTTTGCGGGTTTGCGGGTTTGCGGGTTTTGCGGTTTGCGGGTTTGCGGGTTTGCGGGTTTGCGGGTTTGCGGGTTTGCGGGTTTGCGGGTTTGCGGGTTTGCGGTCTGCGGGTTTGCGGGTTTGCGGGTTTGCGGGTTTGCGGGTTTGCGGGTTTGCGGGTTTGCGGGTTTGCGGGTTTGCGGGTTTGCGGGTTTGCGGGTTTGCGGGTTTGCGGGTTTGCGGGTTTGCGGTTTGCGGGTTTGCGGGTTTGCGGGTTTGGGCGGTTTGCGGGTTCGGGTTGCGGGTTTGCGGGTTTGCGGGTTTGCGGGTTTGCGGGTTTGCGGGTTTGCGGGTTTGCGGGTTTGCGGGTTTGCGGTTTGCGGGTTTGCGGGTTTGCGGGTTTGCGGGTTTGCGGGTTTGCGGGTTTGCGGGTTTGCGGGTTTGCGGGGTTTGCGGGTTTGCGGTTTTGCGGGTTTGCGGGTTTGCGGGTTTGCGGGGTTTGCGGGTTTGCGGGTTTGCGGGTTTGCGGGTTTGCGGGTTTGCGGGTTTGCGGGTTTGCGGGTTTGCGGGTTTGCGGGTTGCGGGTTTGCGGGTTTGCGGGTTTGCGGGTTTGCGGGTTTGCGGTTTTGCGAGTTTGCGGGTTTGCGGGTTTGCGGTTTGCGGGTTTGCGGGTTTGCGGGTTTGCGGGTTTGCGGGTTTGCGGGTTTGCGGGTTTGCGGGTTTGCGGGTTTGCGGGTTTGCGGGTTTGCGGGTTTGCGGGTTTGCGGGTTGCGGGTTTGCGGGGTTTGCGGGTTTGCGGGTTTGCGGGTTTGCGGGTTTGCGGGTTTGCGGGTTTGCGGGTTTGCGGGTTTGCGGGTTTGCGGGTTTGCGGGTTTGCGGGTTTGCGGTTTGCGGGTTTGCGGGTTTGCGGGTTTGCGGGTTTGCGGGTTTGCGGGTTTGCGGGTTTGCGGGTTTGCGGGTTTGCGGGTTTGCGGGTTTGCGGGTTTGCGGGTTTGCGGGTTTGCGGGTTTTGCGGGTTTGCGGGTTTGCGGGTTTGCGGGTTTGCGGTTTGCGGGTTTGCGGGTTTGCGGGTTTGCGGGTTTGCGAGTTTGCGGGTTTGCGGGTTTGCGGGTTTGCGGGTTTGCGGTTTGCGGGTTTGCGGGTTTGCGGTTTGCGGGTTTGCGGGTTTGCGGGTTTGCGGGTTTGCGGGTTTGCGGGGTTTGCGGGTTTGCGGGTTTGCGGGTTTGCGGGTTTGCGGGTTTGCGGGTTTGCGGGTTTGCGGGGTTTGCGGTTTGCGGGTTTGCGGGTTTGCGGGTTGTGCGGTTTGCGGGTTTGCGGTTTGCGGGTTTGCGGGTTTGCGGGTTTGCGGGTTTGCGGGTTTGCGGGTTTGCGGGTTTGCGGGTTTGCGGGTTTGCGGGGTTTGCGGGGTTTGCGGGTTTGCGGGTTTGCGGGTTTGCGGGTTTGCGGTTTGCGGGTTTGCAGGTTTGCGGGTTTGCGGGTTTGCGGGTTTGCGGGTTTGCGGGTTTGGCGGTTTGCGGGTTTGCGGGTTTGCGGGTTTGCGGGTTTGCGGGGTTTGCGGGTTTGCGGGTTTGCGGGTTTGCGGGTTTGCGGGTTTGCGGGTTTGCGGGTTTGCGGGTTTGCGGGTTTGCGGGTTTGCGGGTTTGCGGGTCTGCGGGTTTGCGGGTTTGCGGGTTTGCGGGTTTGCGGGTTTGCGGGTTTGCGGGTTTGCGGGTTTGCGGGTTTGCGGGTTTGCGGGTTTGCGGGTTTGCGGGTTTGCGGGTTTGCGGGTTTGCGGGTTTGCGGGTTTGCGGGTTTGCGGGTTTGCGGGTTTGCGGGTTTGCGGGTTTGCGGGTTTGCGGGTTTGCGGGTTTGCGGGTTTGCGGGTTTGCGGGTTTGCGGGTTTGCGGGTTTGCGGGTTTGCGGGTTTGCGGGTTTGCGGGTTTGCGGGTTTGCGGGTTTGCGGGTTTGCGGGTTATTATACTGTATTGCGGGTAGGGGGGTCAAAAAACTGCGAGACTGCATGCACTAACTCTGCTATGTTTCGGAGGTGGTCCAGATACACCGTGAAACGCACGGACTCCGGAAACAGCCCCAGATTGGAGCCCAAAATTTGGTTCGCAAATTTTAATTATTTACTTGCGTGACTCATTTTTGGATTTTCCTTAGGAAAATGGCCATTTTGCCCAGGATGGGGTATTTTTTTGCTGGACCCTCTGCTCCGTTTCCGTGGTCGTCCGATGGCACCGTGTGACGCACTGACTCCGGAAATGACTCCACACGTGACACAGACATGTTTGGTGAAATTTTTCATTATTTACTTGGGTGACTAAATGTTGGATTTTCCTGCAGAAAGTGGCCATTTTGGGGGGGTCTGGGCAAAAACCCCACTTTTCACCCACGTCAGTACTATCCCACCCCTGCCCCTGCTAACTTCTCATATGGCACCAGCACGTAGGTATGCGGGTGACCTCACAGGTGTACAATTACCCTGTGAGTTCTTGAGAAGAGTCAGACTACTGACGGGTGCTTACGGGTGCTTACGCCTGAACATGATGCCTGCAGCCCTGTGTGGCAGTCTTGTTGACTGGTGCTGCAGTACACGGGTCGGCGGGCCGTGGCCCGGCGGTGGCGGGAGGCCAGGCGGAGAGGAGGGGCGCGAAGCGCCCCGACGCGGAGCGGCCGACCGCCACCGCCGGGCCACGGCCCGCCGACCCGTGTACTGCAGCACCAGTCAACAAGGCCGCCACAGGTTAGCAACAAAACCACCGGTGCTAGAGGTCACTCCGGAGACGAGACGGCATTCCTCACTGCACCTGTGCTATGACGCAGGATGGTTCGACACGGGTGCTTATATTTCTAGTGCGGGTTTGCGGGTTTGCGGGTTTGCGGGTTTGCGGGTTTGCGGGTTTGCGGGTTTGCGGGTTTGCGGGTTTGCGGGTTTGCGGGTTTGCGGGTTTGCGGGTTTGCGGGTTTGCGGGTTTGCGGGTTTGCGGGTTTGCGGGTTTGCGGGTTTGCGGGTTTGCGGGTTTGCGGGTTTGCGGGTTTGCGGGTTTGCGGGTTTGCGAGTTTGCGGGTTTGCGGGTTTGCGGGTTTGCGGGTTTGCGGGTTTGCGGGTTTGCGGGTTTGCGGGTTTGCGGGTTTGCGGGTTTGCGGGTTTGCGGGTTTGCGGGTTTGCGGGTTTGCGGGTTTGCGGGTTTGCGGGTTTGCGGGTTTGCGGGTTTGCGGGTTTGCGGGTTTGCGGGTTTGCGGGTTTGCGGGTTTGCGGGTTTGCGGGTTTGCGGGTTTGCGGGTTTGCGGGTTTGCGGGTTTGCGGGTTTGCGGGTTTGCGGGTTTGCGGGTTTGCGGGTTTGCGGGTTTGCGGGTTTGCGGGTTTGCGGGTTTGCGGGTTTGCGGGTTTGCGGGTTTGCGGGTTTGCGGGTTTGCGGGTTTGCGGTTTGCGGGTTTGCGGGTTTGCGGGTTTGCGGGTTTGCGGGTTTGCGGGTTTGCGGGTTTGCGGGTTTGCGGGTTTGCGGGTTTGCGGGTTTGCGGGTTTGCGGGTTTGCGGGTTTTGCGGGTTTGCGGGTTTGCGGGTTTGCGGGTTTGCGGGTTTGCGGGTTTGCGGGTTTGCGGGTTTGCGGGTTTGCGGGTTTGCGGGTTTGCGGGTTTGCGGGTTTGCGGGTTTGCGGGTTTGCGGGTCTGCGGGTTTGCGGGTTTGCGGGACATCCGGACCGAGAATCTTTGCAGCTGTTGTTTGTCTGGGCTAGTTGGTACAGAATACAAGGTACAAGAGACAAGCAAGACAAGAAACGAAAAGAAGAAAGCGAAAGAAACACACATGAAAAGATCACACACATCAAACGACACGCCAAAAATGGCTCAGCCTCTGGACATCCACTTAGCCAGCGAGGACCACACTGGTGACAGATTGCTCGTACATAACTCCAAAAACGGGGGGCTTGGTTGCTTCAATAGCATATGGTTGATAGCCGCCAACCGCTTTTGTGTTATGTGCAAGGAACCTGAAGTGGAAGTTGCACATTACACATTGCAATGAATGCTGAAACACAGAGTGTCACAGGAAACGATCGAGTAAAGAAAAACTCAAAGAAAAAGCCCAAAAGGGAAACACAAGCTAGCTGGGACAACGCTAGGGTTCAGAAAACTGCTCTTTGTAGTGATGGAGGGGCTTGTTGGTTTGTTTGTAGCCGCAACGCATCGACACAAAGAGAGGTCTCTGTTGTGCACCGAAAAAGTAGAGAAAGGGCCAATGGTGAAAGCAAAAGGCAGTGCTGTCTATGACTCCACCGCCTGCAACACTAGTCAACCCCTTGTGCGAAGGGGGTGGGGCCAGGCACAGGTCAGCAGCGACCACCCAGAGGGGCTACCCGTTGAGGGCTTAGAGCCGCAACGTGGGGGCAGGATCAGCTCCAGCAGGATCTTCTCAGGCATTGCGGGTTTGCGGGTTCATTCTTAGAGCCGCAACGTGGGGGCAGGATCAGCTCCAGCAGGATCTTCTCAGGCATTACGGGTTTGCGGGTTTGCGGGTTTGCGGGTTTGCGGGTTTGCGGGTCTGCGGGTTTGCGGGTTTGCGGGTTTGCGGGTTTGCGGGTTTGCGGGTTTGCGGGTTTGCGGGTTTGCGGGTTTGCGGGTTTGCGGGTTTGCGGGTTTGCGGGTTTGCGGATTTGCGGGTTTGCGGGTTTGCGGGTTTGCGGGTTTTCAGTTCCCTCTTAATAGAGTCTTGCACTTTTTTTTTGGTACCCGGGGGCGAACCGGGGGACTGCTACTCTCCACCTCTGACCAACGATTTCTTAAGCTACAGTTTCTGTACTTCATTGCTACAGTTTCTGTACTTCATTGGTATACACACTCGTGCTCCCTGGTCGGTTGGGTTCGGTTGGGCCCCCCCCCCCCCCTCCCTTGGGCATCCCCCATTCCACCCCTTCCCTCACCCTTTTCCCCTTTCCAATCTTCTTGACCTTGTGGGCGGGCAGAGCCGGGAGGGCTGGTTGGGCCTAGATTTCATTTTACAGCAACCACCAACCCACTCCCCCTTGGGCCACTTGTCCCTTGGGCTCTGTTCCCCACCATCCATCCCCCTCCACTCCCCCAACCCCCAACCCCACGAGCACGAGCGATGGAAGGGCGAGAGCCGCCCAGGCGATGGCAGGCCCAGCTGGGGGCGACGCTGGCGGTGGTGGCGCTCGCGGTGCTGACGACAGCACCGTTGGAGCAGAAGCAGCCCGGGTCGCCCCCGGTAGCGCAGCCCGGGTCGCCCCCGGTAGCGGAAGAACGCGGGCTGGCCGCCCCTGTCGAGGGGCGCGCCAGGCGAGAGGAGCAGGGGCCTCATGCGAGGCCTCTGCTGACACCCTGCCTGCAAGGCAGGGGAGCGCGTCGGCCTCACCCGCCGGCAATGCGCCCCTCTCGCGGGATAGCGGTGGTGGCGGCGCGCCCACCACGTCCCCCCAACATGCTGCAAGCGGCGGTTCCGCTCACGGTGAAGCCGCCGGGCCACCACGCCCCAGCCCACCGACAGCAGCAGAAGGGGTGGCAGCCCGGGTCGCCCCCGGTCCCCGCGAGTTGGCTGGGCCAGGTCCCCCGAGGGGCCAGGCCGACGGTACCGCTGCCGGTGTCTCTCCCCTCCCCCCTTGGGGGCCCCATGGGTGGACCGGGTGGGTGGTGGAACGGGAGCTGGGCCACCCCCCCTTTGGGTGGCGAATGGGTGGGTGCAGGGAGGGTGCCACGGGGGATACGTGGGGGCGAACAGTCGTGTGTTGTTGACCCCAAGCCGACCCTCATTGATGAGAAGGATCCCACCCGCACCTGTGATGACAACAACACGGTGAAGGAGACTGGTGCGAAGGCGGCATTCGACAAGGGCGTGGCAGGGCCGGGTGAGGATGGCCAGGCCTGCAAGGACCCCAACATGAAGTACTCGCGGAGGAACGACGTCATCTGCACCTGCGAAAAGGGCCCGAGCCGAACCAGCATCGGAGCGGCCGAGCGTGGCGACGGACAGACTCGAGTGGCCGACACGGGTCGCGCGAAAGGGTGCGCTGTTCAGCTAACCCCACGCCGGCTCAGGGTCAGGACACCAGCGGTCTTCGCGTCGATGCATCGCAACAATACATACCGCATCGCACTGACGGGGTGTGAGACGCCGCGTGCTGCGGGTCACTACGACAACGGACACATCACTACATGTGGCGCCATCACTACTGCGGGCCTAGCACACAGCAACGGGACTTTTTCTACTGCATTCCCTGTCTGTGGGACGCGGTGGGCAACGGGCGATTCAGACGACACTATCTGCAGGCAGCTGACATCAACGAAGGAGGTGGGGTGCATGTTGGACTGCAGCGTGTACAGGGCAGCGAGGACCCACGGCGAGCGTCTGGCGACTGGGGACGACAAAGGCAAAGTACGTGTGAGGGGCTTGAAAGGGTTGCGGAGCGCCACGGTGCGGGAGCGTCGCAGCGGGGTGGTTTACAGCATGGCGAGGTCGGGCCTGAGGAAATTCAGCGGGCCAGGGGGGATGTGTGGTGGCAGACAGACGTGTGCTGACCCCAAGCCGGCCCTCTCCGACCTGAAGGGCTCCACTTGCACCTGCGTGGACAACAACACGGTGACGGTGACTGGGGTGAAGACAACATACACACGCGATGAGGCCGTGGCAAAGCCGGGGGGTGACGGTCGGACCAAGGACCCCAACATGAAGTGCTTGGGGGACGACGTCATCTGCACACGCGGCAAGGACCCGAGCCTGACCAACACTGGTGCGCACGTGTGGGGGGATGAACAGAGCCGGACAAGGAGGGACGACGTCATCGGCACCTGCGACGAGGACCCGAGCCTGACCGACACGGGCGCATCAGCGGCTGGGTCGAAAGGGGAGTGCGAGTCCAAGCGGGCCGGGCCGGGTGGTGGCGGGCAGACGAGTGGTGACCCCAGGCCGACCCTCACTGGTCTGAAGACAGTCTGCGGCAGCGGCAACGACGGCACCTGTGGGGCAGGATGGGGCCTTCACGGCCGGGCCAGACTACTCCGGGTGTTATGGTGGGCGGCGCAGCGGAGCGGCATCATGGGGCCAATGGTGGCGGGGGTGGCGCTGCTCTGCGGCGACGTGGGAGCCAGTGTGGCATGGGTAGCGCAGGTGACGGGGCGAGCAGCCTGGGGGCTCATGGCAGCGGGCCGCCTCCGCGTCGCCCGCCTGCAGCTGGTGTGGATCGGGTGGACGCTCTGGTGCGGTGCGAGTGTGGAGGCGGAGGCAGGTGGCTGGGAGGGTTTGCCGGGGTGCAGCGCGGTCCTGCTGAGCGCGGGCTGGCTCGGAGCGCAGTGGGCGATCCTCCGCGCTCGCGTGGCGTGGTGGCCAAGCGTGGCGCAGGCCTGCATCCTAGCGCTGTGGATGGTGGTGGCGCTGGCGGGGGTGGCGGACCCGATGGGGCTGCTGCCGGCGTGGGGTGCAGAGGGTTTCGTATGGATGGATGGTGCAGCAGGCGCAGCAGGCGGATGGGTGCTGGAACTGTGCGGTGTCGCGAGCCCGTGGCTGCTTCTGGGGGGCGCGCAGCTGAGCATCTGGTGGCTCTTCGGGACACGCCGCCGGAAGGGCCGCCAGCCCAGACGCAGGTGGCGGGCGCGCCGACCGGGCAGGGCAGTGTCGCAGTGGTGGGTGGGAGGAGGGCGTCTCCTGATGCGGCGGTCAGCCGTCATGGGGGTGCGGGGGTTCCGGGACGCCCGCAGTGAGGGTAGCGTGATGTGCCCCGGACCCGGACTGGGCGTGAAGTGCGGGTCTTCGGAGTGCTGGAGGCCGCACGGACCACCTGAGGAGGCCCTAGCAGAGCTGCGAGGGGTGGGTGTGCGAAGCTGCGTGCCAGGGGAGAACCTGGAAGTGTCAGCTGGCGCGCTGCAGCGGTGGGCTGACACGGGGGAGTGCGTGGTGGTGTGGGTGCAGGGCGGGCAGCAACCGGTGGTGTACGCAGCGCCGTCGTACCGGGCCAAAACCCGAGCGGCCCTCAGACGGTACCCCAAGGTCGTGCTGGCCCCCTCGGAGACGGGAGTCGCCTGTGCGGTCACGTCGGAGGCGCAGGCGACGAGGCTGATGGAGAGGGGTTTGCTGGTCTGGGACGGAAGCGCGCCACGCCTGCAGCTCCCACCGGATGCGTTGCGGGGCGGAGGCAAGGGGCCGGACATGCGGGATGTCGACGCCTCCCTGCCGGCAGGGGCCTCACGAGTCCCGAACGCCTCCCTGAACGACTGCGGGTATCTGGCCCTGGGATACAAGCAGGGTGACGTTCAGGGGGTGCGGGAGACCATCGCGACCCTCGCGACGCAACAGCCGAGCCTCCGGAACATGCTCGGCACCGCGGAGGCGTACGCGGGGTACCTGGCTGGAGTCCGCGGTGAGCGGCACATGGACCACCTGACCCTGCAGTTGGTGGCGCGTCAGGGGAGGTTCCAGGTGTTGGTGGTGCAGCCGGGCCAGCCCAACCTCCTCATTGGACCGAAACCGAAGCGGCCGAAGGCGGAGCGGGGGCCGGGCAAGGTGTCGACGAGCCCTGTGAAGGTAGTGGCCCTCGCCGGAGGACACTATGAGCAGGTGCGGATCGGAGACACGGTCCGGGAAACCGTCATGGCGCAGCTGGAGGAGGGGGCGAGGAGCCCCATTTTGACGGCGCGCAACGCAGTGGAGCAGCCGTCGGAGAGCAGTGGAGAGGAGGACCTGACGGGGAAGCTGGTGGACGTCCCCACCGCCGGGAGGTGGTGCCCCATCGACTCCTGCAGTCGGTCACTGGTGCAGGGTGGGGCCCCCTTTGCATCGAAAAGCTATCTGACGCCGCACATGGATGGGCACATGGCGGAGGGCTGCTTCGGGCCGCACGCCATGCAGGAGATACTGCGGCAAGCGGGACTCAGAACATGTGCGGTGTGCAGCAGAGTGATGTCGCTGCTGGCCTCACGCAGGAAGGCGGAGGAGGTGTGCGACAGGTGCCACCCGACGGTGCAGGAGGAGGAGATAGGGTCGCCGAGCAGCGCACAAGGCCGCTACGAGGGTCTGCCGTCCTGGGAGCAGATTGCGCAGGCGGATGTGCGGACGTGGGAGTCGGTCCCCAAGGAGCTGCAGGGCGAGTGGGCGGGGCTGTTCCGGGATGCGTGCAGGGAGGTGGCGACGACGCAGACGGACGGTTCCTGGCGAGTGCTGGCGATGCTACCTCTGTTGGTGCTCCGCAAGGAAAAAATGGGCAAGTCACGCAAAGCCCAGACGCTTCGACAGCGACGGATGATGCTGGGACGCTTGCGCCAGGGCGAGTTCGCCCAAGTGTGGGCGGCCGAGGCAGGGAAGAGGCAGCCGGCGGGCCCGTCACGGGCGTCGAGGGGTTCGCAGGACCCGACGGAGGAGCACCGCCGCTGGCAGGGACGGGTGCAGAAGCTGACGGCGCAGGGCCGGACTTCGGCAGCGGTGAAGGCGCTCACCCCGGAGGCGGTGGCGCCCAAAGACACCGACACGCTGAAGAAGCTGAAGGCGAAGCACCCGGTCGGCAAGGTTGCGCGGTGCAGCAAGCCGGACGCGACGCTCTGTGACGCCTTCTCGCCGCTCCAGGTGCTGCAGGGGGTGAAGGGATTCCCCACGGGTTCTGCAGGCGGGGCTCTGGGCCTACGACCGGACCATCTGAAGGCGGCGGTGACGCACCCGACGGCGCGGGCCCTCCCGGCACTGACCCACCTCGTGAACGCCATGGCGCGGGGTGCGGCCCCGGCGTCTGTCCAGCCCTGGTTGGCGGGGGCAAACCTGACAGCGCTGAGGAAGTCGGAGAAGGAGGTACGGCCGATCGCGTGTGGCGAATCGTTGAGACGGCTCGTGGCCAAGCTCCTCGCAGCGCGCCACCGGGACGAAGCGAAGGCTGTTCTCCTCCGCAGTGGGCAGGTTGGTGTGGCGGTGCGACAGGGAGCGGAGGCGGCGACGGCTGTGACGGCCAACTACGCGGCCAGGCGGCGGGGGCAAGACGCGTGCATCCTGAAAGTCGATTTCACCAACGCGTTTAATGCGGTGGATCGCTCAGCCTTCCTGAGAGAGGTGGAGCAGAAGTTTCCGGGGATGCTGCCGTGGGTCGCATGGTGCTACGCGAGCCCGTCGAAGCTGCAGTTCGGGAAGGAATGTGTGACGTCGTCGTGTGGTGTGCAGCAGGGTGACCCCCTCGGCCCACTGCTCTTCTCCCTCGCGATCGCCCCCGTGGCTGAGGAGGTGAAGCAGATCAAGGGGATACACGGGGCGGTGTGGTACCTCGATGACGGGGTGATCATGGGGAGCGGATACGCGGTCGGCCAGGCGTACCGGCTCATCGTCGAGCGGTGCAAGCACTTGGGTCTGCAGGTCCGTGAGGACAAGTGCGAGCTGGTGGACCTGAGCGGCAGGGGGACGGGGCATTCCGTGCAGGAGTGGGCTGGATGGGGACTGAAGGTGGTCGAGAAGCCGAAGAACTCGCCCATCCCGGGCATCAGGTGGATGCGGGACGGCAACTTCGAGCTGCTCGGAGCCCCGATAGGGGATGCGGCGTGGTGCGAGCAGTTCATGTCGGAGCGGGTGGACCAGTTTGTGACCTCCCTGGACGCCCTCGACAAGCTGACTGACTCGCAGACCGCATTTGCCCTGCTGCGTGAGTGCCTGGGGTTCGCGCGCATGGTGTTCTTTATGCGTGCGATTGGTTTCAAAGGGGTGACGGGCTACCTCGAGAGGTACGACGCGCGCGTGCAGCGGAGCCTCGCGAAGCTTCTGGGCTACGACGACGACTGCCTCCCACAAGAAGCGATGTTGCAGGCGTCCCTCCCTGTTCGAATCGGAGGTCTGGGGATACGCAAGTCGGCCGACCATTGGCATGCGGCGGCGCTGGCTTCGAGTGCGGGGACCGCAGCGCTGTGCCGACGGCTGGACCGAGACTTCGTGTGGGATGCAGAGGGCTGGAGGCAGACGGCCTCCTCGTATAACGAAATGGTAGCTGAGGGCTGGCGTCTGGACACCGAGGCACCTCCGGAGAGAGCCCCCGAGCAGCGCTCGCTCTCGCTGGGCATTCTGGAGAGGTGGTACAACGCGCTGATGGATGAGGCGGATGCGGTGACGCGGGCCCGGATGCAGTCTCTCCTGCTGCCAGGGTGCGGTGCGTGGCTGACGGGAAACCCGGCTCGCTGGGAGGCGATGCCCCCGCTGCCGTTCCAAGCAGTGCTCAGGTATCGCTTAGGCCTTCCGCTGTACGAATCGCTGGCGCGGTGTGAATGCTGCGGGAAGGATGGGGTGATGGACGCGCACGGTCTGCATGCCACCCTCTGCGAGAAGGGGGGTGGGGCCATCACGCGCCACGAGGCGGTGGCGGATGCTTTGCTGCGAGCAGCGCGACAGGGTGGCTTGAGAGCCGAGCGGGAGACATTGGGTCTGCTGGAGGGAGACAGGAGACGCCCAGGGGATGTCACGTTGCAGCAGGGATTCCTGGATGGTCGAGTCACTGCCATAGATGTAGCGGTGGTGAACCCCCTGGCCCCGTCGTTTCTGCAGCTGGCAGCCAGGGCGGTAGGCGGGGCAGCGGCGCGGCGGCAGACTACGAAGGTCTGGAAGTACCGCGAGGATGAGGCCGTGCGGACGGGCCGCCTTGCCTTCGAGCCATTTGTGGTCGAGCTTTTTGGGGGCTGGGGCCAGCGGGCACACTCCATCATGAACCGCCTCGTGTCATTGGGGGCAGCCAAGCTGGGGGTCGGGCGGGTGCAAGTGGCACAACAGACGGCCCGCAGCATGGGGTGGGCCTTCCAGAAGGCAGTGGGTGCGTCGCTCGAGTCGTGTGGGAGGCTGTGCACGGTGGCAGGGCAGGGGAGGCAGCGAGTGGAGCTGACGAAGACCCCGGTGATCGACCCCGAGACGTATGTGAAGTTCGGGGACCTGATGCCGGGGGTCGTCATGGAGGAAGTGCCCCCAGACGCGCCGGACGTTGACGAGGATGAGGGCAGCGAGGGGGACGACGCCCCCCCCAGTGACCCGACCCCGCAAGAGGAGCGGGTTTTCGACGCGAAGCTGGCGCAGTGGCGCAGGCGGTGCGATCCCGGCGGGTCCCGGACGGTGGGGCAGTGCGTGACGGGGTGCGCGGCCAGCCTCCCGGCGTGGTACCAGCTGAAGCAGCTGGGTGCAGTTTTACCTCGGGGCAAGGCGGGTGATGGTTTGAGTGCCATAATGGCTGGTCGAGGGGCGCCGTGCAGCCTCTCACAGGCACGCAGACAGGCTGTGGCTTTGGTTCTGCATGCGCCGGCACTACGTCGAGAGGTGGACGACCCGACTGAGTGGAGCCGTCGGATGCTGGCCCCACAGGAGGCAGATGGGTCAATGGCGGAGTGTGCGTGGGCGGACCTGGCGCTGCTGCGGGCGCTGGCGGTGGTGACGCGCAGCGAGATCCTGGTCATCCGTGACTTTGGGGAGCCTGTGTTGTGCAGGCCGGCGCCGGGAGCGCAGGTGGGTGGGCGCTTCTCGTTGTGTGCGGTGGGCAAGGGCTTCGTGCGGGTCGACGTCGACATGGACCTGTCGCAGATGCCCGAGGGCCCCGAGGCAGAGCTGGGCACGCAGATGGACAGGGTGGTGGCAGGTGACAAAGGGGCGGAGTGCCACATCTGTGCGGTTGAGATCCCGCCGCGGGCACGCCACCTCCGATGCGGGCACTGCATGCGGGCCGCGTGTGAGGCGTGCGGGGGGTCGGGCCTACCCTGTGCGTGCCCCAAGATCCAGCTCGTGAAAGCGTCGGAAGCCGGCCGCTCGCAAGGCTGGGCAGCGCCGACGGGCGTGAAACAGGAGATGGAGGTGGACGCGGCGGAAGATCAGGCGGAAGCGGGTGAGACCTCGATTGGGGGGTGTGTGTATCTGGACGGGTGCGCACCTACTCCCCAGGGCACACCGATGGCGACCGACGCAAACGCGGAGCCGGCCTCGGAGGAGGAGCGGCAGGCGCGGGAGGCGAGCAGGTGGCAGCTGGTGCAGGAGCTCGCAGGCACGGAGCCAGTGGCGGCCTTCATCGCCCAGTGGCAGAGCGCCGCCCCCTCCGATGTGTCGCAGTGCCTGGGGGTCGAGGAGCTGGTGAGGTCCCTCCAGGGGCAGGTGCGATGGAAGGCGGCGTACACAGTGGGCGACTGCCTGTTCGACGCGGTCGTCGCCCAGCTACCCACTGGGCTCAAGGTGACAGCGGCCGAAGCGAGGACGCGGGCAGTGAAGGCGGTGATGCAGCACGCAGGGCTCCGCACAATGGTTGAGGGAGGGGAGCCGGAGGTGTGGGCACAGCAGATGAGCAGAAGAGGGGCAGGGCCAGGTCTGCAGTCGTGGGCTGACGAGCTGGTCCTCGGGGGGCTCGCACGGGCCCTCCGAATCACCATCCTCTCCTTCCGGAGGCAAGGCTGTGGCGTCAGGGTGTGGCGCGCGGCGGAGAGGGCGGTAGCAATGGCGGCAGTGGCTTTTGTGGATGAGTCAGGGCAAGCAGACGGCACAGCGGTGGGCCACTTCGTGCCGGTGGTCCTGCCCGAGCCGCTACAGCAGTGGGCGCGGGAGGTGGACACGTGTCCTGTGGGGCAGGACAAGCGCGTGCGAGGGTGCGAGCAGGCGAAGCGGATGCGCCTCCAGGTGGGATGGCAGACGAGCTGCGGCGCGTGCACCACGCCGGTGGGCCCTCGCGGGTGCTGGGGGTGCGGCGAGTGTGGGGTGGCAGTGTGCCTCACGTGCCGTGAAAGGTGCCCCACCGCGTACAGGGGGTGCAGTGGGGCACCCCCGGTCCCCCCTCCGACAGGGAGCCGGGGGCCGAGGCAGACTGGTGGGGACGTGACGTCTCTGGGGGAAGGTTCCAACAACAAACCTTCAGCCATCCCCCAGCAGACGACAGAGGCGCAGACCAGCGGGGCAGCAGAGGAGGCACCCAGAGCAGCGCGAGCATCGGCCGAGGCAGCAACGGCGGCACCGGCAACAACTACGACAGCGACAACGGCGGCAGAGACGACGCCCCTGGGGGAAGGTTCCACTACAACACCTTCAGCCATCCTCCAGCAGGCACCAGCCTCAGCGGCGACAACGACAGCGGCGGTGCAGGAGGCTCTACCGCAGGGGGACTTCGCCTTCGATGACGACGAGGTGCAGGAGGATCTGTCGCAGGAGGACGTCGACGTCGATGACGACGAGGTGCAGGAGGAGATGTCGGACAACGTGGCCGAGCAGTCCGACGGGTCAATGGGAGGCAACCAACAACAGACAGCCACCCGTGTGTCGTGGGTGCGGATCCCTGCGGAGAGGGCGAGGAAGGAGCAGTGGGCAGGAAGCAGTGAGGACGGCACCGCGATGGTGGAGGGCGTGAGGGTATTCCCCTGCGCGGCGATGGCGGCGGCGAGTGGTGCGGCGGACGCGGCGTGTATCCCGGACTCGGCGGACGGCTGGGAAGGGCTGTTCGGCAGGAATGGGCCGCATGCGGGGGCGGCGGCGACGGCACACTGTGTGTTCAAGCAGTGGATCGCAGACAGGCGGGCGGTCGACGCGACCTACTACACCACAGGGGGTCGGCAGGGCTCGCAGGAGGGAAACGCCGAGTACCTGGCCTGCAAGCGGGTCGACTCGCACGCCAACAAGCGCCAGAAGGCGGCCCTGAAGAGGAAGCGGCGTGTGCAACGACAGGAGCGTGACCGACGTGATGGCGGCAGGGGCAGCGGGGACTGTCGTGATCGTCGAGGAGGTGATGGTGCAGGCAGGGGCAGCGGAAGGGAGCGCCGTGCGGGCCGGCATGAGCCGACCATCATGGGCGCTGGCAGGGGGGCCCGCAGATGAGCGGGCATTACACGTCTGTGCGTGGCCCCGCAGGGCGGGGCCGTCTAACGCATAGCATCCTTAACATCCCCACTCCCCCCCCCCCCCCCTCCCAGAGTCGTCACGAGTGTGTACAGTTTGAGTGCTCGTGTGATGATTCCCCAGTGTGGATAATTTGCCCTTCGAGCTGGGGGACCAGGTCGACAGCCTGGCCCTCAGCGCCTAATCAACCAAACCAGACCATCTCCCCCCCCCCCCCTCCCTTAATAGAGTCCTGCACAGTGTGTATAGTCTTGTCCTTTGGGGGGGTTCGGAGTGCTCAGATGGTGTCGGCCGCCGGCTCGGAGTGGCACAAGCAGAACATGTGTGAGGACCACGGCACCACGGACCCCTGTAATTTCTCTCCATGCATCCACCATTCGACTTGATTTCGCCCCTTCTCGCTTCTCCCCTGTTCTCTCCCCCCGGTCGAGTGGTTTGCAAGGATGGACCGCTCGGTCTTGGGAACCGCTCGACTGGGAAACTCTCGACCCTGTTTTTTGCGCGTTTCCAGCCGTGGGCGTTTTCGATGGTCACCCCTTGGGAGGAGACTGGAGAGGACGCCCAGCCATTGTTGTTCGAACATGCCGAGTACACGGCTCTCTAGCCTCTGCAGCAGATGACCAACAACACGGGTGTCGATGGCTTCCGCCCTGCATGTCACCTTGCTTCTCGCCTCGACATGCAGCAGACACCCGTGAGCAGAGAAAGGAGTGTAGCAGTCCCCCGGTTCGCCCCCGGGTACCAAAAAAAAACTCTCCACCTCTGCTCTTGGGGTGTCTGCTGCTTGTCGAGATGACATGCAGGGCGGAAGCCAACGACACAGTTGCTGTTGGCCACGTGTGGCAGAGGCTAGAGGCTAGAGGGCCGTGTACTTGGCAAGTTCGAACAACAAGGGCCAGACCTCTTCTACAGTCTCTCCCCAAATGGCGACCGTTCGAAAAGTCCAGGGCCCAGAACGCGCAAAAAACAGGGTTGAAACAGTCCCTGTCGAGCGGTTTGCGGGACCGAGCGGGCCATCCCTCCAAACCACTCGAACTGGGGGAGGGAACTGCAGAGGAGGGGCGGAATCGAGGGGAATGGTGGAATCAGGGAGCGAATTTACAGGGGTCCGTGGTGCCGTGGCTCTCACACACGTTCTGCTGGTGCCACTCCGAGTTTGTGGCGAACTTTTTCGGACACCACCGACCCCCCCAAAGGGCAAGACTATTCACACTGTGCAAGACTCTATTAAGGGGGAGGGGCGGGGGGGGGGACGATCAGATTTGTTTGTTTAGGCGCCGTGGGACCGAATGGACTTTCCGGACCCACGGCTCGAAGGTCAAACTATACACACTGGAATCGATGATGATGCTTGGGGGCCTAGGCGCGAGGGGAACGGACGCGGGGGTCCCAACCACCCACCCTAGACGGACTATACACACGACTCTACCGAAGAGGGGAGGAGGGGGAAGGGGGGGGGAGGAGGTTGCACCCTACGTGCACCGTCCTCTCCCTGCATGAACGCTTCACCTCCGCCGACGGGGCCCCTGGCCCCCTACTCCGATCACCGCAGCCTGCCTCTCCTGCCCGCCGCCACGGTCCCTACGGTCGCCGCCACCCCTGCCGCCGCCTCTCCCGGCTGCCCACCTGTCGCGGCCCTGCCTCCCTCCACCCTGGCCGTCGCCCCTCCTGTCCCGGGGGTCCGCCACCCCTCCCCCGCCACGGCCGCCCCGCGGTCGCGCCGCCTCCTCCGGGTGCCGCTCACGCGTCCGTCTCTTGTCCACCCGGCTGTTCACGCGCTTGCACGCGAAGAACTCCTCCACCCGTGCCGCACTCGCCCCTTCCCGCCTCGAGTTGAAGTCGGCATCAACCGACCGTCGATCCGCCACCCACTGCTTGTAGACAGCGTGTGCCGTCTCGACCTCCAACTCTGAGCGCCCGTGCTGGCCGAAGAGCTCGAACCAGCCTTCTGCCGTCCGAGGGACCCACGCCGCCTCCTTCGCTCCCTCCGCCGCCGCCTTCGCTGCCGAAGGAAACACCATCCTGCCGTCCACCTCTGCTGGCCCGTCAGACCGACTCCCTGCCCACTTCCCCATACCCGCGCGAGCTGCTGAGATCAGGATCACTGACACTTGGGTGGCTGTGTTTGTGTTTTGGGTGCCTCCCGTTGACGTGACCGTGCCCTCGTCGCTCATGCCGTCCACCCCCTCCGACAACTCGTCGTCGAAGGCGATGCCGCCGTCCGCCCCTCGAGGGAGCTCCATCGTCGATGCTGCTGCCGCTGCCGCCGCTGTCGCTGCCGCTGCTGCCTGCCGAGGGATGGCTGTGGGTCCGTTGTTGGAGCCTTCCCCCAGAGGTGTCGCCGCTGCTGCCGCCGCCGCCGCCGCCGCACTCGACGGGGTGCCCCCCACGGGAGCTGCCGAAGGGGATGGTGAGGAGTGGGGAAGGGCCGGCGAGTGCCGGGATGGAGTGGGTTGGGATGGAGTAGGTTGAGAAGAAGTAGAGTGGGATGATGTAGGGTGGGATGTAGTAGGTTGGGATGATGTAGTCTGAGATGTAGGGTGGGATGTAGTAGGTTGGGATGATGTAGTCTGAGATGCCGTCGGAGGGTGGGTGTTATGGGGTGAAGGGAGGGGGTGGGATGTCGAAGAAGACGGGTTGTCGAGGTGTGCTTCACCGCACCACCTGTATGTCGCCGGGGACTTGTCGCGGCACGTGAGGCACACTGCCACCCCGCACTCGCTGCATCCCCAGCACCCGCGAACGCTCACCGGCGTGGTGCACGCCCCGCAGCTCGTCTGCCAACCGACCTGGAGGCTCATCAGCCGCGCAGCTTCACACCCCCGGACGCGGATATCCTGCCCCACTGGGCACGCGTCCACCTCCAGCGCCCACTGCTGCAGCGGCTCGGGCAGGATCACGGGCACAAAGTGGCCCACCGCTGTGCCGTCTGCCTGTCCCGACTCACCCACAAACGCCACCGCCGCCATCCCTGCCGCCCGCCTCGCTGCGCGCCACACTCTGACCCCCTGGCCCTGCTTCCTGAACGCCAGGATGTTGATGCAGAGGGCCCTCGCGAGCCCCCCGAGGACCAGCTCGTCAGCCCACGACTGCAGCCCCGGCCCTGCCCCGCTGCGGCCCATCAGCCGAGCCCACGCCTCCGGCGCCCCCTCCACCAGCGCGCGCAGCCCGGCGTGCGACACCACCGCCTCCACTGCTCGCCTCCGCGCCTCGGCCGCTGTCACAATCAGACTGGCCGGCAGCTGACCGACCACCGCGTCAAACAGGCAGTCGCCCACGGTGTACTCCGCCCGCCACCGCACCTGTCCCTGGAGGGACCCCACCAGGTCCTCGACTTCCAAACACTGTGACACATCCGCGGGGGCGGCACTCTGCCACTGGGCGATGAAGGCCGCCACAGGCTCCGTGGCCGACAGCTCCTGCACGCGCTGCCACCGGTCCGCTTCCCGCTCTCGCTGCTCGGCTGCTGTGCCCCGCACCGCCCCGGCGGGGGTCACTGGCGGCGCGCCCGATGGAGGAGGTGTGCACCCGTCTGGTGACGCGGCCGGTGAAGGTGCTGCCGTCGCTCCCGCCCCACCCGCCCGTCGCTTCTTCGGGGCCGCACCCGGCTCCCCTGCCTCCTCGCACACCTCCTCTTTCACCACCGCCGCCCACCCGCGGGGCCGCCCCGACGCCTGCACCAACCGCAAACGCCCCCTCGGACAAGCGCACGGCAGGTCCTCCCCACCACACGCCATGCACGCCGCCTGCATGCACTTACGGCACCGGAGGTGGAGAGACTGCGGCCCCACCTTCTCCCTGCAAATGTGGCAGATCGCCCCAGCCTGGCCGGCGAACACCCTCTCCATCGGCTCCGCAACGGCCGCCTCTGGCCCCGCCGGCAGCTGCGATGTGTCCACCTCCACGTCGACCCGCACAAAACCCCGCCCGTCCGCACACAAAGCGAAGCGTGTCCGCACCTGCGCCTCCGGCCTCGGCCTGCACACCACTGGCTCCCCGTAGTCCCGCAGGACGAGGATCTCCACACGCAGCACCACTGCCAGCGCCCGCAGCACCGCCATGTCCGCCCATGCCTCCTGTGGCACACTGCCATCTGGCAAGCGTGTCGGCGCCCGCATCCGGCAGCTCCATTCCGCAGGATCTGCCACTTCTGGCCGCAGCTCCGGAGCGTTCAGCACCAACCCGACTGCCTGCCTCCGCGCCTGCTCCAGCGAACACGGCGCGTCACCACCCCTGATGACGGCCTCAACCCCGTCGACTGCTTGCCCCGTCGGCATTGTGCCCCCCAGCTGCCGCAGCTGGTACCAGGCGGGGAGACTGGCTGCACACCCCTCCTGCAGACACTGCGCTGCGGTCTTCTCCCCCCGGGGGTCGCACCTCTTCCGCCACTGCGCCACCTTCACGTCGAAGGCGCGCTCCTCCGCTGGCGGTTCGGGGTCCGGTCCAAACTCCCCCTCGCCCCCGTCCTCGTCTTCCCCACCTGTGTCATCTGGCGGCACCTCCTCCATCACCACCCCCGGCATCAGGTCCCCGAACTGCACGTACGTCGCAGGGTCGATCACAGGGGTCGCCTCCAGGCACACCTGCCTGCGTGTTCCCCCTGCCTGAGAGCACAGCTCCCCACACGCCAGGAGGGACAACCCCACCGCCTTCTGGAACGCCCAGCCCATGCTCCGGGCTGCTTGCTGGGCCAGCCCCACCCTACCCACGCCCAGCCTGGACGCCCCGATCGCCACCAACCTGTTCATGATGGAGGCCGCGCGCTGCCCCCAGCCTCCAAACAGTTCGATCACAAAGGGCTCAAAGGCCAGCCGACCTCCTCGCACCGCCTCGTCGTCCCGGTACTTGCGGACCTTGTCCGCTTGCCGACGCGCTGCGGCCCCGCCCACCGTCCGCGCCGCCAACTGGACGTACGACGGCGCCAGAGGATTCACCACCGCGACGTCGATCGCAGTGACCCTGCCGTCCATGAACCCTTGGCGCAGAGTGACATCCCCTGGGCGCCTCCTGTCCTGCAGCAAGCCGGCGGTTTCCCGCTCCGCACCCAGTCCCACCTTGCGGGCCATCCCCAGGAGCGCGTCGGCCACTGCCTCGTGCCGCAGCACCGCCCCCCCGCCCTTCTCGCAGAGCGCGGCGTGTTCCCCATGAGGATCCAGCACCCCGTCTCTCCCACAGCACCCACACCGCTCCAGCGATCCGAACAGCGGCAGCCCCATCCGGAGCCGTAGCACCGCCTGGAAGGCTTGCGCGGGCATCGCCTCCCAGCGGCCTGGGCTCCCTGTCAGCCATGCCCCACACCCCCTCAGCAGCTGCGAGTTCAGCCTGGCGCGCGTCGCAGCGTCTGCACCCTCCATCAGGGCGTTGTACCCTGCCTCCAGGATGCCGAGGGACAGGGTGCGCTGCTCCGGGGCTCTGACTGGGGGTGCATCTGGGTCCACCTGCCACCCCTCTGCCACCATCTCGTTGTACGAGAGCGCGGTCCGCCGCCAGCCCTCCGCGTCCCAGACGAAGTTGCGGTCCAGCCTGCGGCAGAGCCCCGCAGTCCCTGCACTCGACGCCAGCGCCGCCGCATGCCAGTGGTCCGCGGCCTTACGGACACCGAGGCCGCCGACCCGCACCGGGAGCGACGCCTGCAGCACCGCCTCCTGGGGGAGACACTCATCCTCGTACCCCAGGAGCCGTGCGAGGCTCCGCTGGACCCGCGCGTCGTACCTGTCCAGATACTTCGTCGCCCCCGTAGCCCCTATAGCCCGCATGAAGAAGACCATACGAGCAAACCCCAGGCACTCCCGCAGCAGGACGAAGGCGGTCTGCGAATCCGACAGCTTGTCCAGCGCGTCCAGCGACCTGACGAAGACCTTGACCCGAGCCTGCATGTACTCCTCGCACCATGCCGCGTCACCAATGGGGGCTCCGAGCAGCTCGAAGTTGCTCTCCCGGATCCATCGGATGCCCTCAAGTGGCGATCCCTTGGGCTTCTCCTTCACCTTCAGGCCCCACCCTTCCCATGTCGCGAGGGAGTGACCCGCTATGTCCACCAGCTCACACTTGTCCTCCCGGACCGTAAGCCCCATGTCCCGGCTGCGCCGCACGATGTGCTCGTACGCTCGGCTCACCGCGTACCCTGAGCCCATCACCACCCCGTCATCGAGGAACCACACTGTCCCTTGGACACCCGGGAGTTGTGCCACCTCCTCTGCTATGGGCGCGATCGCCAGGGAGAAGAGCAGCGGCCCCAGGGGGTCCCCCTGCTGCACACCACATGCTGACTGCAGGCGTTTATCCCCAAACTGCAGGTTCGTGGGTTGCGTGTAGCACCACGCCACCCACGGCAACATCCCCGGGAACTTCTCCTCAACCTGCTTCAGGAAGGCTGTGCGATCGACCGCGTTAAACGCGTTCGTGTAGTCGATCTTGAGGATGCACGCGTCCTGGCCCTTGCTCCTCGCAGCGAAGTTGGCGACCACCGCCGTCGCCGCCTCCGCCCCCTGCCGTACACCCACCCCGACCTGCTTACCCCGAAGGAGAATCGTCTTCGCCTCGTCCCGATGCCTCGCCGCGATGAGCTTCGCCACCAGGCGCCTGATCGACTCGCCACACGCGATTGGCCGCACATCCGTGTCCCCCTTGCGGAGCGCCGTCAGGCTCGCCCCCGCCAGCCATGCCCGTGTCGTGTCCGGCGCCGCCCCCCGCGCCAACCCGTTCACCAGATGCGTGAGCGCCGGGAGGGCACGTGCAGTCGGGTGCGCCACCGCCGCCTTCAGGTGATCCGGCCTGAGCCCGAGGGAACCCCCTGCGGACCCCGTGGGAAACCCGTTCACCGCCTTCAGCACTTCCAGCGGGGTAAACGCCTCACAAAGTGCTGGGTCCACCTTGCCGCACTGCGCCGGCTTCCCCGTCGGGTGTTTCTTCTGGAGCTGCTGCAGCGTCTCGTCCGACTGGGGGGCGACCGCATCCGGTGTCAGAGCCTTCACCGCCGCCGACGTGCGGCCCTGCGCCGTCAACTTCTGCACCCGCCCCTGCCAGCGCCGGTGCTCCTCCGTCGGGTCCCCCTGCCCCGCCGGGGGCCGTGCTGGCTCGCCCCCGGGCTTGCGCTTCCCCGCCTCCGCAGCCCACACCTGGGCGTGCTCCCCCTGGCGCAGCCTCCCGATCAGCAGCCGCCGCTGGCGGAGCGTCTGGGCCTTGCGCGCCTTGCCCATCCGCTCCTTCCGCAGCGCGAGCTGCGGCACCATGGCGAGCACCCGGTACGCCGCGTCCGTCTGCGTCGCTGCCGCCTCCCGGCACGCGTCCCGGAAGCACGCCGCCCATTCCCCCTGCAGCTCTCTGGGGACCGCCTCCCACGTCCGCACCCCCGACTCGGCGATGCGCCCCCACTCCGGCAGGCCCTCGTAGCGGCCCTGGGCCGCACTCGGCTCCCCCAGCTCCTCGGCCTGCACCTTCGGCTCGCAGGCCCGGCACACCTCCGCCTGCTTGCGCTTCGAGTCCGTCAGCGCCATCACCGTGCTGCACACCGCACACGTGCGCAGGCCCGACTGCCGCAGCAGCTGCTGCATCTCCCGGGGGGAGATACCGTCCTCTTCCACATGCTTGTTCATGTGTTTGGTGAGGGACGAGCGCTGTATCGACGACCCGCCCCTCACCAGCGAGCGGGAGCACGTGTCGACCGGACACCAGCACTTCGACGTGGCGACCTCGACTAGCTTCCCCGAGATGTCCACCCCGTCGCCTCCCTCGGCCGGCTGCTCTCCCGCGTTCTGCGCAGTCAGGGTGGTGCGCTTCGCAGCCCGCTTCAGCTCTGCTAGCGCCGTAGCGGACGCAACGACCTTCTCGTAGTGGGTGCTCGCCAGTGCCACCACCCGCAGCGGATCCCCCTCCTTCCTGCCCGGTCCCCTCGGCGCTTTGGGGCGCGGCTTCGGGACCGCCCCGATGAGGAGCGTGGGCTGCCCCGGCTGCACCACCAGCACCTGGAAGTCCCCCTCACGCGCCGCGAGGTGCAGGGTGAGGTGGTCCATGTGCCTCTCCGCTCGCACCCCGCAAAGGTACTCCGCGTATGCCTCCGGCGACGTGAAGAAGCCCTTGAGGTTGGGCTGACTCGCAGCCAGCGTTGCGATCGCGTCCCGCTCGCTCTGCACCTCCTCCTGCTCGTACCCTAGCGCCAGGTACCCACAGTCGTGCTGCGACACGTTGGGGACCCGGGATGCTCCGACCGGCAGGATGGCGTCCACCGCCCGCATGCTCTGCCCCTCGCCCCCACCGCTCAGCGCGTCCGGTGCCAGCGCTACGCAAGCCGCTCCGTCACCGCTCGCATCCCAGACCAGCCGCCCCTTGCCCATCAGCCTCGTCGCCTGCGCTTCCGACGCAACCGCACAGGCAACCCCCGTCTCCGACGGCGCCAGCACCACCTTGGGGTACCGGCGGAGAGCCTCCCGCGTCTTGGCCCGGTACGTCGGTGCTGCGTACACCACCGGGAGGTCCCCGCCCTGCACCCACACCACCACACACTCGCCCGCGTCTGCCCAGCGCTGCAACGCGCCGTCTGCCACGACCAGGTTGTCCCCTGGTACACAGCTTCGTACCCCAGCTGCCTGCAGGACCGGGAGGGCCTCCTCCGGTGGCCCGTCTGGCTTCCAGCACTCCGAGGGCACGTGCGCCACTCCCGGTCCCGGCCCTGGGCAAAGCACCCCGTCCCCCCGGCGGGCGCCCCCGAACACTCGCACCCCCATGAGCGCCGCCCGCCGTACCAGGCGACGCCCTCCTCCCACCCACCACATCGACACCGCTCGGCTCGGTCGGCGAGCCCGCCATCTGCGTCTGGGCTGGCGGCCCTCCCGAGGGTACGGCTCAAAGAGCCACCAGATGCTCAGCTGCGCACACGCCATGAGCAGCCACGGACCCGCGGCCCCGCACAGTCCCGTCACCCACCCGCCTGCTGCGCCCGCTGCCACATCCACCCAGGCGAGGCCCTCCACTCCCCACGCAGGCAACAGCCCCATCGGGTCCGCCACTCCCGCCAGCACCACAAGCATCCACAGCGTCAGGGAGAGGGCCTGCGCCCCACTCGGCCACCACGCCATGTGAGCGCGGAGGGTCGCCCACCGCGCACCCAGCCACCCCGCACTCAGCAGCACCGCGCCGCTCCCCTGCAGCCCCTCCCAGCCTCCTGCCTCCGCCTCCACACACGCCCCGCACCAGAGCGTCCACCCGATCCACACCAGCTGCAAGCGGGCGACGCGGAGGCGGCCCTCTGCCATGAGCCCCCAGGCTGCTCGCCCCGTCACCTGCGCCACCCATGCCACACTGGCTCCCACGTCGCCGCAGAGCAGCGCCACCCCCGCCACCATTGGCCCCACGATGCCGCTCCGCTGCGCCGCCCACCATAACACCCGGAGTAGTCTGGCCCGGCCGTGAATGCCCCACCCTGCCCCACAGGTGCCGTCGTCGCCGCTGCCGCAGTCCCACGAGCACTTTATGTTGGGGTCCTTGCAGGTCCGACCGTCACCCCACGGCTTTGCCACGGCCTCATCGCGCGTGCATGTTGTCTTCACCCCAGTCACTGTCACTGTGTTGTTGACCGCGCAGGTGCAAGTGGAGCCCTTGAGGTCGGAGAGGGTCGGCTTGGGGTCCGCACACGTCTGTCTGCCACCACACCTCCCCCCTGGCCCGCCGAAGTTCCTCAGGCCCGACCCCGCAATGCTGTAAACCTCCCCGCTGCTACGCTCCAGCACTGTGGCGCTCCGCAACCCTTTCAAGTCCCTCACACGTACTTTGCCTTTGTCGTCCCCAGTCGCCAGACGCCCACCGTGCGTCCTCGCTGCCCTGTACACGCTGCAGTCCAACATGCACCCCACCTCCTTCGTTGATGTCAGCTGCCTGCAGATAGTGTCGTCAGAATAGCCCGTTGCCCACCGCGTCCCGCCGACAGGGAATGCAGTAGAAAAAGTCCCGTTGCTGTGTGCCAGGCCCGCAGCAGTGATGGCGCCACATGTAGTGAGGTGCCCGTTGTCGTAGTGACCCGCAGCACGCGGCGTCTCACACCCCGTCCGTGCGATGCGGTATGTATTGTTGCGATGCATCGATGAGAAGACTGCTGGTGTCCTGACCCTGAGCCGGCGTGGGGCTAGCTGGACAGCGCTCCCGTTCGCGAGACCCGTGTCGGCCACGCTGGCTTCGTTGCTGTTGTTGTCCCCACCGACCCTCCCTGCCACCACCCGGTCACCACCCCAACGGGGGGGGGGCACCCTCCCTGCCACCACCCATTCGCCACCCAAAGGGGGGGTGGCCCAGCTCCCGTTCCACCTCCCACCCAATCCACCCATGGGGCCCCCAAGGGGGGAGGGGAGAGACACAGGCAGCGGTACCGTTGGCCTGGTCCCTCGGGGGACCTGGCCCAGCCAACTCGCGGGGACCGGGGGCGACCCGGGCTGCCACCCCTTCCGCTGCTGTCGGTGGGCTGGGGCACGGCCCGGCGGCCTCACCGTTAGCGGAACCGCCGCTTGCAGCATGTTGGGGGGACGTGGTGGGCGTGCCGCAACCACTACTTTCCCGCGAGAGGTGCGCACTGCCGGCGGGTGAGGCCGACGCGCTCCCCTGCCTTGCAGGCAGGGTGTCAGCAGAGGCCTCGCACGAGGCCCCTGCTCCTCTCGCCTGGCGCGCCCCTCGTCAGGGGCGGCCAGCCCGCGCTCTCCTGCGACCGGGGGCGACCCGGGCTGCGCTACCGGGGGCGACCCGGGCTGCTTCTGCTCCAGCGGTGCTGTCGTCAGCACCGCGAGCGCCACCACCGCCAGCGTCGCCCCCATCTGGGCCTGCCATCGCCTGGGCGGCTCTCGCCCTTCCATCGCTCGTGCTCGTGGGGTTGGGGGTTGGGGGAGTGGAGGGGGATGGATGGTGGGGAACAGAGCCCAAGGGACAAGTGGCCCAAGGGGGAGTGGGTTGTTGGTTGCAGTAAAATGAATCTAAGGCCCAACCAGCCCTCCCGGCTCTGCCCGCCCACAAGGTCAAGAAGATTGGAAAGGGGAAAAGGGTGAGGGAAGGGGTGGAATGGGGGATGCCCAAGGGAGGGGGGGGGGGGGGCCCAACCAAACCCAACCGACCAGGGAGCACGAGTGTGTATACCAATGAAGTACAGAAACTGTAGCTTAAGAAATCGTTGGAGTCTTGCACAGTGTGAATAGTCTTGCCCTTTGGGGGGGTCGGTGGTGTCCGAAAAAGTTCGCCACAAACTCGGAGTGGCACCAGCAGAACGTGTGTGAGAGCCACGGCACCACGGACCCCTGTAAATTCGCTCCCTGATTCCACCATTCCCCTCGATTCCGCCCCTCCTCTGCAGTTCCCTCCCCCAGTTCGAGTGGTTTGGAGGGATGGCCCGCTCGGTCCCGCAAACCGCTCGACAGGGACTGTTTCAACCCTGTTTTTTGCGCGTTCTGGGCCCTGGACTTTTCGAACGGTCGCAATTTGGGGAGAGACTGTAGAAGAGGTCTGGCCCTTGTTGTTCGAACTTGCCAAGTTTTTTTTTGGTACCCGGGGGCGAACCGGGGGACTGCTACACTCCTTTCTCTGCTCACGGGTGTCTGCTGCATGTCGAGGCGAGAAGCAAGGTGACATGCAGGGCGGAAGCCATCGACACCCGTGTTGTTGGTCATCTGCTGCAGAGGCTAGAGAGCCGTGTACTCGGCATGTTCGAACAACAATGGCTGGGCGTCCTCTCCAGTCTCCTCCCAAGGGGTGACCATCGAAAACGCCCACGGCTGGAAACGCGCAAAAAACAGGGTCGAGAGTTTCCCAGTCGAGCGGTTCCCAAGACCGAGCGGTCCATCCTTGCAAACCACTCGACCGGGGGGAGAGAACAGGGGAGAAGCGAGAAGGGGCGAAATCAAGTCGAATGGTGGATGCATGGAGAGAAATTACAGGGGTCCGTGGTGCCGTGGTCCTCACACATGTTCTGCTTGTGCCACTCCGAGCCGGCGGCCGACACCATCTGAGCACTCCGAACCCCCCCAAAGGACAAGACTATACACACTGTGCAGGACTCTATTAAGGGAGGGGGGGGGGGGAGATGGTCTGGTTTGGTTGATTAGGCGCTGAGTTGAGGCGCTACTACTTGCCAAGTACACGGCCCTCTAGCCTCTAGCCTCTGCCACACGTGGCCAACAGCAACTGTGTCGTTGGCTTCCGCCCTGCATGTCATCTCGACAAGCAGCAGACACCCCAAGAGCAGAGGTGGAGAGTAGCAGTCCCCCGGTTCGCCCCCGGGTACCAAAAAAAAGGTGTGAGAAGTGCTGCGGCTCGGTGGACCTGCGCAAGGCCCACAAGCAGTGCGGTGGGTGCTGGCGCCGGGTGTGCGACAAGTGCGCGAAGGGTCGTGGGGCGCGGCACTGCCCTGGGTACGTCCCGAGGGTCGAAGTGCTGGACGCCGACACCGGGGAGACCGCTGTGGTGCCACAGGGACTGCGAGAGGACCTTTTTTTTTTGGGGGACATCCGGACCGAGAATCTTTGCAGCTGTTGTTTGTCTGGGCTAGTTGGTACAGAATACAAGGTACAAGAGACAAGCAAGACAAGAAACGAAAAGAAGAAAGTGAAAGAAACACACATGAAAAGATCACACACATCAAACGACACGCCAAAAATGGCACAGCCTCTGGACATCCACTTAGCCAGCGAGGACCACACTGGTGACAGATTGCTCGTACATAACTCCAAAAACGGGGGGCTTGGTTGCTTCAATAGCATATGGTTGATAGCCGCCAACCGCTTTTGTGTTATGTGCAAGGAACCTGAAGTGGAAGTTGCACATTACACATTGCAATGAATGCTGAAACACAGAGTGTCACAGGAAACGATCGAGTAAAGAAAAACTCAAAGAAAAAGCCCAAAAGGGAAACACAAGCTAGCTGGGACAACGCTAGGGTTCAGAAAACTGCTCTTTGTAGTGATGGAGGGGCTTGTTGGTTTGTTTGTAGCCGCAACGCATCGACACAAAGAGAGGTCTCTGTTGTGCACCGAAAAAGTAGAGAAAGGGCCAATGGTGAAAGCAAAAGGCAGTGCTGTCTATGACTCCACCGCCTGCAACACTAGTCAACCCCTTGTGCGAAGGGGGAGGGGCCAGGCACAGGTCAGCAGCGACCACCCAGAGGGGCTACCCGTTGAGGGCTTAGAGCCGCAACGTGGGGGCAGGATCAGCTCCAGCAGGATCTTCTCAGGCATCGCGCAGCTCCAGCACGCCCGATCGCGGCACTAGGGAAAGCATTGGCGAGGCTTTCACGCCCCAAAAGGGGGGCAACCCTGCATCCTGATCTTCCTACAGGCTGGCCTGCAGACGTCCATGTGCTCAAGCCACTCATGCAATTAGAGCAACTCAGAGGGAACAGCCCAGGGCCTTATGCTCGCGCACACTGCCCTGACCCATGCACAGGTCCGATTTCTCCCGAGACTCACTCAAGAGGCCCCCCAAGGTCAATTCCAAGGATCTTAATACCAGAGCTTGCTTTGGTTTCCCCTCCAAGGAGGGTAATCACAGGGGGCGCCACGTGAAGGCAGCAAGTTGGATTTTATCCCCCCTACGAGAGGACCTCGAGCTGTCGCCGGGCCGACGGGCTCGCCGGGAGAGACGCGCCAGCAGAGCAGCACAGCGCCCGCCCCGAGCCCCCCGGCCTGAGGGAAGTGACGGTCCGCCTGGGACGGCCCAGGGGGCCGAGGCAGAGGTGAAGCAAGAGAAGGCTGAGGGTGAAGGTGATGGGGGGGCACGGGGCGCTGCACCTGATGCGGTGCCCCCTGCTCCGACTACAACAAACCCCGGCGAGGGGTCGGCGCCCCCGCCGGCCCCCCAGCAGGCGCCCTTCGGGGCGTCGACCCCCCAAGTGCGGACCCCCCAGGGCAGCGGCTCCAACGCCTCTTCAACAGCCCTCCCTGGGGTGTCGGCGCTTCCGTCCGCCTCCCAGCCGGCACCCGCAGGACAGTCGACCCCGCGCGCGCAGACCTCCCAGGGCAGTGGCTCCAACGCCTCTTCAACAGCCCTCCCTGGGGCCCCTGTGCCGCCGTCGGCTGCCTCCCCGCAAACACCGGCAGGCAGGACAACACCCCGCACGCGCGCCCAGGGCAGTGGCTCCCAAGCCTCTTCTACAGCCCTCCCTGGGTCGTGCGGCAAGGCGGTGGGGAAGGAGGGTGTGGCCGCAGCGATGCTGGCGGCGGGTAAGGTGACGCGTGTGGAGACGGCCGGAGCGACGACGCGCCGCAGCAGGAATGCGGTGTTGGAGGAGAAGCGGCGGGCAGCGGATGGTGGATCGATGCAGGGTGGAGGCTCAAACGTGACCTCAACAGCCCCCCCTGGCATCAACGAGCCGCTGGCGTTCGACGACGACGACTACGTCGACAGCGATGACCTCGCCTGCAGCGGCGCCCCTGAGACCCAGGAGGAAGGCGCGCCGATCGAGACGGTGGCAGCGACGGTTGGTCCGACGCGGGTGACGTCGAGGCTGCTGGAGGAGCAGGCCCGCAAGGGTTGCGAGTGGGATGAGGGTGATAGGGTGGCTGTGGATGGTGTGTCTCCGTGTGGGTCGATGGGAGGGGCGCGCATCCCTGCGACGGCGGCGGGGTGGAAGAGCCTCTTTCACCCCCTGCACGGCTCGCACCCGCTGACGCGGCAGGTGGCTGCGGTGGCGGTGAGGGAGTGGCACGCTGCGCGTGGGACGCAGAACGCGTGGAGCGTGCCGACGGCGAAGGCGGCGGCCCGAAGCCTTCGGGACACCGTCACGAAGATGTGGGAGTGTGACGGGGCGCGGAAGGGCGCGAAGGGGAAGACGAGGAGATGAAGCCCGCAAGGGCAGGTCATCATCCCCTGGAGGGCCGGCTCCTGACTCCGGCCACAACCTCCCCCCCCCCCCCCCCCCCAAGGAGGCCGTGTGTTGGCCCAGCAGGTTGTGTGCTAGACACCAGGAGTGTGACCCCCTCAGCTAGGCGGTCGCGACCCCGAGAACAACAACAACACCCCCTCCCCACTTTTTTTTTGGTACCCGGGGGCGAACCGGGGGACTGCTACTCTCCACCTCTGCTCTTGGGGTGTCTGCTGCTTGTCGAGATGACATGCAGGGCGGAAGCCAACGACACAGTTGCTGTTGGCCACGTGTGGCAGAGGCTAGAGGCTAGAGGGCCGTGTACTTGGCAAGTTCGAACAACAAGGGCCAGACCTCTTCTACAGTCTCTCCCCAAATGGCGACCGTTCGAAAAGTCCAGGGCCCAGAACGCGCAAAAAACAGGGTTGAAACAGTCCCTGTCGAGCGGTTTGCGGGACCGAGCGGGCCATCCCTCCAAACCACTCGAACTGGGGGAGGGAACTGCAGAGGAGGGGCGGAATCGAGGGGAATGGTGGAATCAGGGAGCGAATTTACAGGGGTCCGTGGTGCCGTGGCTCTCACACACGTTCTGCTGGTGCCACTCCGAGTTTGTGGCGAACTTTTTCGGACACCACCGACCCCCCCAAAGGGCAAGACTATTCACACTGTGCAAGACTCTATTAAGGGGGAGGGGCGGGGGGGGGGACGATCAGATTTGTTTGTTTAGGCGCCGTGGGACCGAATGGACTTTCCGGACCCACGGCTCGAAGGTCAAACTATACACACTGGAATCGATGATGATGCTTGGGGGCCTAGGCGCGAGGGGAACGGACGCGGGGGTCCCAACCACCCACCCTAGACGGACTATACACACGACTCTACCGAAGAGGGGAGGAGGGGGAAGGGGGGGGGAGGAGGTTGCACCCTACGTGCACCGTCCTCTCCCTGCATGAACGCTTCACCTCCGCCGACGGGGCCCCTGGCCCCCTACTCCGATCACCGCAGCCTGCCTCTCCTGCCCGCCGCCACGGTCCCTACGGTCGCCGCCACCCCTGCCGCCGCCTCTCCCGGCTGCCCACCTGTCGCGGCCCTGCCTCCCTCCACCCTGGCCGTCGCCCCTCCTGTCCCGGGGGTCCGTCACCCCTCCCCCGCCACGGCCGCCCCGCGGTCGCGCCGCCTCCTCCGGGTGCCGCTCACGCGTCCGTCTCTTGTCCACCCGGCTGTTCACGCGCTTGCACGCGAAGAACTCCTCCACCCGTGCCGCACTCGCCCCTTCCCGCCTCGAGTTGAAGTCGGCATCTACCGACCGTCGATCCGCCACCCACTGCTTGTAGACAGCGTGTGCCGTCTCGACCTCCAACTCTGAGCGCCCGTGCTGGCCGAAGAGCTCGAACCAGCCTTCTGCCGTCCGAGGGACCCACGCCGCCTCCTTCGCTCCCTCCGCCGCCGCCTTCGCTGCCGAAGGAAACACCATCCTGCCGTCCACCTCTGCTGGCCCGTCAGACCGACTCCCTGCCCACTTCCCCATACCCGCGCGAGCTGCTGAGATCAGGATCACTGACACTTGGGTGGCTGTGTTTGTGTTTTGGGTGCCTCCCGTTGACGTGACCGTGCCCTCGTCGCTCATGCCGTCCACCCCCTCCGACAACTCGTCGTCGAAGGCGATGCCGCCGTCCGCCCCTCGAGGGAGCTCCATCGTCGATGCTGCTGCCGCTGCCGCCGCTGTCGCTGCCGCTGCTGCCTGCCGAGGGATGGCTGTGGGTCCGTTGTTGGAGCCTTCCCCCAGAGGTGTCGCCGCTGCTGCCGCCGCCGCCGCCGCCGCACTCGACGGGGTGCCCCCCACGGGAGCTGCCGAAGGGGATGGTGAGGAGTGGGGAAGGGCCGGCGAGTGCCGGGATGGAGTGGGTTGGGATGGAGTAGGTTGAGAAGAAGTAGAGTGGGATGATGTAGGGTGGGATGTAGTAGGTTGGGATGATGTAGTCTGAGATGTAGGGTGGGATGTAGTAGGTTGGGATGATGTAGTCTGAGATGCCGTCGGAGGGTGGGTGTTATGGGGTGAAGGGAGGGGGTGGGATGTCGAAGAAGACGGGTTGTCGAGGTGTGCTTCACCGCACCACCTGTATGTCGCCGGGGACTTGTCGCGGCACGTGAGGCACACTGCCACCCCGCACTCGCTGCATCCCCAGCACCCGCGAACGCTCACCGGCGTGGTGCACGCCCCGCAGCTCGTCTGCCAACCGACCTGGAGGCTCATCAGCCGCGCAGCTTCACACCCCCGGACGCGGATATCCTGCCCCACTGGGCACGCGTCCACCTCCAGCGCCCACTGCTGCAGCGGCTCGGGCAGGATCACGGGCACAAAGTGGCCCACCGCTGTGCCGTCTGCCTGTCCCGACTCACCCACAAACGCCACCGCCGCCATCCCTGCCGCCCGCCTCGCTGCGCGCCACACTCTGACCCCCTGGCCCTGCTTCCTGAACGCCAGGATGTTGATGCAGAGGGCCCTCGCGAGCCCCCCGAGGACCAGCTCGTCAGCCCACGACTGCAGCCCCGGCCCTGCCCCGCTGCGGCCCATCAGCCGAGCCCACGCCTCCGGCGCCCCCTCCACCAGCGCGCGCAGCCCGGCGTGCGACACCACCGCCTCCACTGCTCGCCTCCGCGCCTCGGCCGCTGTCACAATCAGACTGGCCGGCAGCTGACCGACCACCGCGTCAAACAGGCAGTCGCCCACGGTGTACTCCGCCCGCCACCGCACCTGTCCCTGGAGGGACCCCACCAGGTCCTCGACTTCCAAACACTGTGACACATCCGCGGGGGCGGCACTCTGCCACTGGGCGATGAAGGCCGCCACAGGCTCCGTGGCCGACAGCTCCTGCACGCGCTGCCACCGGTCCGCTTCCCGCTCTCGCTGCTCGGCTGCTGTGCCCCGCACCGCCCCGGCGGGGGTCACTGGCGGCGCGCCCGATGGAGGAGGTGTGCACCCGTCTGGTGACGCGGCCGGTGAAGGTGCTGCCGTCGCTCCCGCCCCACCCGCCCGTCGCTTCTTCGGGGCCGCACCCGGCTCCCCTGCCTCCTCGCACACCTCCTCTTTCACCACCGCCGCCCACCCGCGGGGCCGCCCCGACGCCTGCACCAACCGCAAACGCCCCCTCGGACAAGCGCACGGCAGGTCCTCCCCACCACACGCCATGCACGCCGCCTGCATGCACTTACGGCACCGGAGGTGGAGAGACTGCGGCCCCACCTTCTCCCTGCAAATGTGGCAGATCGCCCCAGCCTGGCCGGCGAACACCCTCTCCATCGGCTCCGCAACGGCCGCCTCTGGCCCCGCCGGCAGCTGCGATGTGTCCACCTCCACGTCGACCCGCACAAAACCCCGCCCGTCCGCACACAAAGCGAAGCGTGTCCGCACCTGCGCCTCCGGCCTCGGCCTGCACACCACTGGCTCCCCGTAGTCCCGCAGGACGAGGATCTCCACACGCAGCACCACTGCCAGCGCCCGCAGCACCGCCATGTCCGCCCATGCCTCCTGTGGCACACTGCCATCTGGCAAGCGTGTCGGCGCCCGCATCCGGCAGCTCCATTCCGCAGGATCTGCCACTTCTGGCCGCAGCTCCGGAGCGTTCAGCACCAACCCGACTGCCTGCCTCCGCGCCTGCTCCAGCGAACACGGCGCGTCACCACCCCTGATTGACCACCCCCTCCCCACCCCTCCTTTGATCTTGTCTGATACCCCTTCCCTCACCGCCCCCGCCCCTCCCCTTGACGTTTGTGCATTCCCCCATTTCACATGCCCCCCCCCCCTCTTTCCATCCGTCCCTTACTCTATTTATATCCCCCCCCCCCCCCCCATCCCCTTTCCTCACCACCCCCGCCCCTCCCCTTGACGTTTGTGCATTCCATCATTTCACTGCCCCTTACACTAGAAGCCGCAACAACTGTCCGGATTGCCTCGGCCGCCACTTAACCCAACAAAACAGCCACTCAGGCACGTTACGGCACCGATAATCCAGGTCATTTGTACAGTATAGATCATTGTGCATGTCTAAACCCCTCCCCACAGTCCACCAGCGCGGTTCGACGGGTCGTCGAGTGCACGTGCCCTCGGAGGCCCGCCGGAGACACGCGCCTTAACTCCCAGCGCCCCATTCTTGAGCTTTTCCGAGCAGGCCGGGTCCGACCTGTCTCCGCCTCATCTTCGGTCCCCGCTTCCCTCACACCCCCTAACGCCTCACCAGGCAGCCACACAGGTTGACGGACAGCGATAGCGAGGTCTCGAGGGCGACTCGGCCGACACCATCCTCCGAGGAGGGAGCGCCTCTCTGATGATCTCGCGACGCTCGCTCCGGTTCTTGCCCTTGTGTTTCGCGTTACCTTTGCTCACTTGCCAACAGACAGTGCCACGGGATGGAAGTGGGCGGTCTGGGTCTGGAAGGGTGGATGTGTGTCTCAAGGCCTCGTCGAGTTGTGCATGGGTGGTTGGGTGGCGGATGGGAGAGTACAGGCCGTTGAGCCCAGCACGCGTGCATGAGAGAGAGAGGGATTTGAGGCCCCCCGCCCCCAGGTTCCCTGCCCACCTGGACGGACCCAAGTGCCTCACACCGGTTCTCTCCCCACCCGGTGGTCCACCTGACGGGCAAGTGAAAAAAGTAAAAAAAATACAGCAGCAGTCTCTCGAGTCTTCCTTTCAGATGATTTTTGCATTGATCGCTTCCACCTCAACCCGTCACTCGTCACGCGTTTTTTTTTTTTTAAGCACACTCGTGTGAGCGGAAAGCGCCCCACCACAGCTGCAACCAAACGTGCTCTATACACTAACCCCACCCTTCATCAGGCTCAGGGTGTGATCAGTTCAGGGTTTTGTGTGTAGAAGCGTCAACGCAACAAACAAAAGGAAATTCATCAGAGCGGTTGTAGCTGTGAAGTGATAGGGCGCTTTCCACCCTGAAAATTTTTCTGTGTGTAGAAGCGTCAACGCAACAAACAAAAGGAAATTCATCAGAGCGGTTGTAGCTGTGAAGTGATAGGGCGCTTTTCTCGCTGGCGCTAGTGATGTCGGCTGGCAGAAAAAACACACAACAAAACCCCCCCCCCCGCGTGTCGAGTGACCTTACCTGTCTGAAGTACAGAAAATGTGTCGGGTTGGGTGGAGCATACACACACACATACACATATGTTCACACAACACAGGGCAAACCGCACAAACGTGTTCACACATCCGGCATCCTATGCGAAATACCCGCCGCTCCCCGGGAGCTGTTGCGGGAACCATCTGCTCTTCCGACCCACCGAGACTCTTGCCGTATTTTCTCTACCACACGGGGTGTGTTTTACCAAAAAAAAAAAAAAAAAGGGTTTGCGGGGTTTGCGGGTTTGCGGGTTTGCGGGATTTTCAGCAATCAGAATGCCCACAGCCAAGGATTTTCAGGAATCTGAATGCCCACAGTTTTTTGGTACCCGGGGGCGAACCGGGGGACTGCTACACTCCTTTCTCTGCTCACGGGTGTCTGCTGCATGTCGAGGCGAGAAGCAAGGTGACATGCAGGGCGGAAGCCATCGACACCCGTGTTGTTGGTCATCTGCTGCAGAGGCTAGAGAGCCGTGTACTCGGCATGTTCGAACAACAATGGCTGGGCGTCCTCTCCAGTCTCCTCCCAAGGGGTGACCATCGAAAACGCCCACGGCTGGAAACGCGCAAAAAACAGGGTCGAGAGTTTCCCAGTCGAGCGGTTCCCAAGACCGAGCGGTCCATCCTTGCAAACCCGACCGGGGGGAGAGAACAGGGGAGAAGCGAGAAGGGGCGAAATCAAGTCGAATGGTGGATGCATGGAGAGAAATTACAGGGGTCCGTGGTGCCGTGGTCCTCACACATGTTCTGCTTGTGCCACTCCGAGCCGGCGGCCGACACCATCTGAGCACTCCGAACCCCCCCAAAGGACAAGACTATACACACTGTGCAGGACTCTATTAAGGGAGGGGGGGGGGGGGGTAGGGGGGGTCAAATGCCACCCTTTTACGTGGACAAACACGATTTTTCAAAAAATCGGCGCAGAGGCCCCAAAGCCCCCGTAAACCCTCCAAACCCCCCCAGATCGGTCCGGAAACCCATCGAACCCCACTTTTCCACCATTCCGGGCACCTCAGGTGCCCGAATTGGGGTACCTAAATTTTGTGCCACCGTTTGGTACCGTACAGTGCCACTGTGTGGGAGGTTGGAAAAGAAAATGCCCCAACACACCACATCTGAGGGTTGCAATGCATGTTGCTTGCCAACCACGTCATCCGGTGGGTGTCAGGCGCTATGTAGGTGGCATTAGCCAGGTCTTCGATGTGTTCTGGCTTGTATATATACCTCCCTGCCACCATGCACCGGGAGGCTGCCTGTAGGTACGGAACAGTCCAGATGGTCGTGTGATTCCTGTGCAGCAGTGCTCCACAACCGGGATGTGTTGACAACGACTGTTGCAACACGAGCTGTACATTCCGGGAACACATGAAGTGCGCTGTCGTGGTACCCATTGTGCCAGAATTGGTAGTTGCTGCGGTCTACTTTGCCTGGCCCAAGAGCACTGGTACTGAACGGTGCAATATGCGTGGCGAGGTGAATACAACGGAAGGGCGCAAAGTCAATACAGCTCTCGGATGGCGGGTGGTGGTGCCACTAGTGTGTGACGTTCGCTCGAGGATACAACGCATCACAATGAATCAGCAACCGTGGACCGAGTACAATACGCTCTCTGTGGCTGGTGTGGGGGACAAAGGCAGTGCCTGTGCCGCAGGCAGGGAGGTATATATACAAGCCAGAACACATCGAAGACCTGGCTAATGCCACCTACATAGCGCCTGACACCCACCGGATGACGTGGTTGGCAAGCAACATGCATTGCAACCCTCAGATGTGGTGTGTTGGGGCATTTTCTTTTCCAACCTCCCACACAGTGGCACTGTACGGTACCAAACGGTGGCACAAAATTTAGATACCCCAATTCGGGCACCTGAGGTGCCCGGAATGGTGGAAAAGTGGGGTTCGATGGGTTTCCGGACCGATCTGGGGGGGTTTGGAGGGTTTACGGGGGCTTTGGGGCCTCTGCGCCGGTTTTTTGAAAAATCGTGTTTGTCACCCCCATTTGACCCCCCCTAGGGGGGGGGGGGGGAACTCAAACTGTACACACTCGTGACGACTCTGGGAGGGGGGGGGGGGAGTGGGGATGTTAAGGATGCTATGCGTTAGACGGCCCCGCCCTGCGGGGCCACGCACAGACGTGTAATGCCCGCTCATCTGCGGGCCCCCCTGCCAGCGCCCATGATGGTCGGCTCATGCCGGCCCGCACGGCGCTCCCTTCCGCTGCCCCTGCCTGCACCATCACCTCCTCGACGATGCCCACAGCCAAGGAGTTTCAGGAATCTGAATGCCCACAGTTTTTTTTTGGTACCCGGGGGCGAACCGGGGGACTGCTACACTCCTTTCTCTGCTCACGGGTGTCTGCTGCATGTCGAGGCGAGAAGCAAGGTGACATGCAGGGCGGAAGCCATCGACACCCGTGTTGTTGGTCATCTGCTGCAGAGGCTAGAGAGCCGTGTACTCGGCATGTTCGAACAACAATGGCTGGGCGTCCTCTCCAGTCTCCTCCCAAGGGGTGACCATCGAAAACGCCCACGGCTGGAAACGCGCAAAAAACAGGGTCGAGAGTTTCCCAGTCGAGCGGTTCCCAAGACCGAGCGGTCCATCCTTGCAAACCACTCGACCGGGGGGAGAGAACAGGGGAGAAGGGGCGAAATCAAGTCGAATGGTGGATGCATGGAGAGAAATTACAGGGGTCCGTGGTGCCGTGGTCCTCACACATGTTCTGCTTGTGCCACTCCGAGCCGGCGGCCGACACCATCTGAGCACTCCGAACCCCCCCAAAGGACAAGACTATACACACTGTGCAGGACTCTATTAAGGGAGGGGGGGGGGGGGAGATGGTCTGGTTTGGTTGATTAGGCGCTGAGGGCCAGGCTGTCGACCTGGTCCCCCAGCTCGAAGGGCAAATTATCCACACTGGGGAATCATCACACGAGCACTCAAACTGTACACACTCGTGACGACTCTGGGAGGGGGGGGAGTGGGGATGTTAAGGATGCTATGCGTTAGACGGCCCCGCCCTGCGGGGCCACGCACAGACGTGTAATGCCCGCTCATCTGCGGGCCCCCCTGCCAGCGCCCATGATGGTCGGCTCATGCCGGCCCGCACGGCGCTCCCTTCCGCTGCCCCTGCCTGCACCATCACCTCCTCGACGATCACGACAGTCCCCGCTGCCCCTGCCGCCATCACGTCGGTCACGCTCCTGTCGTTGCACACGCCGCTTCCTCTTCAGGGCCGCCTTCTGGCGCTTGTTGGCGTGCGAGTCGACCCGCTTGCAGGCCAGGTACTCGGCGTTTCCCTCCTGCGAGCCCTGCCGACCCCCTGTGGTGTAGTAGGTCGCGTCGACCGCCCGCCTGTCTGCGATCCACTGCTTGAACACACAGTGTGCCGTCGCCGCCGCCCCCGCATGCGGCCCATTCCTGCCGAACAGCCCTTCCCAGCCGTCCGCCGAGTCCGGGATACACGCCGCGTCCGCCGCACCACTCGCCGCCGCCATCGCCGCGCAGGGGAATACCCTCACGCCCTCCACCATCGCGGTGCCGTCCTCACTGCTTCCTGCCCACTGCTCCTTCCTCGCCCTCTCCGCAGGGATCCGCACCCACGACACACGGGTGGCTGTCTGTTGTTGGTTGCCTCCCATTGACCCGTCGGACTGCTCGGCCACGTTGTCCGACATCTCCTCCTGCACCTCGTCGTCATCGACGTCGACGTCCTCCTGCGACAGATCCTCCTGCACCTCGTCGTCATCGAAGGCGAAGTCCCCCTGCGGTAGAGCCTCCTGCACCGCCGCTGTCGTTGTCGCCGCTGAGGCTGGTGCCTGCTGGAGGATGGCTGAAGGTGTTGTAGTGGAACCTTCCCCCAGGGGCGTCGTCTCTGCCGCCGTTGTCGCTGTCGTAGTTGTTGCCGGTGCCGCCGTTGCTGCCTCGGCCGATGCTCGCGCTGCTCTGGGTGCCTCCTCTGCTGCCCCGCTGGTCTGCGCCTCTGTCGTCTGCTGGGGGATGGCTGAAGGTTTGTTGTTGGAACCTTCCCCCAGAGACGTCACGTCCCCACCAGTCTGCCTCGGCCCCCGGCTCCCTGTCGGAGGGGGGACCGGGGGTGCCCCACTGCACCCCCTGTACGCGGTGGGGCACCTTTCACGGCACGTGAGGCACACTGCCACCCCACACTCGCCGCACCCCCAGCACCCGCGAGGGCCCACCGGCGTGGTGCACGCGCCGCAGCTCGTCTGCCATCCCACCTGGAGGCGCATCCGCTTCGCCTGCTCGCACCCTCGCACGCGCTTGTCCTGCCCCACAGGACACGTGTCCACCTCCCGCGCCCACTGCTGTAGCGGCTCGGGCAGGACCACCGGCACGAAGTGGCCCACCGCTGTGCCGTCTGCTTGCCCTGACTCATCCACAAAAGCCACTGCCGCCATTGCTACCGCCCTCTCCGCCGCGCGCCACACCCTGACGCCACAGCCTTGCCTCCGGAAGGAGAGGATGGTGATTCGGAGGGCCCGTGCGAGCCCCCCGAGGACCAGCTCGTCAGCCCACGACTGCAGACCTGGCCCTGCCCCTCTTCTGCTCATCTGCTGTGCCCACACCTCCGGCTCCCCTCCCTCAACCATTGTGCGGAGCCCTGCGTGCTGCATCACCGCCTTCACTGCCCGCGTCCTCGCTTCGGCCGCTGTCACCTTGAGCCCAGTGGGTAGCTGGGCGACGACCGCGTCGAACAGGCAGTCGCCCACTGTGTACGCCGCCTTCCATCGCACCTGCCCCTGGAGGGACCTCACCAGCTCCTCGACCCCCAGGCACTGCGACACATCGGAGGGGGCGGCGCTCTGCCACTGGGCGATGAAGGCCGCCACTGGCTCCGTGCCTGCGAGCTCCTGCACCAGCTGCCACCTGCTCGCCTCCCGCGCCTGCCGCTCCTCCTCCGAGGCCGGCTCCGCGTTTGCGTCGGTCGCCATCGGTGTGCCCTGGGGAGTAGGTGCGCACCCGTCCAGATACACACACCCCCCAATCGAGGTCCCACCCGCTTCCGCCTGATCTTCCGCCGCGTCCACCTCCATCTCCTGTTTCACGCCCGTCGGCGCTGCCCAGCCTTGCGAGCAGCCGGCTTCCGACGCTTTCACGAGCTGGATCTTGGGGCACGCACAGGGTAGGCCCGACCCCCCGCACGCCTCACACGCGGCCCGCATGCAGTGCCCGCATCGGAGGTGGCGTGCCCGCGGCGGGATCTCAACCGCACAGATGTGGCACTCCGCCCCTTTGTCACCTGCCACCACCCTGTCCATCTGCGTGCCCAGCTCTGCCTCGGGGCCCTCGGGCATCTGCGACAGGTCCATGTCGACGTCGACCCGCACGAAGCCCTTGCCCACCGCACACAACGAGAAGCGCCCACCCACCTGCGCTCCCGGCGCCGGCCTGCACAACACAGGCTCCCCAAAGTCACGGATGACCAGGATCTCGCTGCGCGTCACCACCGCCAGCGCCCGCAGCAGCGCCAGGTCCGCCCACGCACACTCCGCCATTGACCCATCTGCCTCCTGTGGGGCCAGCATCCGACGGCTCCACTCAGTCGGGTCGTCCACCTCTCGACGTAGTGCCGGCGCATGCAGAACCAAAGCCACAGCCTGTCTGCGTGCCTGTGAGAGGCTGCACGGCGCCCCTCGACCAGCCATTATGGCACTCAAACCATCACCCGCCTTGCCCCGAGGTAAAACTGCACCCAGCTGCTTCAGCTGGTACCACGCCGGGAGGCTGGCCGCGCACCCCGTCACGCACTGCCCCACCGTCCGGGACCCGCCGGGATCGCACCGCCTGCGCCACTGCGCCAGCTTCGCGTCGAAAACCCGCTCCTCTTGCGGGGTCGGGTCACTGGGGGGGGCGTCGTCCCCCTCGCTGCCCTCATCCTCGTCAACGTCCGGCGCGTCTGGGGGCACTTCCTCCATGACGACCCCCGGCATCAGGTCCCCGAACTTCACATACGTCTCGGGGTCGATCACCGGGGTCTTCGTCAGCTCCACTCGCTGCCTCCCCTGCCCTGCCACCGTGCACAGCCTCCCACACGACTCGAGCGACGCACCCACTGCCTTCTGGAAGGCCCACCCCATGCTGCGGGCCGTCTGTTGTGCCACTTGCACCCGCCCGACCCCCAGCTTGGCTGCCCCCAATGACACGAGGCGGTTCATGATGGAGTGTGCCCGCTGGCCCCAGCCCCCAAAAAGCTCGACCACAAATGGCTCGAAGGCAAGGCGGCCCGTCCGCACGGCCTCATCCTCGCGGTACTTCCAGACCTTCGTAGTCTGCCGCCGCGCCGCTGCCCCGCCTACCGTCCTGGCTGCCAGCTGCAGAAACGACGGGGCCAGGGGGTTCACCACCGCTACATCTATGGCAGTGACTCGACCATCCAGGAATCCCTGCTGCAACGTGACATCCCCTGGGCGTCTCCTGTCTCCCTCCAGCAGACCCAATGTCTCCCGCTCGGCTCTCAAGCCACCCTGTCGCGCTGCTCGCAGCAAAGCATCCGCCACCGCCTCGTGGCGCGTGATGGCCCCACCCCCCTTCTCGCAGAGGGTGGCATGCAGACCGTGCGCGTCCATCACCCCATCCTTCCCGCAGCATTCACACCGCGCCAGCGATTCGTACAGCGGAAGGCCTAAGCGATACCTGAGCACTGCTTGGAACGGCAGCGGGGGCATCGCCTCCCAGCGAGCCGGGTTTCCCGTCAGCCACGCACCGCACCCTGGCAGCAGGAGAGACTGCATCCGGGCCCGCGTCACCGCATCCGCCTCATCCATCAGCGCGTTGTACCACCTCTCCAGAATGCCCAGCGAGAGCGAGTGCCCACAGCCAAGGATTTTCAGCAATCTGAATGCCCACAGCCAAGGATTTTCAGGAATCTGAATGCCCACAGCCAAGGAGTTTCAGGAATCTGAATGCCCACAGCCAGGGATCAGGAGGAACCTCTCCACCTCCGGTGCGTAGCGGGGAGGACCTGCCGTGCGCTTGTCCGAGGGGGCGATTGCGGTTGCAGGCGTCAGGGCGGCCCCGCGGGTGGGAAGGAGGTGTGTGAGGAAGCCGGGGATCCGAGTGGCGGCCCCGAAGAGGCGAAGGGCGAGAGGGGCGGGAGCGACGGCAGTACCTTCCGACCGAGTCAACAGACGGTTCACACCTCCTCCCTCGGGCGCGCCACCCGTGACCCCCGCCGGTGCGGTGCGGGGTGGTGTCGGACACTGCAGCGAGTGGCGGCCTTCATCGCCCAGTGGCAGAGTACTGCCCCCGCGGATGTGTCTCAGTGTCTGGAAGGACCTGGTGGGGTCCCTCCAGGGACAGGTCAGGTGCGGTGGCGGGCGGAGTACACCGTGGGCGACTGCCTGTTTGACGCGCGCGGTGGTCGGTCAGCTGCCGGCCAGTCTGATTGTGTCGGCGGCCAGCCTCGCGCCAGCGCGACACAACAAAAGGGGGGGCTGCACGCTCGAACCCAGCGTGATTCAGGTCGCCCGGCTTCCAGATCGCGTGTGGTATGCGACGTTCATGGTGAAGACGGGGGCACGGATGCCGCCGTCGCTCAGGTCGCAGGCTTGGGCGAAGTTAGTGGAGGCCACGTGGCCCCTGTAGCCAGAGGTAATACCGCGTGGTGCCGTCCCGCAGTGGATCGCCCCACTGGATGGAGAGCATGAAGCTGGGAGGCTCGGCGTCTTCGCATGCCCGGCCTCCGTGCAGATATGCCCGAGAGCCTTGCGGCCCCCTTGTGTGAGCCTGTCTACTGCAAGTGTCACTTTGCCGCCCGGTCGCAACCACCGCCCGCGGCCTGTATCAGCTGATGCGTTGACATCATGACACCTCTGAAATGAGGATCACTCTTCGAGCCTGATGAAGGGTGGTGTGTTGTCCTGTTGGGGTGGAGAGAGTGCGTTTGGCTGAACCCACAAGGATTGTCAAGAATCTGAGTGTCCTGAATGCCCAGCTCCAGGTTTTCAGGACTCTTCAGGCTCTGATGAGTCGGCACACCAAGCGGAAAAGTGAAGTCCAGCCTTGTTCTTCCGAGGTCGTGCGGTGGGCGACTGTCCTGCTCTCATTTCCGTCACTGAAGCGCTCGTTGATTTCCCTTTCTTCCCAGTCTCATGATGACCAACTGTCCTGGGACTTGAAACTGCGCCTTGTGACTGTCGTTAGAGCACCACGTTGGAGCAAGAAGTGACCCTGAGATTCGCCCTTCCTCCAGAAGCATCACAGCAGTGTTGAAGATGTGCCAGGAAGTGGGCTAGATTGCACAAAGACACACACGTTGCCAGAGCTAGTCTGGTAGGCTTTGAGCCTGTTGACTACAGGTCATCGAAAGCAACCTCCGTCCCCCTGTCGGAGTCCCCGTGACCGCGACCCTCTGCCCGAAGGTCCTTCACCACCACCTTGCGGTTTTTCCACTCCTCCGGTGCGACGAGGATTGCACGCTGTGCACCAACACGGTCGGCGTACGAGAACGACTGCTTGACGCTCTTGGCTGGCTTCAGGAGGACGTCCACGGAGCGACCAGAGTCGCGCAGCTTCTGGAGCACAGCGATCGCCTCCTGGCGCATGGACTCGTTGTGAGGGATGACCAGGTCCTGGACCTCTGGCTGCAGCTCCGGGAGCAGCTTCTTCACCTTGAGCAGCTCCACGATGACGCAGTCTCCGAAACCGAAGCCGCACGCAGGGATCTGCTTGTTGTGCCCGTATGTGTTCATCAGGTTGTCGTAGCGACCACCACCACAGATGGCGCGCAGCTCCCCCTTGCGGTCGAAGCACTCGAACACCACACCGGTGTAGTAAGCAAGCCCACGCACCACGCTGGCGTCAAAGGTCACCCAATCCTTGCAGCCGTACGAATCCAGCAGCTCAAAGAGTTCCTCAAGTTCCTTCACCACAGGTGCATCGTCGCCCACAACAGCCTTCATCTCGTCGAAGGTCTTCAGCCCAAGGGTCGTGAGAATATTGTCGACGATGCTCGCCTGCAGCCCGAGCTCCGCAAGCATCTGTGAGATGATGAGTTGGGAACACCCTTCTCCGCCCCCTTCTGGCATACCTCTTCCACTTCGCTGCGCTCGATCTTCTCAATCTTGTCGACAATGACACACACGGGGGCAAACTTATCCTCAGTCACCCCCGCTTTCTCGAGCACTGTCTGCAGCAGCTTCCGAGAGTTAATCTGCAGGGACGCAGTGGTGTTCGTGATGTACGGTGGCATTGTTACACACCTTGAAGCCAACATCCTGCGCAGTGAGGCCCACGTTGGAGAGGAACGTGATGGCGGCAGCGATCAACTCTGCCTCTGCGGTGACGGGGGACACACCGAGGATGTCCATGTTCCACTGGAAGTGCTCCCTCCGGCGCCCACGAGTGATAGCCTCGTACCTGCAGAGGAGGTTGCGACAGGCAGCACAGCACGAGTCATACCTCCAGCACTGCGGGATGCTGAACCACTTGATGGGCAGCAGCAGCGACTGCCCCTTCTGCATCACCAGCCTGGCAAGTGTGGGTGTCATCTCAGGGCGCAGCGCCACGCGGTGGCCCCCCTTCGTGGTGAAGTTGTACATCTGCTCGACGATCTCCTCGCCAGCCTTGCGCGTGTAGAGCGCCTCAGCCTCGAGCACCTGAGAAGGCAAACATGGAGATGGGGGCAACGGAAAACGATAAGTACAGATGAATGAGCAAGCTCAGATGCGAGGGTGTGTCTGTCTGTGTCATACCGGTGCGTCGTACTCCTCAAACCCGAACTGCTTTGCCACTTTGCGCCAGTGGGCGAACAGCCAGTTGCGCAGGCGCATCTCCTCGGGGGCGAAGTCGCGTGTCCCCTGCACAGGGTCAACATCGATGAGAGCCTTGCCCTTCGAGCTCTTCTTCCCCACCTTCGTCGTCTTGTCGCCGAATGCGGCGAGCTCACGCGACCGGCTCTCCAGCTCACGCTCGAGCTCGATGATCTCGTTGCGGAGCTTCTCCGCAGCGTCGGCACTGTTACCCGCCATGTTATGTCTTTCCCCTGACCCCCACCGCCCCAATGCCCACCTGCTCCTGAGTGCCCCCCGCAGGAGTCTTGCGTGCATGCGTGGCGATCTGCTTGTTGTGTGGTACACAACGGAGCGAGGCGATGTCACACGCAGTGCATCGAAGGGCAAAACCCCGAGCACCTTGCTCGCGAATAAAGGCTACCAACGGACCACACACTTCACAGACCCGGGCAAAGATTATCAGAAGCGGTCGCAAGTCGACTGAAGAAGAGGATGTGGGGCGGTTTCCGCGGTGCTTCACACGCATGGGGCAAACACACTTGCCACTGCCAGGCAAACACAGCACTTGCCTGTCAGCCAACTATAACCGGACGGTTGTCCGGTCAACAAGAACACAACACTCGCAAAATGGCACAATGCTCGGAGATCAACCAGCTTCAGCACCAGGCCTCACAACTGATCGTCTTTAATAAAGCGGTTCCCTTCGGAGGACTTCCCTGTGTGTGGGGTGGCGGTGTGATGCGATCCAGCAAGCAACCATACCGGAGTAGCCGTGCTTCTGGTAACCAAGGAAAGTCGAATGATTCCCTTCGCGGTTCGGGGTTTCTTTGTAGAATTCCTGTTCCTCCTTCATCGCCACAGCCTCCACCTTCTCTTGCGCTTTTGCAAGCTTCAGGAAGTTGCCGCGCGTCCGGCCCTGCTGCTTCTCGTCTGGACTGAGAGGAGAGGCATCGAGGAACATGAGCGACGGGAGGTGGTGAGACACGTAGATCCGATATCTGGAGATCTCATCCCGGTTGCAACCAGCCAGCTCGTTCTTGCAAACAGGGTTCCCGAGTAGAGAGAGGTACTGCAATGAGGGAGTGTTCCCCTGCAGGTGCCCCAGCAGGGCGTCGAGGTCTTTGATGTTGTTCTTGTTGATCCACAGTGTCTCAAGATTGCTCATCAGGGGAAAGTCCTCGAAGTTCTGGATGTCGTTGTTGTCGAGGATGAGGGTCTTCACCGAGGCGAAGCGCTGCAGGCCAGCGACGTCAGACAGGAGGTTTTCGCTGACATCCAGCTCCGTGACAGGGCGCTTCTCCGGAGGGATGTCGCGGATAGCCTCGAGGTCGATGCACACACCACTCAGCTTCCCGTCGTCATATTCCATGTTGCCTGCCTGTGGGTGCCGGTGGTGTGAGAGAGACAGGATCACGTCAAATATTTTGAATCTAGTGTAGGACAGCACCGAGCGAACTCTGTTGCTGCCTCCACTGTCGTGTGAGAGAGACGGAATCACCGGAGAAGGAGGCTGTGTTGCCGGTGTGCCGTTGGAGACGGCAGGAATTCCGGGGTGCGGTGGTGGTGGCCGGCACGCGCCGCCACACAGAGGGTGGTTGTTGTGACACACAAAAAGCGAGTGTAGCAATTCGCCCAAGAGGGGGAATCGACAACTGATCGTGGAGGGGGTGCCTCGTGGGTGGTCCTCTCTGCTGCGCAGTTCCCAACTCCCTGGGGGGCCTCGCTGCCACTCTTGTTGGCTGTTGTCGACATCAGCATCTACGAGAGATAGGGTCCTGCATAGATGTGCAGCCGATGTGTTTTTAGGATCCGTTTCTTCCTGCTTCTGGCTTCTTCTGGCAAACTGTCTATGATTTTTTTTGGCCGATCATCTGGCAACATGCTGATGGCCAGTGCCCCCACTCAGCTCACACAGTTGGGCGGGGGGGGGGGGATTGGATTCGCTATTCCTTTGCCCGGCTGGAGCCTGCCAGGCATGCGAGCGGACGGTCTCTAAGAAAATAAAGAGTCACGAGCGAAGGGGAGCTGTTGGGCAGATCCCCTTCCAGGCGACTGACTCTGAGGTCCGTGGCATCCTTCTGATTGCGGCAGCACATGCCCAGAACACCTGCTGCGAGGCCGGGTGGCAGCGGGGTTTCGCCCGCCCGTGTCAGGAGAACAGGCCTGCAGCGGTGTTCGAAGGGACAATGGCACGACAGATTACAGATACAATCGCTTCGTGAGTTCTATGGTGGCGGCAACATATGTCGAGGTGGCAAGACAGAATCGTCACAAATGAAAAGGGGGCTCACACAACACGCACGGAAACGGATCATCGTTTGCTGCGGCCATCCGCCGACAGCAGCGGCTGCACGGCAGGGGGCAGAGGCACCGACTCCCAGGTGCCTTGTCCCGCCGCTGTGAGTGCCGGCAGTGACACAGCTGTGCCCTTGCCCGACGCGCGTGAGGACTTCGAAAGGGTGATAGCCTCCTGGAGCGTCTCGGGTGGGACAGCTTCATTCGTCGCCTGCTCCATGTTCTTGAGGAGGGTGTGCAGGTGTTGCGGCGGGATGGACGACCACAGGGCAGGGTCGACGATGGTGCCGCCACGAAGCAGCAGCAGGTCGCATGCCTGGCGGGTCCTGCTCATGCAGTTGCGGCATTCTGGGTACAGCTTCGCCTCGCGCATCCACTCTTCGAATTTAGAGCACGTCGCCTTGTACCGCAGGGCGTGTGCATCGGTGCAGTGTGCGCTCTCGCGGACCATTGCGTTGAGGATGAGTTGGTCGACGTGGCAGAACATTTGCCGCACGACAGACGTCACGAGAGCATCCACCGCATCGCCCATCAGCATCTGCCTGTGCACGGCTGCCACAGCGTCGAGCACCTTCTGCTCGCCGCCAGGAGAACCGTCGACGATCTGCCACACCTGGCCCTCCAGCAGCTCCACGTGGCTGCTCAGCAGCGTCGTCAGCAGAGCCCGCAGTGCACACAGCAGGTGTGCCGTGAAGCTCAGCACAAGGCCAGCCTCTGCAGGCGCGGCACGCCCGTCGAGGGGGATGACAGGCGCGCTGTCGAAGGCCATGGTGAGGGGCGGGGGGCGCATGTCGTGTGTGAGGATCGGCTCCACACACAGCGTCGCAAAGAGATCCGCAGCGAAGTCACCGCCGTCAAATGCCTCCACAGCATCGTTGACTGTCTGCACGACATCCCAGTGGCCCGAGACGTAGCGCAGGAGGTGCCAAATGACGCTGCTCCACCGTGCCGCGGTGGTCGCATCCTTCGACGGGGCTGAGCTGGCGGCCCCCTCGAAGACGCTCAGCGTGTTGACGAGGAAGGTGTTGGCGGAGTAGTTCGGGTTGTGTGTCGGGGAGAAGGCATCCCACCGCACCAGCGCACGCATCACAGCAGCAGCAGACGACTCCGCCGGCAGCACCGATGGTGCGAGCAGCACGCCGTGCACCAGCAGGGAGAGCTCTGTGAGCATCTGCGAGACAGTCTTCTCCGTCACCTGCAGCTGCTTCTCCAGACGGGCACGCTCCTGGCTGCAGGCTTCGTACATGTGGGAGATACGTTTCAGCTCTGAGGACCCCTTGTCGGCAGGGGAAGTGGACTTCTTCGCCTGCTGCTTCGCAGCCTCGAGCTGATCCCGCAGTGACTTGACCTCTTCTGCCAGCTTCAGGTGCTCCGACATGGGCACGCCAGGGCCCGCTGGCGCACGCCTTGCCTCGGGTGGCGGGGGTGTGAGTGACTGCGGCGCGGGTGACCGTGTCGATTCACCGAGAGACAGCAGCGCGTCGTCGTCGTCCAGGCTCTGCTCTGTTGGCGCATCCACGTCGCCAGACTGCGGCGCCACCTCCGTGAGGGGCATGTCTGTCATCAGGTCAGCGTCGGTGTCGCGGGGCATTCCCGACACGAGCACCTGCAGCACGTTCCCCGTGTCCTTCCCGAGGGGCACGTCGTGCACTGCCTCCTCGATAGGGTCGCCCAGCTTGTCAGATCCCACGGCAACCGAGAGGTTGAAAGTCCCTTCCCACGTCTTCTTGTCATACTTGCCCCCGTCCCGCGGGCGATACTCTGCGAGCGTCAGGTACAGCAGCTTCTTGTGTAGCCGTGTGGGGTCTTTCCGCTGGATGGTTGAGGTGAACGATGCCTGGTACTGCCATTGGACTGTGCCACCTTCCCCGAGATGCAAAACCGCTGTCTTTCCGGACAGCTTCTCGCCCCGCTTCCAGCGAACCTGGTATGTATACGTGCTCTTCGAGTTCTGTGCGCATACAGGTGACAGGGTGGCGCCCACAATGACCACCTTGAAGTCGTACTGCACATCGCCGCTACGGCGGGAGGTTGTGCGCCGCCCCCCACCCTTCTTTTGTAGAGACGACGCACTGCTCATAAAGGTCGACTCCTGCATGGTGCAGCTGTGTGCTCCTGTGGTGGTGTGGGTGGGTAGTATGGATACAACACAGTCCACCAGGCAGGCCTAGAGGCTTCAAGAGACAACGCTGTTGGTTCTGTGCATGGTGGGCAATGGCGGGGGGTGGGGGGTGGGGGGGTTGCTGCCACGCTTCGAAACTCCAGGCCCCTGAGAGTCGAGCCGTCGAGCACCTTTTCCTTGCCAGCACGTGCCACACCTCCTGACGTGTTTGCCGATATTTTCCTTTCAAAGTGCGATGTTTTGTTCGACACAGGACACAGTGGGTTTGCCACAGCGGTGCCTTTCCTCCTTGTCGCAAGGCATGTCCTGTGTCCTCGTGTGCGCCTGGGGGGCCAGGAACTGCATTTGATACTGCGTCACCACGGACGCAATTGCGAACCCAGCCACTCGAACGTCTCTGGTTTTACATTTTTCTTGCGGTGCTGGAGAATTCCACTCTGCAGTGCAGCCTCAATGTCGTTGCCACCCCGATTTTCCCTTGCCACCCCATCACGCAACACCGCATCCCATGCCACAATGGGCGGGCAGCAGGCGTCGGTGTGCCGTGCACATGACTTGGTTTCTTACTGGTTACTTATTCCTTCCCGTCAGATAATATCGGATTTCCCTGAAGCAAGTTAGGGGTTCCCAACACACAAAAGTGACCCCCGCAAACATAAGAGACGCCTTGGATCGGAGCAACCCAAGGCAGCACCTCCTCACCCTCCCAGTGGCACACGTAACCATTGTTGGGATCCAGCCTGTAGGGTCGACGCTGGCCTGCATCAGGGTGCCTCAGGGTGTCAGGGCACCTCAGTCGCGGTCGCGGCTGTCACGGCCCCGGGCACGGTCACGGCTGCGGTCTGCAGAGGAGACGGATGAGTTCCTTCTGCGGCGGCTGGACGGTGCATCCCTCGGGCTGCGCGCCTCCTTCCTGTCCCTGTCGCCGCGGCGCCTGCGGCGCTCGGGGGTGCGCGAGCGAGAGTAGCTGCGGGATGACGAAGAGCGGCGCCTCCTGCGGCGGCCCCCCCGAGCCATCCGGTTCTTCGCCTCCATGTAGTCACGGTCACCAGACCTGTACACGCGGGCAAAGCATCCGCGGACAAGGCGCTTGCCGTTGAGCTCAGACGTTGCGATGTCGAAGTCCCGCTGGGTGTAGAGCTGCACGAAGGCGGTGTCCATTTCGCGGTCCATCAGGAGCTTGCTGTCGACGATGTCGACCTTCTCGTCTTCGAAGAAGTTCATGATGTCCTCCTCGTCGACATCAGGGTCCAGGTACCGCAGCTTCACGACAAAGACCTTCTGCCCGCGGCGTTCGTAATGGCGCTCGCGGCTCCTGCTGCGGCTGCGTCTCCGGGGCTCACCACGCATCACCGCCTCGCCCTTCACATTGATAGCACGGCGACCGCCATCGTCGTCAGAGATGTCGAACTCCACTGGGCGCCCAACACGGAGGGACCCACCCCCGAAGGCGGTGTGGTGCACGTACACATCCTTCGTAAACTCCTGGCAGTTGATGAACCCGATCCCCTTCGAGTCTGCCCACTTCACGACCTCACCTTTGTGAGTCATCGTGTCTCGTTACCTGCCGTGTGGATGGTGATTGCGTGGGGTGTGACAGCGTGCCAAAAAGAAAGGCTGCAAGACAAACGGGAACGTGGGCGGGAGCGGGGGGGGGGGGGGGGGGATCTGAGTTGTGGCTGTTGCACCTCTGGCGAACCCCCAATCCTCTCCCGGTCCACAGCGGCTGGCCTCTGTGGGACCGCACCCAGGCGAGCAGCATCACGGACAGCCTCACCCCCAGAACCTCAGAAGGGACACGTGGCGCCGCAGAAAGAACCAGAGCACCACCCCTGCCAGACATGCCGCCAAACCGCTGGGCCACCACGCCTTGCTTGGTTCCTGCCATGAGGGCAGTGCCTGTGCCCAGCACTCGCGTGAGTGCACTGTCGGCTCGTACTGGGGTGACACGGGAGGCATCTCGTGCATCAACCCGTCACGCAGTGCCTCAGGGTCGTGCCCGCAGGCAGCCTCCCAGCTCCTGCGTATCATGAAGGTGAGGTTGTCGCGGCCCCCGTTGACGCTGTGCGGGTTGGCGGAGCAGTGCAGCGGGGGGCAGTGCTGTGGGTGTGGGGGGCTACTGGGGCCCACCCACGCTGCTGCGAGCAGCTCGAAGTAGGTTTTCCACTGCCGGAAGTCTGACAGGGTCGTCTTGTGCTTCAGCACGAAGCGGCGGCCCGCTTGCGAGATGTTCTGCGCAATGTCAGGGTTGGACTCCAGCCACTGAAGCGTGTCGGTCAGGTTCTGCCTGAGCGAGTGCATGTCGGCAGTGATGGGGACGTAGTGCACGAAGGGCACGATGTCGGGGAACCAGTACTCCTTGTAGTCGAGCTGCAGACCGAGCACAACGCCCGACCCCTGCAGCAGCGCCACGATGCGCAGCACAGCACCCACCCCGTCGATCGCTAGCGGGTAGCGGTAGCGGTGCCACTGCCGTATGGGGAGGGCCTGCTTCCACAGGGAGTGCCCGTTGTTGCTGGCATTGGCCTTTGTCAGCTCGCAGGCGGCAGCCCCCCCTATGGCCTCGGTTGTCGCGTTGTCCAAAAGCCCCGAACCCTCCGCCTCGTGGAAGAAAGCCCTGCAGTCGTGCACGTTGTTGTGGCTCTGGTAGGATAGCGGCTTGTAGTACCACGGCACGCCCACCAGCCCGACATCCAGGCGCTCCACCATCTCTGCCTCTGACAAGATCGACAGATACAGCCTGTGGTTATTCCAGTACGTGCCACGGTAGTACGCCACAGGCTCGAGCTGCGCGAAAGGCTTCAGCTCATCATCGCGAGGCGCCGTGCCGAACCTCTGCACCGGCTCAATGATCGGCACAGGGCTGGCGTATGGACACTCCGAGTCAGGGATCGTGTGCCTGGCAACAGGGTAAACAGGCGCCTCTGTCGAGGGGAGGCAGTACCCACGGTCCGTGAAATGCACAATAAGATCGAACGTCAGCCCCGGGCGCAGGGCACCTCCGTTCACCGCCTCCACAAGCCGCGACAGCAGAAGGGTGAGGTAGCGCTCGTCCTGGTCGGGCAGCCCGCGCAGCAGCTCCCAGCTGTGCACCACCCCGTTCACGACAAAGACACGCGCCCCGGTGTTGCCCGCGCTGCTGTGCTGTGTGGCCACCGCATCGGATGCCACACGGCTGATATTGCGGTACCCACGCATGCGGTGCGCCAGGCGCAGCCCTCTCTTGAAACACATCCACCGCTCCTCGCTATCCTTGACAGGGTCGCACACACTGCGCACCACAGCGTGCTTCTCCACGAAGCCACTGTAGAGCGACTCGTCGCCGTAGTCCGTCACCCGCTCGCGCTGCCATCGCGCCAAACCTGCCGCACGGAGTGAGTCGAGATCATCAGCAGATGAGAGAAGCGGCAGCAGCAGCAGCAGCAGTGAGTAACGTACCATTCATCCGGGGATGAATTCTGTGAGTGTCGTCAGCTCGTCACCCGGCTAGCAAACCCCGAGCAAAGCGTGGCACAAAGGGGGATGGGGGGTGGGTGGGTGGGTGGGTGGGGGGAAGCTCGTCCTGCGGGTTTCCTCCTGTGCGACATCTGTGAGGCCGAGCCCCCTCCGACATCTGTGGCTCTGGCTTCTGCCGTGGTCAGCCAGCAAGCAGCTGCTCGCACTTGAGGGGAAGAGAAGGGGAAGGCAGGGAGGAAAATGGTGGGTCCAATATTTTTGAGCACAGCGAAGGGGTGGTGGCGGTGGTGGGTGCCGTGAAGGGTCAAAAACGCACTCTCTCGTTATTTATGAACAAGGCGACAAAAAACAATGGGGGGAGAGAGAGAGAGAGAGAGAAAATGTGGGGGGCAGAGTTGTGCGCCAAAGCCCGGGCAAACAAAAGCAGCTCACCACCGCAGCGCTGTGGAGGCTGCCTTTTGTCGCCCACAGGCGTCCGGAGGCCTTCACTCTGTGCAACAAACTGCCTTCTTGGAGGGGCTGCGCGTGTCCTGTCCAGTCTGGAGCAACTTGGGAGGGCGAGTGCAGCAGGTTCTACTTTCAAATGAAACGTCAGTATTTTGTCGCCCTTGATGATGTTTTGGGAACTAACCTTTTCTGAACAAAAATCGAGCGAACCCCAAACTGCATTACTCCCGTGGGAGCACAGTGTGTGTTCATCGGAGAATGGCAACCGGGGCTCGCTCGGTGCCCAACTGTGTCGGTTTGTCCTGAACGAACTGTGGCCGGTACTCTGCACATAGCACAACGAACCCTCTCATATGCCAATTGTGCGAACACGAACCTCCGCGAAGCAGCCGAAACCCTCGCAACCTGGGAGCATGCGATATTCCCACGTGATCCTGTATCCTCAGTGGATGATGTGATGTTCTCTGTGCCGATCCACTTGCACATGGCAGGGATGAACCCGATGCGCAAGAAGTCAACCTGCAGGACAGGCAGTGTTCTGCGGTGGTCAAAGTTGCAAAGATTTCGTGCGGCTTGATTTATGCGGGTGAGAGTGCGGTGCACGGTGGGTGATTGAGTTCTGACAATGGACGCCGTTCCCCACTCACTGTGTGTGTGAGAAGCGAGCATACACTTCAACAATCAAATACAAAAGCAATGCGTGAATGCGTCTCCCATGCATGCAGCGCCTTCCTGGCGACTGTTGGGTTGACGTGGACTTCTGTCTGATGCCGACCCGCTCATCCAACATTGCCACATTCGGCTGTGGGTCACTGCCATAGGCGGACGGGAGAGTCGCAACGCTCCTCGAACCTGATGGCTCAAGACGCAAACACAGCATGACGACGACTTCACGCCTCTGCGGACACAACTCGACAAGCAACAGACAGGGAGACCGTTGCTTGTCTGCTCACAAGGCCCAAGGGACAGGAGGGTGCCAAGTAGCCCTCACTGCCCCGACCTCCGCAAGAGGTTCTGCCAGGGGAGAAAGAAGACAAGACTAAGACTAAGAAGAAGGCAAAGAAACAACTTGGTCAGAAACAAGCCAATGTGGGTGGTGCGGGGGTGAATCAACGTCGTATGTGCAGTCGTAGGGAGCCGGATGCAAAATTGCAAAAGAAAAGGCAAGAAGGGCACAAGGCCGGGCAACTCTGTAACACCCCCACCGGGTGGGAATGACCGACAATTCGTGATGCCATCCCGCATTCTTCTTGGTCCTGGGACTTATTCCCTAGACTGCAGCAGGCGCAGGGCGCCAGGATTCGGAACGGGCAGGGATGGCAAGACTATCATGTCGCATTGCACTGGAGGTCCCGAAAGCTGATGGGCCTCATGGATCTCACAGTGTCGACCTTCGAGGCATCCATCACATCCAGGTCCAACATGCATACACACCATGCCTGTTGTATATCTAGCTCTAACTTGCTGGACAGCGACAGCCACAAGACGGGGCTCTCCAGCTTTCCTGCACCTTTGGCCTTTGATTGTGTGTGTTTCTGTGCATTTTCTTCCGAATCCAGCATCCGACACTCCTTTACGGGGCGGTGTACTTTCAGGTTAGTTCAGGGGAAGGTCGTCGAAGACAAACATGATTGGGGCCAGAACTGCTGGGTGTTCACCTCAGGTGGTATGTGACAAACCATCCGCTGCCTGCCTAAGACGGGCTCTCAAGCAGGATGCAATGGACAGCCACAGCCAGAGCTGCGTTCCTCTGATTAAGATCAAAGCGTCGGGACTACGAGGTACAACAAGGCTGAGTGAAAGATGCCGGCCGGAACACCACCGCAGCAAAGCTGCCGTGCTGTCCGGCGAGTCGAACCTTCCACAGAAACGTTTTGCTCGGTGTCGGTGGTGCCCTCCCGCAAATCTGACCGGCCCTGACGCGTGTGAATTACTAAGAGACACACACGCACGCCGGCAGGTTGCCGGAGGTACATAATTATGACAGCCCCCTTATACCACCAGTCGATTACCAGAGAGAAATATTCGCCACAACTTTCCTTTTTCTTCTTCCTCACGTGGCACACACAAAACAATGACACAATGGGAGGGGTGGGAGGGGGTTTTAACAGGAATTCGGGTATTTGTGTTTCTTTCCGTTTCGCAGAGGAAAGGCCCAGAAAAATATGGGGGGGGGGGAAAGGGGGGGTGATGAGAGGGGGCGTAGGGGGCGGTTGGTGTAATACCATATATAGGCAAAGGTGAAACGTAAGGCAAGAACGTGAGAGAGAGGGAGGGTGATTGACCTGCGTTGACGCTTCCACACACAAAACCTCAACTCCTGTGATGGGGGAGGCTAGTGGTGTGCGGAGCACGTTTGGCTGTGGTGAAGTGACATTTTCTGCTCACAAGTGTGCGTAATAAAACAATCAGTTCTGCTTTCAGGGCCTGTTGCTGAAAAACGCTGTGTTTTTCCCCAGGGTGTATCGATTTCTTCTATCTTGTTGGAGACAGACGGTTTAAAGCTGTGTGTCTGTGTGTGAGGGGTGGGGGGGGCAGGTGGGAATGACACGGCCAAATTATACGATCAGCTAACTCATGCCTGCCAGGAAGGATCACGTCCAACACAGGGTGCAAAATCAGCAGTCACTGCCAGCTCAGGGGCACCGAAAAGACGGGCTTTTCAGTAACCCTCGGAATACCCTGATCACAACAAAAGGCAATCCGGCAAAAACCAGAGAGCCCCGTCACTTTAGGCAACCGCTTCCATTCTGGAAAGAGAAGGGGTACGTTATCACAAGATGAACAGTGTCACACGCACACAACAATCACTATGGGGGGGGGGGGGGGGGGTAGGGCGGGTCGAAAGCCTGTCCCAAAATGGGGTTTTTCGACATAGCAGCCGCGGCCCTCTATTTGACCTTCTGACCCCCCAGAACCCACCATACCCCGGTTTTTGGGCCCTAGGAGTCCGATTTTCGGGCTCCCGAGCCCCGGAAAGTCGATTTTATTCTCATGGTCAACTCCAGCTTTGTGTCTCAGATCGAGCGATCCTCAACACCTTTTACACAATACTGTTCTGACATCTTCGATACACACCAACACCTTTCTTTGATACATATCCTTAGCATCACAACACCTGAGACCTCGACTGCGATGGGATATATCGAGCAGCCAGGCGGTTCTAGTTTGTCGCTAGTTACCCGCCTGACTCGATCGACATTGAGGACATGCAGGTGGCCCATTGAGAAGACTTGTCATCCCTTCGCTGTTCTCTATGGGCGACCTGTCCCCATCGCAGTCTCGCTCATAGGAGAGCCAACCATCGACGCTCTCGACGCTAAGCGACAGATGCTGGGCGCAGCCTCCGTGTTTTGGCTCCGTACGATCAGGGTCAGATGATGTCGGTTATTCGATAGAGCACGCAGGCGCCCGGTATCCGTCCCGCGTGCTGTCCGGCCGGTGAGCGTCGAGAATACACAGCGGGATCACCGTGCAGGCCTTGCACAGTCGCCTTCGCCGCAGATAAGCCACGATGTCACGCTGCCGCTGGTCGAGACTGACGGAGTCGGTGTCCTGTCCGCGATTGGCAAGAAGGATCATAGGCGGTGTTGTTTCTTCCCTGCTGTCGTTGGGGAGCCTACACTCGTGGGCGAAGATTGCCTGGTCGCGGACACGTCCGTCCGGAGCTGGGTATAAACACATTGGGGGGGTCTTCGCTGCGGGGTGATCGTCAGTGCATTTTGGTGTATTTCCAGTTGAATTGGCTGATGAAGGTTGACGAAGGATAACGACCAGCAGTGACCCCCTGATGGCATCAACTCTTGAGAGGAGCTTCCTCGGCGCCTGCGCACGCCATGCCGCCCACCACCCGTACAATGCCCTGCGCTGCTTTCACAGCAGCAGTCGGGTGCACGGCACACGGCCTCCACGTGTTGAACGATCCTAGCACCCGGTCGCCCACGAACCCGTCGACAAGCCCGCGGTACTGCTGTGCCTCATTCAAGGCTGTCGTAAGCACCGCATCGAACGACTGTGCAAAGTCTGTCGCGTTGCCCTCCGTCAGGACCAGCGACCCGCACATGGCACTTGCCGTCACTGACCGTCACAGAACTTGTAAGGTGACAGTCCCGCCTGTCACGTCCGGCGGGTAATCGGGCGTAGTACGTAGCTGTTGTGCCTCGCTGGACAGCACATCGTCAGCCTCAAGGCAATATCATCAGGTATCTCTAATCGACCTGCATGGCCTCCGCGTTTAAATGATCTCATTCAATCATACTGTCATCGACCGAGACCACGTGTGAAATACCAACCATCCGGTGTGCTGCTGCCAGGCTCGCTTCCGCCTGCCGAGGTGGGGTGGGAGGATATCTGATGTAGTCAGGGTCCTGCGCTCTCGCATCCCCCGTTGCACCTCTACCGTATGCATCGCAAGGTAGCAGTGCACGACCCAATGATTATTCAACATGAGCCTGCGGGTGGGTCACTCGCTGGTACCCTGCACACGCATCGGATGGCCCGGGTGTCTCACGCTTGCCGGAGAGGTAGATAGTGGGGAGATGCTGGCGTGGTCGGGGGTGTCAGGTTGGTTCGAGTCGCTTCCTGCGACACAATTTGTCAGGGTGGTCGGGGCGGGGTCCGGCAGCCTCTGAAGTGTACACACGTGCCTCCAAGTGCCCCGAGTGGGCAATACGCGTCGTGATGTCGGTAGGAATTTTCATAGGACGGGAAAGTCGAAATCCGATCCATATGGGGAGGAGAACACCAGTGATGGTTGTCTGGCGCCTGGCTGTCGACACCTTCATGATGCGTGTCTAAGTTCTCTCGACGTTGGCCTAGGTACGTCTATGCTGATTCCGTCTATGGCGACGTCGCATTCACATCCAAGCACTCAAGAGTAGTGTAGGTGTTCACGCGTCGAGTGAAGAGGAGGGATCGCGACTTTCTGAATTCCGGCCCAAGCGTTCCGAGGCGGCGATCTGAATGCCGGCGAGTCAACGGCAGGAAGACCTGTGAGATACAGTGCGCCTCGGCGATAGAGATACATGGCCTCGCTCTTCGAGATGTCGCTGCACAGCGCGTGGAAGCTGATGGTCGGCAGTGCCACGTCCTCCCCGATCGTCGACTCCCACACCGCAAGGGGGCCGTGTGCAAGCAGCGTCTCCTCGCGACCCAGGAACGTGAACCACCCTGCCTCCTCCACACGCCACAGGTAGCTCATCACCTGGAAGCGCTCGTGGGTCAGGCTGCGTGCACGCAGACCCTCCAGCACCACGTTGCCGCACACACGCATGTCCTGCTCGAAGGGGGCAGAAATGAACACAACCCCCTCGTTAGAGTCGATCTTCTTGAAGTTGATCTCGTGCAGGAAGAGCCTCATCAGCGACGTCGCCACAGGAATCCCCGTGTCCATCACGGGGGTGTGGCATCATAGTGGTGGCAGTGGTTAATCTCTGCTGCTTGAGCTTCATCGGGTGGGTGAGTTCGGGTTTGTGAATGAGCTTGTTTGGCGCTACAGACGCGGCTACGTGCACCGTGTGAGGGCCGCGGGTGGGCATGCCGGATAAATCTGTGTTTGTCCAGGGCACTACTTCACACTCCCGCTCGTAGAAGTGGTTTTGAAGTCGAGGAGGCGGTCCCCGTCCGTACTGCGTGTCGTCGACGGGGATTTATGTGAGTCGGGGTCACGCCGATCTGCGCGGTGGGCCTGGTCATCGAGGTGCTGGATACTGCGGAGGCCCCGTAAGGATGTGGGAGGCCTCTACCCGGATGTCAAGGAACGCCCGATGGCGTCGTGACTTTGCGGTTGCTGCAAGGGGTTGGAGTCGCTCCTGGAACACGTTCTCTGGTGACCCTTGGTGAAGTTGCCTTGTTGCGGTTGCCGACGGGGAGTTCAGCGGGCCCAGCTCCTTTTCTACTTGTCGTCAGCGGCGTGTTTACCTGCGGGTGTTGCCGAACACCAGCTGTGCCTTCGGTGGTAGTAATCCTCCGATGAACCCCTCTGCAACAGCCATTCTCATGCCGGAAAGTATCGAGAGGTAGACTTCGAGGCTGGGTCCGTACGCGATAGGGAGTAACCTGGGCAGCGATGGTATCCACAGCTCGGTGAGGTAGTAGGCCCCAGCGACGGCTCCCTTGGCGTCATGGACATGTAGATGTGGGTTCCGCATTAGGCGTCAAGGCACGTCAGGGTCCCTTCCCGCTGTCGCACCGCCTAACCAGACCTACCAGTCCGGTGGCGACAGCGCGGGGTTCGGGCGGCCCCTCAATGCGAGCTTTTGGTTGCAGTGCGACAGCAGAGGCGGGTCTACTCCAAGCGCTACCCAATGAGGCGACATCATGTCTCAGATACACCTTCCCCTCGTGTACAGGACACGGTTCTTACCGCAGTGGCGGGTCTCCGCACTGTTGTCGCACAGCCCTTCGACATCGCAATCCTTTCCCTTCGCTCCGGTCAGCTCTCTTTCAGCAAATCGCTTCCTCCGCCATGCCCGGTTGATCCGCCCGTAGGAAGAGCTAAAGGGCTCGATTGGGTCCCGGGTTGGTTGCCAATCACTTCCCGTCGGTCTCCGAGATTCCGTCTCTCGAATTAGCGTCCGCGTAGGCTAACTGGGATCGACGCCTTCCCGCAGCACGACGTCCTGTCACAGTTCCATTACCACCCCAGCTTCTAGTCGCATTGGGGGATCCCGTCACTGGATCGCCGTACCCAACCTGGTTATAGAGCTCGGCCGCCCCGGCTCATCGCAGTGGTGTCCCATGCACGCCACCGCCCCACTTGAGCGGCGGTTCTATAGATCCGTCTCCGTTGCTCGAACCTATGACCGGGGTGGTGGCATGCCCGCTGTCCCGGCACCGTGTGCCGTATACTACCGCCCCAATGGGCTGCCTCATGTGCGCATCTTGCATGCGTTGCTCCAGGGTGGGGCCATCGTCCCGTCTCCCATGCCACCACGCATTCCAACTTGGAGCGGGCCGAGTCACGCGTCTCTGCCACGCCCGGGGCGGACCCGGTCGACCTACACTCACCTTCCGATGACACCGGCTGCTGGTTCTGGGGGGGCCCAGTCAGACGACACCCCGTTCGATGTCCGTCCACCGACACTTGTTACCAGGGGGGTAAAAGTGCGAGTGCACTCTCGCTTCCCTCCACCATTTTGGTCTTGGTCCGAGGCATGGCACTGTTCCGGTGATGATGCATGCCGATCTATTCGTAGTGCCAGGCAGTTCGCCTCCCTGCGTACAAAACCGTCGGGCCGGCATTCAGATATCGCATGTGGGGTGACCCTGCACGTCTCGGGTCGGCCCCCGGACTGGGACCTGTCGTCCCGCACCTCCACGCACGTGCGCTCCCCGGGTTTGTACGTAAACGTCCTCGGGTTGGAACCCGGTCGATGCATCACATGTGCGACACCGTACGTCTTCGTCGGAGCCCGATCATTTCGCACTCTCCGTGCGTGCACGTGCCATCGGGGCCAGGACCCGGTTATACCGTACTCATATCGTACTCCCCGCGTGCGCGTGTGCCGTCAGGGCTGGAACCTGGTCGTTGCACTGACGCCGCGTGCCTCCGGGTTCGAGGTTGGATCATATCTCATCCCTTGCGTACTTGTGCGTACTCTACGCTGTACCTCCGGGCTGTCGCTACAACGACCAACGACAAACGTGGTTAGTCGCACAACCGTTTTGAATACCTCCCTTGTCCCGCGGTTACCCTGCGTCTCGGTGCGGGAACCCGGTCGTAATATACTCACCACGTACGCGTGTGCCCTCGGGGCTAGTACCCGGTCGTTGCACCGACGTCGTACGCCTTCGGGGCTGGAGCCCGGTCACGTCGCACTCACCGACCCGGTCGGTACACTTACGTCGTACGTCCTCGCGACCGGAACCCGGTCGCGGCGCTCTCATCGCGTATGCGTGTGCTAGTACCCGGTCGTTGCACCGACGCCGTACGCCTTCGGGGCTGGAACCCGGTCGTTGCACTTACGTCGTACGACCTCGCGACCGAGACTTGATCGCGGCGCATTCATCGCGTACAGCGTGTGCCCTCGGGGATGGTACCCGGCCGTTGCACTGACACCGTACGCCGTCGGGGTTGGAATCCGGTCGTATCGCGCTCACCGCACAGGCGTGTGCCCTCGGGTTGGAACCCGGTCGTTGCACCGATGTCGTACGCCTTCGGGGCTGGAGCCCGGTCACGTCGCACTCACCGCTGACGCGCGTGTCCTCGGGGCAGGGACCCAGTCGGTACACTTACGTCGTACGTCCTCGCGACTGGAACCCGATCGCGGCGCACTCATCGCGTATGCGTGTGTCCTCGGGGATGGCACCCGGTCGTTGCACTTACGTCGTATGACCTCGCGACCTAGACTTGATCGCGGCGCACTCATCGCGTACAGCGTGTGCCCTCGGGGATGGTACCCGGTCGTTGCACAGACACCGTACGCCGTCGGGGTTGGAACCCGGTCGTATCGCGCTCACCGCACAGGCGTGTGCCCTCGGGTTGGAACCCGGTCGTTGCACCGACGTCGTACGCCTTCGGGGCTGGAGCCTGGTCACGTCGCACTCACCGCTGACGCGCGCGTCCTCGGGGCAGGGACCCGGTCGGTACACTTACGTCGTACGTCCTCGCGACCGGAACCCGGTCGCGGCGCTCTCATCGCGTATGCGTGTGCCCTCGGGGATGGTACCCGGCCGTTGCACCGACGCCGTACGCCTTCGGGGCTGGAACCCGGTCGTCGCACTTATGTCGTACGACCTCGCGACCGAGACTTGATCGCGGCGCATTCATCGCGTACAGCGTGTGCCCTCGGGGATGGTACCCGGTCGCTGCACTGACACCGTACGCCGTCGGGGTTGGAACCCGGTCGTATCGCGCTCACCGCACAGGCGTGTGCCCTCGGGTTGGAACCCGGTCGTTGCACCTGCGCCGTATGCCTTCGGGGCGGAACCCGGCCGTGTCGCGGTCACCGTGTACGCGCGTGCCCTCGGGGTTGGCGCCCGGATGTTGCACCGACGCCGTACCTTCGGGGCTGGAACCCGGCTATGCCGCGGCCCAGCTCCTGGGCCGCGGGGGAGGGGACGGGGGGGAAGGGGCGGGAGGGGGAGGGGGGGGCAGGGGGTGCATTTTGTTGCCCGGCCAAGCCTCCCTTGTCCGTAGGGGTGACCGGCCGGGCCATTGTTCAACAGTCAAGATAAATGTCTTCCGACACCAGGCACCCGTTCCGGAAGTAGTACCAGACGCCCTGCTGGCCCCGCGGTTGCCCTGCATACCGTAGTTGGGAACCCCAAACCCGGGTACTGGACGCTACATGCTCTCCGCGCACGCGTGTGCCCTCGGGGCTGGAACCCGGTCATTGCACCTACGCCGTACGCCTTCGGGGCTGGGACCCGGCCGTGTCGCACTCACCACGCGCGCGTGTGCCATCGGGTTAGAACCCGGTCGTTGCACCGACGTCGCGTGTCTTCGGGGCTGAGACCCGGTCATGTCGCGGCCCAGCTCCTGGGCCACGGGGTGGGACGGGGGGGAAGGGGCGGGATGGGGGGATCCTCTCGGTCGGTCGGTGGTCCGGGCCTCTCTGGGCACCCGAGCACGCACCATCCGTCGTCGTGGATACAGCCGGCGAGACAGGCCTGGCCTCTACGCTACTGCTCACGTGGCGCGAGTCCGTTCCGACGCGATGACAGACAGGCATTCGCGACCGTGGCCACCTCGGCTGTCGGGCCGAGGACATACCTGCAGGCGCACGTTGAACGAACGGGCTTGTGACATAGCTCGCGCACACAGGCAGGATGGGGTTGGGGGGAGAGGAGAGTGGGGGGGGGGGAGTTAGTGGGTTCAGTATGACAGACACTAATTCAGTTAGCCCCCACCAACGTTCATGGAGAAAAAATACTTGGTTCTGTACCGAAGTACGTTGATCGAACCAAATGCGGGTTCTCCAACCCGTTTGTGGAGGTTGACTAAGTTGTGATCGGGTGTGATTTGTTGTGATTTGTTGTTTTTTTCCCCAGCCTGATTACCCCACTAACCGATAATAAAAGTGCCTTCAATTCGGCTTTCCCTTTACATTACATGAGGGTGCCTCATTGAAAGCGTCCTTTTGATGATGTCAAAATTTTGTTCCCTATACTCAGGGTTTCCCCGAATAGCCACCGAGGCCAAAAGTCGTGGCTAAAAACAGTCTGGTCTGCAACCCCCCCTAAAAAAAATTTTCTCGCGCGCCTTCGGCGCGCTCGGCCTCGGTCAATTTGTGCGTACGCACATGAGGCGCTACGCTCTATCTACCTCGTCTCTCCAGAATTCAAATGATCAGTTTTTCGCGACGAGAAGCAGAACGAGAAGTTGAGCGTCGGAGGGGCGTCGTTTGAGGAGGAGGCACAGCCAACACCCGCTGGCTCGAGAGATCCGACGCCTTGATCTCAGAGAGCATAAAAGCATGGGAAGCGTACTGCCTCTTCCATGTCAGGTTCCGGGCCTTGCACTGTGCAAGCAACACAGCCTGGTCCCCTGAGTTCGCTCCGTAGTCGAATCGGAGTGTGGAGAGTTGCACGCGGCTGTTGCTCTTCGGTGCAAAGCCAAAGCTCGCACGATCCTTTTGCGTCCTTTCTGGAGGCATGTTGACAGTCAAGCACCAGGACAGTAGGTACTCGTGTGCGTCTGCAAGGGTGCATGATGATAGGAATGAACGTGGCGTGTGGTACGACAGGTGGCGTGCGCAAAAAATACCTCCGGCCAACGCAAAACCTACCCGGTCGTCTTCCGTCAGGCTGACCTACCCAAGTCCTTTAGACCACCCCTCCTCTGTGACCCCCTCCTAGTGGCCCACCTCCGAAAAATCCTAAAAAAATACCCCATGGCTATTTAGCCATCGCCGGATTTTCGAAAAATCCTAAAATTTGGCCCAAATGGCTAAATAGCCACGTCGGGGAAACCCTGCCTATACTGCACCTCAGGGTCACGCACGGGTTCGCCAGTCCACTATCAGCCCATGTGCAGGCCCACTTTCTCGACCTCCTCCACCCCTTCCTCCCCTGCGTCCTCAAGACCCTCCATAGGTGCCAATCCTGCATCTTTCGACCCTCTTCCCACTCCAGCGTCGCACCAAACTGTTGAATGCGGGCAGCCACCATCTCCTTCTCTGTATACACTGCCAGATCATGCAAAGATGCATACTGATGCAGAGTGGGAACCGTCATCAACTTGCACAGTGTGCGGTGCTTGGCTGCAAGGGACAGGCGGCACAACTGGCCACTGCTCCGACACTGAGATGCTGGTCTGGCCAACGAACTCTTTGTAAGTTGAAAGGTCTCCTCTGTCGGGAGGGGGGTTTGCGAACCAACCCTCACGACTTGCTCATGGCTTGCTGAGCAGGGCGTGCAATGACTTTCTGATTATTCAGGACGTGCATTCGAAGCCCGCGCACTTCTTCTGTGAAATGGTTGTTGCGAGAGTTGCACTGTGTGATTCCTTGATCCCCTTCCTCGCCTCAGCGTACGGAGGACGCTTGAATGTCCCGAGCATATCCTTCGCAGCGTCTTTAGCCAGTTCCGCGCACTCGTCATTTACATAAGGCGCGTGCAGCATAAATACCCGGACACTGTTCTGAGACCAGGTCCCACAGGACCCTGGTCTTGAGCGCCAGAAGAGAACCTTGATGATAAGCTCGGGCTCTGCGTTGCAGCTGGGTACTCGCTGCGCTCTTCCACCTCCCTTGACTGTCTGCATCCACAGGAGAAATGCTTCGCAGATAACGGCAGCAGTGGCAAGTGTTTAGTCGGGACAGTTTACCTGCCTTGCATTCTAAGAGAGCATTCTCATGAGGGCATCAACACTAATGCATCACTGTCGGCTATGATGACATCCTCCCTGTTCCTGGCAGCTCCGAGTTCAATAGCAGGCCACCCAACGACTGTGTCAGATGGCAGTATTCGATGGCATCTTCTCACTGTCCGAATCGTTGGGATACGACGTTGTTTGTGGCGCGGATGAGCGGTTGCATCAGAAAATCACAGCCGCAGGATGGTGTGCGCTCGGACGTCCCAGGATGAGAGTGTTTTACTATCTGCCCGTGGCAGGCGTCCGTGCCATGACCCGGAGGTGCAGTATAGGGAACGGAAAAATTGACATCATCAAAAATCGACTTTCCGGGGCTCGGGAGCCCGAAAATCGGACTCCTAGGGCCCAAAAACCGGGGTATGGTGGGTTCTGGGGGGTCAGAAGGTCAAATAGAGGGCCGCGGCTGCTATGTCGAAAAACACCATTTTGGGACAAAAAAACGGGGCTTTCGACCCCCCCTAGGGCAGTGAACCCAATAAACGACGTTTATTTCAGAAACCGTTTTGAAATAAACGTTAAACGTTTATAAACGCTAAACGTTTAGCGTTTATTTAGCGAAGCAGCTTGTGCCCACACCCCACCCACATAATCTGACCTCACACACTCCCACACGATTCTGGTGGCAGAAAGTGCCCAATATGCTCCGGAAACTCAATTCCGCCCACTCCCAGGGGGTGGTATGCCCCCGACGATGCCGTTTTTAGCAACCAAATTTTTTGGGACAGAACTTGTACCTGGGCTGCACACCAAGCAGAGCAAGCACACCTCAACCTGCCAGATGCACAGAAGAACTGTTGTCGTTGATTGTTCTGAAACATAACAGCTTCTCGGTGCCCTCCAGAGGCCAAAAGGCAAGCCAATATGAGGTAATCGCGCCAGGAACAGTTGTGGGAGAAGTATGGTACAGTTCGTGTCCCATTTGACGCTGTTCTTGGGAGCTTACGGCAGCTGGGTCTGTGGCACGGCGCATCCGTTGCCAGGGAGCGCGTCCTCGGGTGTGGTGCCTCACCTGTGAGCATGTGGCACAGGGACGCCATACGAGAGTCTCAGATGCCTCCTCTGATGGGAGGCACCTGGTACAGCAGGCCTGGAACAGGCACCTGGTACAGCAGGCACGGGTACAAGAAGTGGCCAGAAATAGCGCCGATGTTTTCGACCCTGCGCTTCGACATCTTGCTGTCCTCACCGCAGCGGTGACCCCCCGCCCTGGAATTTGGGGTGTGGTGTGTTGGCCATGATATATTATGATGTAAAGTGACTCAGTGGCAGAGCCTGCAGGAAACGTTTATTAAGCGTTTATCTGAACGTTTATTTCCGCTCAGAATTTTGAGAAACGTTAAACGTTTATAAACGCTAAACGTTTTCAACGTTTATTTAATCACTGCCCTAGGGGGGGGGGGGGAGACCAAAGGTTTCTCTCCCGGAAAACCTAGAACCCCACGCAGCCCCCGATGTCGGGAGCTCACAGGGTTCTGTTCTCTTCTCGAAGAAGATTGTGCGGTTTACTAAATGTACTGTTCCTCGCGAGGCATCCGCACGGCAGAATTTTTGTATTTATGCGCTGGCCAAAAAAATATATAGGACAGCCCAAGGGTTTTGGGCTTATCTTAGCCATGGCCTGGCACTGCGATTCCGGCCTCACGAAGCCCTCACTCTTGTATGAACCCAGCGCTTCGGGAGGCCCTGCCTGACACCACAGGGGTGCCAGAAGGGGTGGCACTTCACTCAAAATAAAAAAAAAGGATCACGCAAAAAAAAACACAAAATAAATACAACAACACCCCGCAAGAAGCAGCCCTTTCCTGCGGGCTCAGGGGCGCGCTGAATCTAAGGGGGCCGGATGGACCCGCGATTCCAAAACACGCCAGAGACACGCCGCAGGGAGGTTGCCTTCGGGGTGGGGGGGTGGGGTGATTTTATGTTGAGTCGGGGGGTGGTGAGGGGGTGCTGGTGTTTCGCCGAGAAGCAGCCTCCCTGATCCCACCCGCGGAATCCACCGATTGCCCACTGTCGAAGGGAATGCAGTGCCTCGGCGGGGGAAGGTGAAGAGAGGCCCACTCCGGCAGGTTTCATCATTCGGTCAGAAATCGCCATGACACGCAGGTGGCATCTGTGCCCGTTAAAACACACGAGGCACGCAGGCGGGGGGGGGGGTGGTGGTGGTGGGGGTGGTGGTGGTGGTGGTGGTGGTGGTGGGGGGAGGGGGGGGAGGGGGGGATACGTTTGCAACACGAACCCCGCGTGTGGGGTGCAGGTCGCGAGAGGGGTTGTGTGTTTGCGAGAGAAGAGGCAGCAGCACACACCACGCGCGGCACCACACACCCTGCGCTTTGTGAGCACAAAGTTCCCACGAAACAGCGCAGCGGGTGTGGTGGGCGTGAGGGGTGGTTGGCACTTCCCTGCGGCTTCCAGTCGCAGGGGGGTCCAATGTTTTGCCCAGCCCCCCTTTTTGAGGTGACTCCAGACCTCGCAAGATCAGATCCCCCAACAAACCCTGCCCGCCGGTTGGCTGTCGCCCAAATCGGGATACCTTTTGCCGGCGGCTCGAGCGCCCCATATCATCCATCCATCCTCTCGCTTATTCATCACCCCCTCGAGGAAAGAAAGAAAAGAACGGTGCCCCTGAAGATGTCGACTTGTGTAGTTCTGACGGTGTTCTCACGGAGGTTGTGTTCAACGTGGCGGATCCTCGATTTTTTTGGCACCCCCAGCCTGGCGTCAGACAGTCAGACAGCCAGGTGTGAGGCACGTCATATTTTCCCTTGCTTTTTTTGACGCAGTCCTGTCGGAGGAGTCTCGGTTGCGATAAATGAGTCTCTTCACACACGAACCAGAGCTGCCCCAAATGTTTCTTTTTGTCCATTTTTGAAATCTTTCAAAATCCGAAACGAGTCAAAAAAAGGAGGGTTTCCGCCACCGATTTTCCGTAGTTTTTGTTCTTCTTTCCGCAGAGTTTCGTACATTGTTCGTCCATGGCTTCTCGGAGCACCCAATAAACATTGCAACACTTCGTGTGTTCTGATGTGGGGGAGGGGGGGAAAGCTACAGATGTCAAGATAGGCGCACCCTCGCCCCAACTGGCGAAAGACATTGCGGACTGATAGGGTCGAGAGAGGCGAAGGGGTGAACGGGGGACGTCACGGGGGCATGCAAGGCACGCAAGAGGCGTGTTGCCACACCTCCTTAGTGCTAGGAGCAGAGGGGAAGGAGAGGGGGCGGGAAGGGTTCAGTATTTTGTAGGGTTTAATGGGGATCAAGGGGGGTACGGGTCTGGAAACTTGTCGAGGAGTTGGGGGGAGAATGGGAAGGAGGCGCGCCGGAAGAGGCGCGCTGTCAAGATTGAGGAGGGAGGGGGGGGGAGAAGGAGACGCACGAGACTGCAAACACGTATTTCACATAAATGGAAAATCTGCGGTACCTCAGACACGACGTGACGTACTGCTTTTGAACGGTGCACTTTGGATGGCACCCGGCGCACACACACCTTTCTTTCCGTTTGAGGACAGGATCACCTATGTGGTCCGCTATAACGGACGCTGCATCTGATGCCACTTGGGGTAATCAGGCTGGGGAAAAAAACAACAAATCACAACGAATCACACCCGATCGTCAGCTGATTGAGGGTGTGATATGAGGGTTCTATCCAACAAGGATATCAAGGCGGCACTTTCAAAGTCCTGCCAAGGACAGCGCCACGTGGGTGTGTGCTTCTGATATATGTTATGTCATCATGTGAACCCTCCCCAGCGTGTGCCAACATCCCTGACACGCTCACGAAAAGCATGACACGGAGAAAACAGGTGCCGAAACAACCTGCCGAGCACACGGGTGGTGCCACGTTGATCCACGCAGCGATCTCCCATGACAGGAATCCTTGTCGCCACGGCAGAGTCGCCGCAGACTGTGGGAGAGGTGTCGCCAGTCACCTTGAGGTTGCAGTGTGTCATCAGGCTAAGACCCGTGCCCTCTTCACCTCCCCTGTTAGGTTGCTCCCATATCGTTGCCTGCTTTGGGGCCTGAAGGACATAGGGGTCCAGCAGGCACTTGAGCATCGCAAGGCATGAGTGGCTGTTTCAAACTCCTGGTGCAAGCACCCGTCATGGTCTGGGGAAGCCCTCCCAGGTAGTTTAACGTCTTGCCCAGGACAACCAAAACACCCGATCACAACAAATCACAACGCCAAATGTTGTGATTTGTTGTGATTTGTTGCGATTTGTTGCGATTTGTTGTGGCCAGTTGTGATTTGTTGCGACCAGTTGTGACGACTTGTGACCCTTTTGTGATGAGTTGTGATGAGGTGTGATCTGTTGTGATCTGTTGTGATCGCGATCCAAAATTTCAAAAATTTGAAATTTTGGATCGCGATCACAACAGATCACACCTCATCACAACTCATCACAAAAGGGTCACAAGTCGTCACAACTGGTCACAACAAATCACACCACGTCACACCTAGTCACAACAAATCACAACTGGCCGCAACAAATCGCAAAAAATCACAACAAATCGTCAGCTGATTGAGGGTGTGATATGAGGGTTCTATCCAACAAGGATATCAAGGCGGCACTTTCAAAGTCCTGCCAAGGACAGCGCCACGTGGGTGTGTGCTTCTGATATATGTTATGTCATCATGTGAACCCTCCCCAGCGTGTGCCAACATCCCTGACACGCTCACGAAAAGCATGACACGGAGAAAACAGGTGCCGGAACAACCTGCCGAGCACACGGGTGGTGCCACGTTGATCCACGCAGCGATCTCCCATGACAGGAAGCCTTGTCGCCACGGCAGAGTCGCCGCAGACTGTGGGAGAGGTGTCGCCAGTCACCTTGAGGTTGCAGTGTGTCATCAGGCTAAGACCCGTGCCCTCTTCACCTCCCCTATTAGGTTGCTCCCATATCGTTGCCTGCACCACGTCACACCTAGTCACAACAAATCACAACATTTGCCTTGTGATTTGTTGTGATCTGTTGTGATCGGGTGTGATTTGTTGTTTTTTTCCCCAGCCTGATTACCCCACCACTTATCATTGTTCAAACACGTCGAGAGTCTCACAGTGACAACAGTGAGTTGCGCGTAAACTCGCATTATAATCAAGTTGGAGATGAGTGAAAGTAAGTTACTCCGCACGGCGTTACGGACTGGTGTATTCCACAGACTCCACAGAAAGCGCCGAGTCAACTGTGGTGTCGCCTATTTGTGTAAGCGCAACATTACGGAAGAATCAACAGGCAGCATGAGGCATTGCTGCATCGCTGCCAGATGAACAAGATCCGGAGCGGATCAGGCCTTACAACGTGCTGCAGCATGCCATGCCAACACCACGCTTCATTAGGGCAGATCCGGTCACGGCCAAGGTGATTAAACTTGTGTGTGTGATTAAACATAAGAGGCGATGCCTTTCCCAGATTCTGAGAACAACACAATAAAAGGTTGCCAACGGCATTCCATCAGTGCGATTCGGTTCGCAAGACGCCAAACGACGCCAGAATGAGACGGGGACCAGCAAACAGGCGCATTGGGCAGCGGAACAAATACCGGCCAAGATGAATGGAACATCAACAAAACATCCAAACGTGGCTCGCCTGTGCACATAGCAGGTGTGTGTCGAGCTGTCCTGCAATGTGACCCGCGCGAGCAGTAACGCTCCACCCCCAACAGCGCCATGCCTGTGGTTTGCTTTTGCTTATAATGCTGCTGATATGAATTGTCGTCCAGCGAAGCGGACCGAAAACGGTGGCCCCTGTCACAGGGATCACGGCCAAAAAAAACGTTCAAAACATGGAAAGTGGCGCAATCATAGATTGAATAATTCTTGAGTGCAGGCCAGCACAGATTAGTGCGCCACACATTACGCGCTACGATATGGATCGGGAAAGACAACAAGACAAAACAGAATTGACAGAGTAAACTAAATAACATTTAAAAATAACAAGGGCATCATGCAGTCTGGATGGGTTCGCACCGCCGGTGGTGCAGGCATTGAGCGCAAAGGAGAACTGGCGGTTTGGAGCGGGTTGGGGCAGGGTGAGCGGGTTGGCAGGTGGGGAGTGGTTGCGGCGAAACACGACAACACCAACACATAAAGAAGAGATCATTGAATCTACGACGTAAGGTGCTTCAGAACAGCAGGTGGGGACACTTCACGACCCTGATGACTGTGCCACTCATGGTCGTCACCAATCCCCCATCCTGGCGGGTCAAACTTGAAACCTGCCAGGCATACCCCTGTGTGATGCAAATAAAAGGGATTCGGGGAGAAGAGGCGAAGGGGCAGTCAATCGCGTACCCACCTCCTGCTACGCGGTGGTGCTCTGCACGCTTGCATGACTCGCACACAAGCGCACTCCCTTCCGTGCCTCTCCGTCCTGTCGAAACTGTAAACACTTCTGAAGAGCTCTCGGGATGATCCTATTGTGATTGCAAACACGAACGTCTCCGGAAACAGAATGGTGCAGCGAAGGTCGGTGTGAGTTGAGGCAAGCACGGCGACTTTCAACGCAACAAACGTTGGGCGTGCCTGTGGCCACGCGCATATATGATCCGGTTGTGCAGTCGATTGCGAGTCGAAAGCACAGCTGTTATTCGCACCAAAACTATTATGGTCGGGCCCTGATTGCGTTGCAAGTGTTCGTGGAAACCGGTGTGCAGAGCACCCACCCCAGGGCAGTGATGTGCTATACGACGTATATCCGGATCTTGAGCGTATATATACGTATATATACATGGCGTATATATACGTATATATACGCATATACGTTGCAATATACGTTACGTTCTTCCTGTGGGCAATGTGTGGGTGAGAGGGTCCACGATCCCGAAGGTGCACAGTATGTGGGACACAGCTTGGCTGTCCACCCTTACGCTAGCCGGGCACGCTTCGCGGTCCTGGTACGGGTCCTACTAGACGAGCGCCGCTCGTTCTTCGAGAGTCGGGAACATTGCTCAGTCTTGGCGCCACCTTGGCGAGGTAAGGAAACGTTGCATCACCAGCATTGCCCACTACCTGATCGGTGCCCACGTGCCGTACTCGCGTTATCCCATCAAACGCCGTCTCCGGGCGAACACGACCAAAAACGATGTCGTCTTTGGAAAGACTCCAGCACAGCATGGTCACCACCAGTCAATACCTGGGTGCCCCGTCGCCACTCAGTAAGGGACTCAGAAAGGCACCTCCCCTCTGCACAGGTTCCACTGTGCACAGGGGAGGGCGGTGTCTTTCGAACTGCCCAACAACATGTGGCCACGTAAGGTGCGGCACAACCGAAGCGGAACACCCTGTGGGCAACCGGATTGGCGTTTCACTTCGTTCCAAGGGAAGTATCTGTCGAAGGCACAGAGCGGGATATACCCACTCAACATATCCTGTGGGAGATCCCACCCAGGTGACCCCACAGTGACCTGGCCACCGTGCAACAGGGAATTACATAGGGGACGTATATTTCCGGATTTTCGGGACCTCCGAACGTATATATACGTATATATACATTGGCGTATATATACATCGGCACATCACTGACCCCAGGGGGCGGATCCGGGCGAACACCTGTGCAGCTGGGCACCTCCCGATGGACGTAAGTTGGGTTTGCAGATTGGTGCAGATAGATTGCGTCAACTGTCGAGAAGCCAACTCTGGCACCACGCATGCTCCAGAGGGCCACGCTCTGAATACACGTTGCGATGTGTCAACTTGAATAATGGGTTTGGATAGGGATTAGTGCACACCCCTGTGCACGCCAGCAGCAGAACGAGCAGCACGCTGATGAGCAACAGTCCCCTGAGGACCGGACCCGCTCTGCAACGAGTGCTCCTGATCTGCTGCGGCATGCAGCGGGGTGGCAGTGATGAGGTGATCTGCTTTGGGCCCATCCTGTCATACACCTGGCGGGGTACCAGTGTAGGGACACCAAGTGGTGCGCTGTGCAGGCCTTCTGTGCAGAACTGTGACAACGTTCTTCACTCGCGGCCGCCGTCCCCGAGGCCATGCGCTTCGGGTTGCCCAGCAACGACACACTACGCAACCCCGATCCATCAACTGTGACCGGCCCCGGTGCACTGCCGATAACACAAGTTTACGGCTCTCTCAAAAGACACTCGAAGTGCTGGAAATATGATGCAGCTAATATGAGGCAGAAACGACAACCTTCCCGCCCCGACGCACACAGGCAGGGGTGGGTGCGAGGCGGTGGCACTGAGCCAACCTCACTATCACACCTCCACGCAGCGCCTCCTCGGTGGGAGTCGGCTGGTGATGCGGCGACGGGAGACTCACCACATCGAAGCTAAGCTGACCTCCCCCCCGCGCACACGAATACACAGCTAAAAAAACGCACGCGACAAAGGTTAGTGTTTAGTTCGAAGAGGGTGACGCGGGGGGGATTGATTTGCTGCAAGAGACGAATCTCTTCAGCATTTGCACCGAATCCCATTTGTGAGTAGATTGGAAAAATACCGCACCTTCTTCTGCACTTTTGGGAGCGGGACGGTGCAGGGGGGGGCGGGGGGGGGGGGGGGGGGGCGAGGTGAGGGTTGGGCCTTTCGTTCAGAGGGGATTGAAGACAAGTGAGCTGCCCGAAACACAAAGTGATATTTTCCAGTTTTCGTGCCTCGTTCTCTCTGTGATTTCTTCTGTAGGCCCTGAGACTTCCACACTACAAACAACCCCTCGTTGCCTGACGAAGGGTGGTGTGTGTCGCAACAAAAAGGAGAAATTCACCGAAAAAAGAACGCGCCATATTCGGCACCGTCGCGAAAAACCCCTTCTGTGAGGCGTTACAAGGTGTGAAAAGCTCGCCCGTACAACGGGCAAATCACACAGTAAAAAGGTCGAGGTTCTTGTGGGATCGTGAAGCGGCGCTGATGACAACACCCACTGACCCCAGGCACAGACACCAACAGGGGTCGGTGTGCCAAAGCGACGACATTCGTAGCTTTGGCCCGCTCACAGGACTCCTTGTCTTGTCTTCTGTTTTGCAGGACAAACAGCCCGCGCACTGGCCGGGGGTTGAGCTGCAGAGGGCTCACCTTCTTGAACACAGGGCGTACCGAAGACACTGAGACAGGGGATGGCGTCACTTCCAATCCCCCTTTTCCTCCAACACAGCCCTGGCCTTCAAGGGTGAGCGGTTGCGGGGGGTGTGCGCGAAAGGGTGCCTTTTTGTTCAGCGATTTGCCGAAAGGCGAGTTCTCCCCACCCCCCCCCCCCCCATGAAATAGAAGGAGCAATGCACACCGAAGCACCACACCGGTTTTCCGGCACCGCAGCGAAGCCCGCCAAAGGGCCAATTCGGATTCTGTGGTGTGTCGAACGCAATGCACACAAGAGGGGGTGTTCATCGTATCGGGGGTTATGCCAATAAACTATAATAGGGGTCGGGTTCAGGGGGGTAGGGCTGTGGGGACCGGGTGGCAACATTGGGTGGTGGGATAAAAGCGGTGGTGTAAGACGAGAAGGAAGTGAGAGTTGTGGGTGAAAATTACCCACCCGAGAGTTACTCTGATCACGCGGGGATGATCCAGACTTCAAGCATGACGAGAGAGAGCAGTGGAGTCGGGGAGTCGGGAAGGGAGGGTGTGGGGGAGTGGGGGGAAGAACAGTATATCACGAAACGATTTGAGTTGACGCATAATTGCACACCACCACCAAGGGGGTGGGGTGGGCACTGGTGGGAATAATTGGGCACTGGGCGGTGGTTGGGGGGAGTGAGGTCGAGAAGGTGGGTATGGGTGGGGAGGTAGGGAGATGATTCTGCTGATTCGTTGGATTCCTTGGATTGTCGGGGCAGCTGCTCTGACGGCCTCGGTCGAGTTGTTTGTGTGTGCAGAGAATGTGAAATAAAAAGATGGCACCGCAAAGCGTGAAGGAGTTGGTGAAATGGGTGCACGAGACAGCAGTACCTTCCTGCCTCCCGAGCCACCCCATTCTCATCATTCGCACCATGCGCACAAGCCCTCCGGACGGAGACAATCTAGGTGTCGGGGCAGTCACGCATAATCCGATGTATGCCTTTGTTGTTTGCCTGTACACCTGCCTGCACACCTGTGTGTGTATCAGGGGACCTGCACGGATAGCACGCTCGCATTTGGTCGGGGGTGCCTCAATCCATTCCGTCCACCCCCATTCCGTTGGCACGGAAGTTCTCTGCTCCTCTGTCTCAACAACCTGCGGCACGACAAGCAGCGCGGCAACATCAATGTGTCAGATTATTAAATAATGTGTGTTTGTCGTGACACCATTTCGAGTGACTGTCGGACCCTGCACGGATGGCAGAACATAACCAACCAGTCATTAAATGTTAGTTATGTGTATGTGTGTGCGCTGGGCCTTGAGGTTGCCACCCGCCGTCATGGCCGCAGTGCCACACGACAAAGGTAATGTGGGGTGACTCTAAGGTGGTGGCAAAGACCCCCAGTTGGTGATTGTGGAGAGAAACAGCTAAGCTTCCCACACACCCGAAAGAAGTGTCGGCAATTATACAAAAAAACATGTGCAAAAGAAGGGTCAACCCAGCAATACGGGGCTCTGCCCTGTATTTGCCGGGTTTGTTTTTCCCGCCGATGTTGGCGAGGGAACTTTCTGGAATTAGAATCCCAAGTCAAAAGAACAATGTAAGCCCAACCTTTAGGCCGCTTGGGTGGTTGGTTTCAATCGCAACTTCTTCAAAAAAAACAAGAACACAACAAAAAATATGTAATTATAACGTACTAGGCAGTGGTATGATGTTTGTTGCTGTACACAACAACGAGGGATTGACGATCAGATTAGACGCCGACACTCCCTCTGGGATCAGCGCAGGATTTGAAAAAACTTTTTATCGTTCAGCGTCGCGCCAACTGGGGACTGGGGGTGGGGGGGAACTTCTTCGCTGCCTGTTTTGCGACACCCCCACTCACACCACCATCAGACGGGGCGGTGGTGCACAAGGTGCGGGGGGTCAGCGTTCCGGCAAATCCGTTCTCACTTCTTTGGAGCAGCAGCGCAGCCCCAGCATCCCCAACCAAGGGCAACCAAGGACATCTGCTCTGCCCCTGAACTGTTCATCTGACGCACACCCTGGTAGGTGATTCTGTCATCTTTCGATCCACCTGGGTGGAGGCGTCAGGGTCCAGCACGAATTCCTGTCGAGGTTATGTTTCGAATGTTCTCACAGATTTTCATTTTCTCAGAGAGTTGAATCTAATGAGAAAGCGACGATAAAAGTGCCCGGTAAAAAGTGTCCGGTTTTTTCTGTTCGTTTTGTGAAGTGTGGCTCAGCCAAAGGTAAACGATAAGCGAGGCTATTCTCACCCACCCTCAGGAGTTGGGAGGGGGAGGGGGTTCATGTGAGTGCCAAGCCGGGAGCGGGGGTGGAGGGAAACACACACGGTGCTATGCGCACAGCCCTGCAAGCAGACATGATATCTCCTGGAAGGCGGCGTGCAGGCATGAACCACAGATGTGGACTGGTTGCATCAGCACCGGGGTCGAGAGAAGGACAGGTGTGGATTAGGCAAAGCGATAACCCAACACGTGGCGCTGCTTCTGCTGTTTCCCTCGCCACAAAAGCGTAGCAATCGTGTTTCCTTCGTCCTGACAGTACTGATGCGTTGACGCTTCCACCACCCTCAACCCTGCTGCTTTACTGTGGGTGGAGGACATGTGACCACTAGATAGCTAGACACACAGAAAAGAAGCAGGATCGTCGGAAGCACCTTTACACTTTTACGCATCATGAATGTGCTCAAAAAAAAGACTGGCGTTGACGACAGCGGGCGAGGGGTGCGGATTGTTGTCCTGCCCAGTCTTTGCAAGAGAAGGGGGTGAGAGGGGAAGCAAGGAAGCGGGGACATGAAGAAAGGCAGTGTTCTCGCGACCGGAGGAGTCGGAGGAGTTCCTCAAAAAAAATTAAAAAAATCTGACGCCGGAGGAGTGGAGGAGTGGAGGAGCTCCTCCGGGAAAAAAATATTTGGGACCTGGCTGCGGAGGAGCCCTTTACAGCAGTCATGAAACCGTTTACCGCGCCGTATATTGCTCTCATGACGAAAGAGCAACACCAACCGCATGTGACTCTCCACTTTGCTTCGACTGTGGAGCGTACTCGGGGACCAGGCTAACAAATGTTCACTACCGTGGCCTCCGGCGGCTGGGGGGCTCTGCCCCCCAGACCCCCCTGTGACATGCATCCCATTGCCAAGTCCTTGTATGCGATCATGACACCTCGGGAAAGAGGTGTCATCTAGGAACGGAACGCTTCGGCATCCTCCTTCTGGCCAACTCAGACGGAAGCTGTTGCGTCGCATGTGTGTGACTGTCGTTCGCACCTGGCCGCTCAGGATCGTGGTCTCGCGCGCCGAAGGCGCGCGAGAAAAATTTTCAGGGTGGAAAAAAAATTTCCAGGTCCAAAAAAAACGCAAAGAAAAACTCCTCCGCACTTTCTGAAAATCCCAAAAGTCGCGAGAACACTGAAGAAAGGGGAGAAAAAAATGAAGGGAATCAAGTGAATGAAAGGGGGGGAAGGGAGGGAGGGAGGGAGGAAGAACCAATGCGCCAAATGGAACCGGAGGCTCTCGAATATTGAACCCCGGTCATATTGGCTCCGGCACTGCGGGAGGAAAACCGGGTGTGTCTTCTTTTTTTTGTCAAGTCAGAACCCTAAGAGGGAGGGAGGGAGTCCTATCAGAGATGTTCACAGCAGAGACACACTTTTCCTGCACTGGTGACGTGACGAATCCCTCCTCCTCTTCCCAAAAACCCCAGCCATCCCCCCTCGCTGCAGAGCGCATTCAAAATGCGCAGGAATGGAAGGGAAGGGGACTTCTCGGGGGCTTTCTCTGGGGTGGGTTCTCGGGTGATAGGCGCGTGAAGGTCGCCCTATCAAAATGATAACCTATTTTATTCACTTCCTGACAACGGTTTGCAGCATGACCGGTGTGGGACACCACATGTTGCAGTTTGAAGCTGCCAAGCACACGAGAAGGGGTGACAGGGGAGGACAGCGGAGGCCAGGAAGAGAGAGACAGAGACAGAGAGGAGGAGGGGGGGGGTGTATATTTGTGTATCCCCCCTGTGAAGCCTAGAGACGAAAGGCGGTCTGTTGAGAAAAGAAAAACTATTCAGATCTGTGGTAGCTGTCCAGGGGGTGGGGGTGGGGGCGACATGGTGGCGGAGCCCAACAAAAGGACTGATGACTCTCCCCGCATGTGTGGCTCCGGCATGTGTCACAAAGCGAGGCTGCTTGGGCACGCCAAAGCAAGGGTGGGGGGGTGGGGAAGGCGATAAAACTATGCACGCATTGAAGGGGTGGAGCGGTTGAGGAGGTGATTCAAAACACAATGCAATATACAACGAGATATGGCCACGTCGGTTCGACGTGCGTTGTGCTGAGAGTTCGAACAGGGCGAACGGTTCCTGTGTCAGGCAAAACTGTCAGCCTGCCTGCACTGCTGCCTGTGTCGTGTTTAGTGGATTACTGCCGAAGTCTCGAGCACCGACCCTGCCACGCGTGCGACCCTCCCTCCCCCAGCAACTGAGCGGGTCTCATTGCGTCACCCCCCTGAAGATTCTGCGCAAGAAGAAGAGAAAGATCCAGCAGTGACGAGGGTGACTCCGAAACTCCACAACTGGCAAGGGGCGGGAAGGCAGGCAAATCGCCAGCACACAAAGCGCGGCTCACGTCAAAAAAAACACGATCTCCGACTGGGCTTGCCTTCGGCGGGGGAGGGCCGTAGGGGTGGGTTGGGGCCGGAGTCGTCACTGATGGTGGCTCAACCACCACTCTCTGTAAGGTCACCACTCTCTCACACATGAACCACGCCTGTGTCAGACACATTGCGCTGTTTCCAGTTATTCTTGTAGGGCATCGTGTTGGCACGCGGCGGCCTGGCTTGGCGGGCATCAGCCACTTGCGGGTTCATATGAAGGCTGCGGTGCGAAGGCGAGCTTGCTGTGGCCATCAGGTATGCGCTGGTGTTCTGCGGTGGAAGCTGCTGGTGCCCGCTTGTTGCAGGAGCGGATGTCGTGGTCAGGCTGTGCGGCCGAGCTGCCTGGAAGAACGACTGCCTTGCGGTCGACCTGCTCGAAGTCGAGCCCTCCGCCCACGGGCTGCTGGGGGTGCTGCGCAGCGCGCTGCTGTCCCCCAGGCTTGCCTCCATCCTCGGCAGCACCCGCAGCTCTGCCTCCAAAGGGTCCGGCCTGGGCAGCACGTGCAGCTCGCTGCTCGGCTGCACCGCTGCGCGGGTGGCAGGCCCCAGAGGGTCCTCCCTGGGCAGCACAACCAGGTCCTGGTAGAGGCTGGTGTCCAGCGGCGCAGCGCTGGACCGTGTGCTGGCGGTGGACGCTAGGGGCAAAGGCGCCACCTCGATGACAGAGACGTTGTGCGACTGCGACGATTCGGAACCCTGCAGCTTGGGTGCAGTGTACAGCGTAGGGGTGCTGCTGAGAACACTCACGTGGGGACGCTGCTCCCCCTCCAGCACTGAGTATGTGTCGTCATCGTCGAGGAGAGGGTCCGTGTCTGAGGTGGCCCCCTTCCCGACAGTGTGCAGCAGTGGGTCCTCCTTGCCCAGCCCGAAGGCGCTGTATGCGGCGCCCTCGTTGTCGTTCATCGCATCCGCGGCACGGCACTCCCAGAAGTCGTCTTGGTGCTCCTTGCGGCGGTCCTTGAGGATGACACGCACATCGCACAGGAGGTCGAGGATGGCCTTGATGATCACCAGCACCATGCACACCTCCAGGATGTCGGCCGCGACACCGAAGCGGCTGTCGTCCAAGTCTTCTTCGTAGAAGCCGAGGCCTTGGAACACCATCGCAACTGCCGTCGCCTGGTGCAGGATGATGTACACCGCGTTGTCGCGCACTCTGCAGTACGGACGCCGCCACACAATCATGAGTGTCATCGACGTGAATATCACTGCCAGGCCCATGCGGATGTGGCCACACTCGACCATCGTCTCTGTGTCTGGCACGTTGAGGGCACCCACCCCAAGCATCAAGAGGAAGAAGAACGCCGCGTACCATGAAGTGCGCTGCTCGTACGGCTTCAGGACGCTCATGTAGCGGTCGTGCTGTTGGTCGCCTCGTTCGGTCGCCACCCACTCGCCGGGGCCCAGCAGGAAGACCCACACAGGGGACACCTTCGCCTGCATGGCGTGGTACGCAGCACGCCACGGCACAGACTTGCGCACCTTCCATGTCGTCACCACCGGCACAGCGACACACATGATTGTGGTGGCGAGACCAACAACGAATTGCAGCGCATTGTCGGGGTAGACCACGAGGTGGATGCTCACAAAGGCGGTGCCCTGGTACAGCAGCATGAAGAAGTACAGCACCACAGAGGGGCACCGCACGAAGCCGTTGTACAGCAGCCACCGTTGGGGCAACGAGGCACCAGGCAGCCCGCTGAACACGGCAGCAGACACACCATACAGCAGGCCCGCAAGCGCTGCGATGAGAGCCACATTTGCAAGCGCTGCACCAAGATATTTACTGCCATCCAGGACGATCCCCGTCGGGTGGATCGAGAAGGGGAGCTCCGACTTGACGCCGCACTGGGGCGCCCCCAGCATGCCGAGCGTCATGCCGCTGGCCGCTGCCCCAAGGCTGACAGCCCCGAGGGCAGGCGCGGTCTTGGTGACGCCGGTGGCACCGCCCTTGGCTGCGGCTGACAGCACGGCTGCAACACGCACCTCACAGCTCTTGCTCTGCTTCGTCGTGGCGTCGTGCACTGTCACCAGCACGGTCTCAGGGACAGCCGCACTGTACTTCGGATGGCCGAGGTTCAGCTTCACGCCGCCAGGCAGGGAAGCGTGGGGCTCGTTCTGGAGGAAGCCGTCCTGACGGGATGCCCACACAATGCCCCGCTCCACCTCCCTGTCATCGGCGTTGCCAACGAAGACAAGCGCCTTCACAGGCTGCCCAGACGAGATGCTGCCTGTGACGACCAACTCGTTGCGGCGAATTTCTGCCCCAGTCACGGTGGCAGGGCACTGGATGAACAGCACACCACCGGGTGCATAAGTGCCGTAGGCAGCAGCCCCTGAGTGCGGTGCAAGAGAGACAGGGGCAGCAGAGACAGCAAGCGGCTCAAACGAGGCCTGCGGCATGGAAGGAGAGGCCGTCGTGCCGGGGGCGAGGGTGCCTGAGACTGGGGGGGGCGTCGCGACACCTGATCCAGGTGCGGTAGACGCGCCAGGGGGCAGGGGGGCAAAGGTCATGACAGGCAGCGGGGCGAACGTCAGCGTGACGGCAGGTGCAAATGTAAGGGGTGCCACCGGCGCAAAGGTCAGCACGGGAGGAGGGGCGAAGGTGAAGGTGACGGGAGGAGCGACGGGCGCGAAGGTGCTGGGCGAAGGTGCGCGCGTGACAGCAGGGGGGACACCAGGAGGCACCATCGTGGAGGAGGCAGCACCCGGAGCGTATGTCGTCCCAGGCACCAGTGTCGATGAGCCCGAACCTGGGGCTGCGGTCGTCCCAGGCACCAACGTGGATGAACCCGAACCCGGAGCTGCGGTCGTCCCAGGCACCAGTGTTGACGAGCCCGATCCCGGTGCGTACGTAGTTCCAGGCACAAGGGTGGATGAGCCCGAACCCGGAGCGTATGTGCTTCCAGGCACCAGCGTCGAAGAGCCCGAGCCCGGCGCGTATGTCGTCCCAGGCACAAGTGTGGACGAGCCCGAACCCGGTGCATAAGTCGTCCCAGGCACTAATGTCGAAGAACCGGAACCCGGTGCGTATGTAGTTCCAGGCACAAGGGTGGTCGAGCCCGAACCCGGGGCGTATGTCGTACCAGGCACCAATGTCGAACCCGAACCCGGAGCTGCGGTAGTGCCAGGCACAAGCGTCGAGGAACCCGAACCCGGTGCGTATGTCGTCCCAGGCACCAGTGTCGAAGAACCGGAACCCGGTGCATAAGTCGTACCAGGCACTAATGTCGATGAACCCGAACCCGGAGCGTATGTCGTCCCAGGCACCAATGTCGAAGAACCGGAACCCGGTGCGTATGTAGTTCCAGGCACAAGGGTGGTCGAGCCCGAACCCGGGGCGTAAGTCGCACCAGGCACCAATGTCGAGGAGCCTGAACCCGGAGCTGCGGTAGTGCCAGGCACAAGCGTCGAGGAACCCGAACCCGGAGCGTATGTCGTCCCAGGCACCAGCGTCGAGGAACCGGAACCCGGTGCGTATGTAGTTCCAGGCACCAATGTCGAACCCGAACCCGGAGCTGCGGTAGTGCCAGGCACAAGCGTCGAGGAACCCGAACCCGGAGCGTAAGTCGTCCCAGGCACCAGTGTCGAAGAACCGGAACCCGGTGCATAAGTCGTGCCAGGCACTAATGTCGATGAACCCGAACCCGGAGCGTATGTCGTCCCAGGCACCAATGTCGAAGAACCGGAACCCGGTGCGTATGTAGTTCCAGGCACAAGTGTAGTCGAGCCCGAACCCGGGGTGTAAGTCGTACCAGGCACCAATGTCGAGGAGCCTGAACCCGGAGCTGCGGTAGTGCCAGGCACCAGCGTCGAGGAACCCGAACCCGGAGCGTATGTCGTCCCAGGCACCAGCGTCGAAGAGCCCGAGCCCGGCGCGTATGTAGTTCCAGGCACAAGGGTGGTCGAGCCCGAACCCGGGGCGTATGTCGTACCAGGCACCAATGTCGAACCCGAACCCGGAGCTGCGGTAGTGCCAGGCACAAGCGTCGAGGAACCCGAACCCGGTGCGTATGTCGTCCCAGGCACCAGTGTCGAAGAACCGGAACCCGGTGCGTATGTAGTTCCAGGCACAAGTGTAGTCGAGCCCGAACCCGGGGTGTAAGTCGTACCAGGCACCAATGTAGATGAACCCGAACCCGGAGCGTATGTCGTCCCAGGCACCAGCGTGGAGGAACCCGAGCCCGGTGCATATGTCGTCCCAGGCACAAGGGTGGCTGAACCCGAGCCCGGAGCTGCGGTAGTGCCAGGCACCAGCGTCAATGAACCCGAACCCGGAGCGTATGTCGTACCAGGCACCAGCGTGGAGGAACCGGAACCCGGTGCGTATGTTGTTCCAGGCACCAGCGTCGAAGAGCCCGAGCCCGGCGCGTATGTCGTCCCAGGCACAAGGGTGGCTGAACCCGAACCCGGAGCTGCGGTAGTGCCGGGCACCAGCGTCGATGAACCCGAACCCGGAGCGTAAGTCGTCCCAGGCACCAGTGTCGATGAGCCCGAACCCGGGGCTGCGGTAGTGCCAGGCACAAGCGTCGAGGAACCCGAACCCGGTGCGTATGTCGTCCCAGGCACCAGTGTCGAAGAACCGGAACCCGGTGCGTATGTAGTTCCAGGCACAAGTGTAGTCGAGCCCGAACCCGGGGTGTAAGTCGTACCAGGCACCAATGTAGATGAACCCGAACCCGGAGCGTATGTCGTCCCAGGCACCAATGTCGATGAGCCCGAACCCGGAGCGTATGTCGTCCCAGGCACCAGCGTGGAGGAACCCGAGCCCGGTGCATATGTCGTCCCAGGCACAAGGGTGGCTGAACCCGAGCCCGGAGCTGCGGTAGTGCCAGGCACCAGCGTCGATGAACCCGAACCCGGAGCGTATGTCGTACCAGGCACCAGCGTGGAGGAACCGGAACCCGGTGCGTATGTTGTTCCAGGCACCAGCGTCGAAGAGCCCGAGCCCGGCGCGTATGTCGTCCCAGGCACAAGGGTGGCTGAACCCGAACCCGGAGCTGCGGTAGTGCCGGGCACCAGCGTCGATGAACCCGAACCCGGAGCGTAAGTCGTCCCAGGCACCAGTGTCGATGAGCCCGAACCCGGGGCTGCGGTAGTGCCAGGCACAAGCGTCGAGGAACCCGAACCCGGAGCGTATGTCGTCCCAGGCACCAGTGTCGAAGAGCCCGAGCCCGGCGCGGATGTTGTCCCAGGAACAAGGGTGGCTGAACCCGAACCCGGAGCTGCGGTAGTGCCAGGCACCAGCGTCGAGGAACCGGAACCCGGTGCATATGTAGTTCCAGGCACAAGTGTGGTCGAGCCCGAACCCGGAGCATATGTAGTGCCAGGTGCCAGCGTGGTCGAGCTTGAACCCGGCGCGGAAGTCGTACCAGGCACGAGTGTGTTCGGTGCCGACGTTGGCGGGGCAGACGTCAAAGAGCTGGAGCCGCCAGGCACCCCTGTCATTGATGTCGGTGACGCTGTTGTCCCTGGCACCAGTGTCGAACCTGGTGCGTATGTGGATCCTGGAACCAGCGTGGACGACCCCATCCCCGGAGCTGCGGTTGTGCCAGGCACCAGTGTCGACGAACCCGAACCTGGCGCCGCTGTTGTGCCAGGCACAAGCGTGCTTGGTGTTGTTGTGTCAGGTGACGACGTCGCGGGCGCGGACGTTGTGCCAGGCACAAGTGTGCTTGGTGCCGTGCTGTCGGGTGCAGACGTTGGGGGGGCAGACGTCAAAGAGCTGGAGCCACCAGGCACCCCTGTCATTGATGTCGGTGACGCTGTTGTCCCTGGCACCAGCGTCGATGGCACCGTTGTGTCAGGTGACGACGTTGAAGGTGATGATGTTGTCCCAGGCGCAAGCGTGCTTGGTGTCGTTGTGTCAGGTGATGCCGTCAAAGGTGCCATTGTTGTGCCAGGCACAAGCGTGCTTGGTGTCGTTGTGTCAGGTGCCGACGTTGGCGGGGCAGACGTCAAAGAGCTGGAGCCACCAGGCACCCCTGTCATTGATGTCGGTGACGCTGTTGTACCAGGCACCAGCGTCGATGGCACCGTTGTGTCAGGTGCCGACGTTGAAGGGGATGATGTTGTCCCAGGCGCAAGCGTGCTTGGTGTCGTTGTGTCAGGTGATGCCGTCGAAGGTGCCATTGTTGTGCCAGGCACAAGCGTGCTCGGTGCCGTTGTGTCAGGTGCCGACGTTGGCGGGGCAGACGTCAAAGAGCTGGAGCCGCCAGGCACCCCTGTCATTGATGTCGGTGACGCTGTTGTCCCTGGCACAAGCGTGTTTGGTGTTGTTGTGTCAGGTGACGCCGTCGCGGGCGCGGACGTTGTGCCGGGCACAAGCGTAGTTGGCACCGTTGTGTCAGGTGCCGACGTTGAAGGGGATAACGTTGTGCCAGGCACAAGCGTGCTCGGTGCCGTTGTGTCAGGTGACGACGTTGAAGGCGCTGTTGTTGCCCCAGGCACCAGTGTCGATGGCACCGTTGTGTCAGGTGCCGACGTTGGCGGGGCAGACGTCAAAGAGCTGGATCCACCAGGCACTCCTGTCATTGATGTCGGTGACGCTGTTGTACCAGGCACCAGTGTCGATGGCACTGTTGTGTCAGGTGACGACGTTGAAGGTGATGATGTTGTCCCAGGCACAAGCGTGTTTGGTGTCGTTGTGTCAGGTGATGTCGTCGACGGTGCCGTTGTTGTGCCAGGCACAAGCGTGCTCGGTGCCGTTGTGTCAGGTGCCGACGTTGGCGGGGCAGACGTCAAAGAGCTGGAGCCGCCAGGCACCCCTGTCATTGATGTCGGTGCCGCTGTTGTCCCTGGCACAAGCGTGCTTGGTGTTGTTGTGTCAGGTGACGCCGTCGCGGGCGCGGACGTTGTGCCGGGCACAAGCGTAGTTGGCACCGTTGTGTCAGGTGCCGACGTTGAAGGGGATGATGTTGTGCCAGGCACAAGCGTGCTCGGTGCCGTTGTGTCAGGTGACGACGTTGAAGGCGCTGTCGTTGCCCCAGGCACCAGTGTCGATGGCACCGTTGTGTCAGGTGCCGACGTTGAAGGTGATGATGTTGACCCGGGCACAAGCGTGCTTGGTGTTGCTGTGTCAGGTGACGACGTCGACGGTGCCGTTGTGTCAGGTACCGACGTTGGCGGGGCAGACGTCAAAGAGCTGGAGCCGCCAGGCACCCCTGTCATTGATGTCGGTGCCGCTGTTGTCCCTGGCACCAGTGTCGATGGCACCGCTGTGTCAGGTGACAACGTTGAAGGCGCTGTTGTTGCCCCAGGCACAAGCGTCGATGGCACCGTTGTGTCAGGTGACGACGTTGAAGGTGATGACGTTGCCCCAGGCGCAAGCGTGCTTGGTGTCGTTGTGTCAGGTGACGACGTCGACGGTGCCGTTGTTGTGCCAGGCACAAGCGTGCTCGGTGCCGTTGTGTCAGGTGCCGACGTTGGCGGGGCAGACGTCAAAGAGCTGGAGCCGCCAGGCACCCCTGTCATTGATGTCGGTGCCGCTGTTGTCCCTGGCACAAGCGTGCTTGGTGTTGTTGTGTCAGGTGACGACGTCGCGGGCGCGGACGTTGTGCCGGGCACAAGCGTAGTTGGCACCGTTGTGTCAGGTGCCGACGTTGAAGGGGATGATGTTGTGCCAGGCACAAGCGTGCTCGGTGCCGTTGTGTCAGGTGACGACGTTGAAGGCGCTGTTGTTGCCCCAGGCACCAGTGTCGATGGCACCGTTGTGTCAGGTGCCGACGTTGAAGGTGATGATGTTGTCCCGGGCACAAGCGTGCTTGGTGTCGTTGTGTCAGGTGTTGATGTCACTGGAGAGGCGGTGACTGGCGAAGCTGTTTGCGGGGTGACTGTCGCAGGTGCGGTAGTTACGGGTGAAGCCGTCGCCGGTGTCAGTGTCTTCGGTGACGGCGTTGTCGGTGCCGCTGTTAGAGGTGAAGGTGTGAGGGGTGCCGTTGTGGAAGGGGATGTTGTCAGCGGTGCAGGGGTCTGAGGCGTCGGCGTTTGTGGGGCGGGCGTCATGGGTGACGGTGTCGGTGGCACGAGTGTTTGTGGCGCAGGTGTAAGCGGCGCTGGTGTGGCAGGCGAAGATGTTAGCGGTGAAGGTGTCAGCGGCGACGGAGTCTCCGGTGCTGGCGTTGCAGGTGCGGGTGTTTGAGGCGCAGGTGTTGCCGGTGCAGGCGTTGCTGGTGCAATCGTTGCCGGTGCGGGTGTTGGTGGTGAAGATGTTGACGGTGCAGGCGTTGGAGGCGAAGGTGTTTGAGGTGCAGGTGTTAGTGGTGCAGGCGTTGCCGGTGCGGGTGTTGCTGGTGCAGGTGTTGGCGGCGCAGGCGTCGCCGGTGCAGGTGTCAGAGGAGCTGGCGTTGGTGGAGCAGGCGTTGCTGGTGCGGGTGTTGGTGGCGCGGGTGTTGGCGGCGTCGGCGTCGGCGGTGCAGGCGTTGGTGGCGCGGGTGTTGCTGGTGCAGGTGTTGATGGCGCGGGTGTTGGCGGCGCAGGCGTTGCCGGTGCAGGCGTTGGTGGAGAAGGTGTTGGTGGTGCAGGCGTCACCGGCGCAGGTGTTGGAGGCGAAGGTGTTGGTGGCGCGGGCGTTGCTGGTGCAGGTGTTGGCGGCGCGGGTGTTGGTGGCGAAGGTGTTGCCGGCGCAGGTGTTGGTGGAGAAGGTGTCGGTGGCGCGGGTGTTGCCGGTGCAGGTGTTGGCGGCGAAGGTGTCGGTGGCGCAGGCGTTGGTGGCGCGGGCGTTGCTGGTGCAGGTGTTGGCGGCGAAGGTGTCGGTGGCGCAGGCGTTGGTGGCGCAGGCGTTGCCGGTGCAGGTGTTGGCGGCGCAGGCGTCGGTGGAGCAGGTGTTGGCGGCGAAGGTGTTGGTGGAGAAGGTGTTGGTGGCGCAGGCGTTGGAGGAGCGGGCGTCGGAGGCGCACGCGTTGGCGGCGCCCGTGTGGGAGGCGCACGTGTTGGTGGTGCACGTGTCGGAGGCGCACGTGTTGGCGGTGCTCGTGTTGGAGGCGCAGGCGTTGGAGGAGCAGGTGTTGGAGGCGCAGGTGTCGGATCATCCCACATGATGCTGACACGCACACGTTTCCAGTTCTTGTCGCAAGTCACATACCGCCACGTGTTAGGCGAACCCTGCAGCAGTGTATAGTAGCAACTGTGTCGTCCCATCTCGTCGTCCTCATTGAATCCATGCCACCACTTCGTACGCTGGTTATTGTCGCAGCGGCCACCATAGTCATCCTCCCAACCATAAGACTCGACACGCACTGTGTTCGATGTTGTGGTTCTCCACCCAGAGTCGTAGTAGTAATTCCTCGTGCACGAGGAGCTGGAAGTGGTGCATGTGAGGCACCCGGACGACTTGCCCCACCCACCGACAAACAGCCCGGCGTACATGGTCCACTCGTTGTTGCCAGTCCAATCGTTCGCACCGCCATTCCTGTGCCACCACACCCAGTGGAACCGGACACGGAACCTCCTGACCCCAACAACAGGATCACATAGCAGCAGCAGCAGAAACAGCGCAGGAAGGAGACTGGCACCGCCCCCCATGCTGCCCTCCTTGAACGCTGCCCTACTTCCTGTGTGAGGTGGGTGGCGAGATGCAGCTGCCAGGTTGGGGTGCCAAAAACGCAATAATGGGTGGGGGGGGGTCGCTGTTCGGGCGGGCCTCTCGGACTTCTTCTTTTTCTCAACCTCGGGGGATATGATTAGTCCTGCAGTCTTTCCTTCCGGTGTCGGGCCCACCACACCAATCCTGGATATGTCCAGGACGACCAGGAGGTGGCTAAACCCCCGCACCGTGCAGAAGGATCTCTCTGTTTTGGTTGTGACGTCGAACGGCCTGACAACCGACGTCCATATTTGTCCCCCCCGAACGGATGAACTGTTTTCAACCCAGCTGGTCACCAGTAGAGTTCCGCATTGCAGGTCGAAAGAGAGAACAAGGGAAGAATCACATCTCACCTTTGGCGTTCTGCATACTTTTTTTTTGCAGACTTTCTTTTTCACCTTCCTATTTTCTTTGCCCCAGCCAGAAATTGTATTTTTCCCCACCTGGCTTTGGGCCTTTGAGTTTGGGAGGCTCGTTGGGGGGCTCGTTTGGGAAACTCCGGCCTCTCCTTCTTTTCCTTCTTTTTGGCATTGACGCCAACACCTGGCGTATCTATCCAAGACGACCAGCGCAGTGGCGCACAGAATATCCATTTTTTTCCCCTTCGCCTCGCGGCACTTTTGCAAACCTGACATGGGGGGGGCCGCACGACGACGCCTCCCAGATTGCTGCACCACTCTGAACAGATTTTGAGCTGCGGGGGGCTGGCAAGGCCCCCCGAGGGTCGGGACAAAAAAAAAACCCCCCTCGAAAAAGCGCCCTATCACTTCACAGCTACAACCGCTCTGATGAATTTCCTTTTGTTTGTTGCGTTGACGCTTCTACACACAAAACCCTGAACTGATCACACCCTGAGCCTGATGAAGGGTGGGGTTAGTGTATAGAGCACGTTTGGTTGCAGCTGTGGTGGGGCGCTTTCCGCTCACACGAGTGTGCTTAAGAAAAAAAACGTTTGTGCTGCCTTCTTTTGAACACCCCACCCACTCACCCACTCACCACCCCCCCCCCCCCAGCACGGGGCGTCTTCTCCCCACAGGGGGCCTTCGCTCTGTGTCAAACTGTCGCAGTCGTCCGCACAAATGACTACTGCGTTGACGCTTCTACACACAAAACCCTGAACTGATCACACCCTGAGCCTGATGAAGGGTGGGGTTAGTGTATAGAGCACGTTTGGTTGCAGCTGTGGTGGGGCGCTTTCCGCTCACACGAGTGTGCTTAAAAAAAACGTTTGTGCTGCCTTCTTTTGAACACCCCACCCACTCACCCACTCACCACCCCCCCCCCCCAGCACGGGGCGTCTTCTCCCCACAGGGGGCCTTCGCTCTGTGTCAAACTGTCGCAGTCGTCCGCACAAATGACTACAAAGCAGCACTATAGTTTGCCAGTGTGAAGGGCACCACACCCCACACCCTCCACCTCTCGGGGAGTTCGTTTGCTGAGGACACAGAGACACTGCATGTGAGTGCAATCCCGTGCAGCTGGGGGTGGTGGGAGGGTTTCGTCTAGCGTCAACAACACGACACACCGAGGGGGGGGCACGGTGGGATCTTGTAAATTTTACATGTATAACTACAAGTATAATACATGTACCGTATACGTAAATATTTTGGAACGTAAATATTATGGAACGTAAATATTTTGGAACGCTGGTGGGTTGGCGTTCCAGATTTTTTTCGTTCCATAATATTTACAGGGCTTTCTGCGACTCGGGGACTTGGACCAGGTGATCGGACGGCATACAGAGTCCCTGACGGGACCTACTCGTGCACTTTTCGCGCGATTCCTGACGCAAGCCGTCCTCACCACCGAGTCCCCAACTGGCCCTGTAAATACCGTATATGTAAATATTATGGAACGTAAATATTATGGAACGGGCCCATTTTTGCCCGGTCCGTTCCATAATATTTACGTTCCATAATATTTACAGGGCCAGTTGGGGACTCGGTGGTGAGGATGGCTTGCCTCAGGAATCGCGCGAAAAGTGCACGAGTAGGTCCCGTCAGGGACTCTGTATGCCGTCCGATCACCTGGTCCAAGTCCCCGAGTCGCAGAAAGCCCTGTAAATATTATGGAACGAAAAAAATCTGGAACGCCAACCCACCAGCGTTCCAAAATATTTACGTTCCATAATAATTACGTTCCATAATATTTACGTTCCAAAATATTTACGTATACGGTATTATGGAACGTAAATATTATGGAACGGACCGGCCAAAAATGGGCCCGTTCCATAATATTTACGTTCCATAATATTTACGTATACGGTATACATGTAAAATACATGTATATCAAGTAAAAATACAAGTATAATACTTGCATGTCAACTATTATACATGTATTTTTACTTGATATACATGTATTTTACATGTATATTTCAGGCATTTACATGTATTTTACATGTATAATACTTGTCATGCAAGTATTATACATGTAAAATACTTGCATGACAAGTAAAATACATGGGGAGGGCACTGTGTACCAGCGTCGTCTCAGCGACAAAGGTGGGATGCGGACATCGGATGGAAAGGAGAGACGCTCCCTCTGGGATGCCATCACGGAATCGAGAGACACTGTCGACATCGGTGAGGGATCGCCAGCAGGGGTACAGAAGGGGACTGAAGGCAACTCCCAGTGACAGCACACTACAGGTTGAGGCACGAGGCGTAGAAGGTGGTGGTGGCAGGCCAGTCGGAGAAGAGACCGGTGACCTTGACAGTCTGTGCCAGGAAGTCGATGAAGTGCATGTAGTACCTGTCAGACGTGACATAGGTGCTCACGCTGTTGTAGTACCAGTCGCTGCGCTCCGCAGTCCACGAGATGATCTTCAGACCTGCCGCCTTCGACAGCTTGCTGTAGTCAGTCTCGATCATGTTGTTGTCGCCGTCAAGTGCCACCAGACCGTTCACGGCAGGTGCCACGTAACGGAGACCTGCTGCGTACTTCGCCTCGAAGTCAGCAGACGTGGCGACAAAGGCTTCGTCGTTGTAGGTGCGGGAGTCCAGGTACGTCGTCTGTGCTGCAACAGAGGATTTCAGCAGCTCCTCAATGTCGGTCCACAGGAAGCTCTGCATGAAGACGTCAGACGAAGGGACACCAGCATCGGTGTACTCGGCAATTGCCTTCTGGATGAACTGGGTACGCGTGAAAGCGGCAGGCATCGTCGAGTCAGGGCCCTTCAGCTCCGGAGTCATCTTCACACCCAGCGACTTGAACAGGGCAATGCTCTCCTTGTGGGTCAGCAGTGTCCCGTTCATGGAGTACAGGTCGGTGCGTGTCTTCGGTGTCCCGTCCATGTACTCCGCGACAGTCTTGCCCTTCGCGTTGGCACCGTCCATCTTCCCGTGCAGGGTGCGGAACTCTGCCAGCGTCAGAGCAGACGCGCAGCACTTGGCCTTGGCGTCCTCCGTGTCGGTGGCAGGTGTGAAGGGTGTGGCGCACTTCGCAGCCAGAGGGGTCGCGAGGATGTTCGTCGTGGTGTGCAGGTCACACTCGGCGTGGCGGCACACAAGCTCCTTGTCAGCAGTGAACGTGACGTCGCACTCGATGATGCCGGCACCCTGGCGTGCAGCCGCACGGTACGACTCCACAGTGTGCTCGGGGAACATCAGAGGGGCACCCCTGTGCCCGATGGACCACTCGGACTTGCGGATCGGCTGGTCCTTGCACGCCTCGAGGCGGGTCTTCAGCGCACCTTCAGGCATCCTGTCCACCAGGTAGTACGGGCGGGGCCCAACCTGCACGGGCTCCGGGTGCGTGATCATGCAGTTGGCGTAGAAGGTGGTGGTGGCAGGCCAGTCAGAGAACAGACCGGTGACCTTGACAGTCTGTGCCAGGAAGTCGATGAAGTGCATGTAGTACCTGTCGGACGTGACGTAGGTGCTCACGCTGTTGTAGTACCAGTCGCTGCGCTCCGCAGTCCACGAGATGATCTTCAGACCTGCCGCCTTCGACAGCTTGCTGTAGTCAGTCTCGATCATGTTGTTGCTGCTGTCAAGTGCCACCAGACCGTTCACGGCAGGTGCCACGTAACGGAGACCTGCTGCGTACTTCGCCTCGAAGTCGGCAGACGTGGCAACGAAGGCTTCGTCGTCGTAGGTGCGGGAATCCAGGTACGTCGTCTGTGCTGCAACAGAGGACTTCAGCAGCTCCTCAATGTCGGTCCACAGGAAGCTCTGCATGAAGACGTCAGACGAAGGGACACCAGCATCGGTGTACTCGGCAATTGCCTTCTGGATGAACTGGGTACGCGTAAAAGCGGCAGGCATCGTCGAGTCAGGGCCCTTCAGCTCCGGAGTCATCTTCACACCCAGCGACTTGAACAGGGCAATGCTCTCCTTGTGGGTCAGCAGTCTCCCGTTCATGGAGTACAGGTCGGTGCGTGTCTTCGGTGTCCCGTCCATGTACTCCGCGACAGTCTTGCCCTTCGCATTGGCACCGTCCATCTTCCCGTGCAGGGTGCGGAACTCCGCCAGCGTCAGGGCAGACGCGCAGCACTTGGCCTTGGCGTCCTCCGTGTCGGTGGCAGGTGTGAAGGGTGTGGCGCACTTCTCAGCCAGAGGGGTCGCGAGGATGTTCGTCGTGGTGTGCAGGTCGCACTCGGCGTGGCGGCACACAAGCTCCTTGTCAGCAGTGAACGTGACGTCGCACTCGATGATGCCGGCACCCTGGCGTGCAGCCGCACGGTACGACTCCACAGTGTGCTCGGGGAACATCAGAGGGGCACCCCTGTGCCCGATGGACCACTCGGACTTGCGGAGCGGCATGGACTTGCACTCCTGCAGCTTGTTCTTGAGCGCACCCTCAGGCATCCTGTCCACCAGGTAGTACGGGCGGGGGCCCAGCTGCACAGCAGACTCCTGCGTCCCCATGCAGTTGGCGTAGAAGGTGGTGGTGGCAGGCCAGTCGGAGAAGAGACCGGTAACCTTGACAGTCTGTGCCAGGAAGTCGATGAAGTGCATGTAGTACCTGTCGGACTTGGCGTACGTGTCAACGGTGTTGTAGTACCAGTCGCTGCGCTCCATAGTCCACGAGATGATCTTCAGACCTGCCGCCTTCGACAGCTTGCTGTAGTCAGTCTCGATCATGTTGTTGTCGCCGTCAAGTGCCACCAGACCGTTCACGGCAGGTGCCACGTAACGGAGACCTGCTGCGTACTTCGCCTCGAAGTCGGCAGACGTGGCGACAAAGGCTTCGTCGTTGTAGGTGCGGGAGTCCAGGTACGTCGTCTGTGCTGCAACAGAGGACTTCAGCAGCTCCTCAATGTCGGTCCACAGGAAGCTCTGCATGAAGACGTCAGACGAAGGGACACCAGCATCGGTGTACTCGGCAATTGCCTTCTGGATGAACTGGGTACGCGTGAAAGCGGCAGGCATCGTCGAGTCAGGGCCCTTCAGCTCCGGAGTCATCTTCACACCCAGCGACTTGAACAGGGCAATGCTCTCCTTGTGGGTCAGCAGTGTCCCGTTCATGGAGTACAGGTCGGTGCGTGTCTTCGGTGTCCCGTCCATGTACTCCGCAACAGTCTTGCCCTTCGCATTGGCACCGTCCATCTTCCCGTGCAGGGTGCGGAACTCTGCCAGCGTCAGAGCAGACGCGCAGCACTTGGCCTTGGCGTCCTCCGTGTCGGTGGCAGGTGTGAAGGGCGTGGCGCACTTCTCAGCCAGAGGGGTCGCGAGGATGTTCGTCGTGGTGTGCAGGTCACACTCGGCGTGGCGGCACACAAGCTCCTGGTCAGCAGTGAAGGTGACGTCGCACTCGATAATGCCGGCACCCTGGCGTGCAGCCGCACGGTACGACTCCACAGTGTGCTCGGGGAACATCAGAGGGGCACCCCTGTGCCCGATGGACCACTCGGACTTGCGGAGCGGCATGGACTTGCACTCCTGCAGCTTGTTCTTCAGAGCACCCTCAGGCATCCTGTCCACCAGGTAGTACGGGCGGGGCCCAACCTGGCTGTCGAGACCGCTCGCCAGCTCAACTGTCGTGCTCGTCGGTGTGGGCGTCGGCGCAGAGGTCACCGGTGCAGGCGCAGCCGTGACGGGGGCACCGCTGTCGTCGTCATCCTCGAACACATCCGCACCCCAAAGGATGGTGATCAGCAGTGCCACCAGCAGCACGCCGATGACCGCCCCCATCACGGGCACTGCAGGGCTCGAAGCTGGGGCCTGCCCTTGAGCTTCCATGTCGACCGGCTCGTGGTTCTCGGGCATTGCGTGTCTTGAGAGAGAGAGAGAGGCAGATCTGCAACGTGTTGGTGAAGGTGGCACATGCAGTTGCAACCCCCCCTTGCGTGGCTTGGCTCCGAGAGCGGGCGTGGGGATGCGGTGGGTGGGGGCACCTGCTTGCACAGACTATCGGGCGATGCATGCCGAGACTGGAGGCAACAAGACTCCACAGGGGTGGCTCGCCTGCCTGTTTCAAGCCACACCTGCCTGTCCTCTGCCCGCCAGTGTCGTTTGCCGGGACCTCCTTTTGCTTCTCGCACCCCCCGCCCTCCCCGTCCGCATGTGCTCCAAACGGTGTTACGTGCTGACCTGGAAGCCCCCCCAAGGGGTCCACAAGGAGGCCACGAGAGCTAACAACGCCACCCGCACAGCCCTGGATGTGACAATACATTTTGATGCTGCCATGAAGCAAACGGGTCTCCGACTTGGCGCGAGGGTGGTCCAGAGAGGAACAAACACACAAGCCTTCCCGAAACGTGCAAAAAAAGGTCGGTGGTGTCACCAGGGCCCTCAGCACCACCAACCACCATCACCAAGCGCTGCCTGCTATATTTTTTGACACTTGACAGGGGAAGTCATGTTGCGGTCAAAAAATGCAAGATCACCGGCCTCGTCGGGGCCCAACAGTGATTCACCCTGCATTCGTTGCGCTGGTTCGGTGGGGTGGCACCCCCGGGGGGGCGGGGGGGTCGGTGGGGAGGAATAACACAAACCCGCACGCCTTGCTCTGCGGGGGCGGTTCTTGTCGGCGGATCTGAGACGGGCAAGGATAAGAGGGGGCGTAGGACAGAGTGTGTGGGTGGGGACAAAACAGACAAGAAACATGAATCAAGCATGCTGTCCAACAGGAGCAGCATTTCAGGCAGAAGGGGGGGATATTTTCTGCAGGGTTGCCTGGCAGGCTGCGATTTTGGCGGATCGATTCCGATTACACAGCCCTTTTGGCACGTTTGCGAGACGGTCACACCACGGACGTTTAGTTTTTTGTTGTGCAGTGGCCTGCACACCTCCGACGTTTTCGTTTTCATTTTTTTTGGTGTCGACAATCCCAAGATACGACGTTTTTTTTAAAACTTTTTTTTCCATTCCCCACGCTACCAGCGTTCCGCTCAAGGTAACAATGATGCCTCAAGGGCATCCGTGTTTCGTTTCGTTTTTAATACGTATTGTTACAGCTATGTGCCTCCCACCAAGAGACGATCAAACACGGCACCGCCTCCTGTTGGGAGCATGCGACGCACCTTGCCGGCACCACAAGCACACAGCCCGATATCCCAGTTCCCGGTAGAGACCTGGCAGCGTCGGGACAGTGGAAAAAGGGAGAACGGGAGCACTGCTGCTACACAGTGAGTCCACGCCCTCTTCTGAAACGTTTTGTGATGAGGCACCCGTTTCTCTCAAGGAATGGGTGCCCCCTCGCGGCTAAGTGTGCAGGAGGGACTGCCCGAACAGGACACGTGCCACCTCCTGCACAGCCTGGCACAGAGCGAAGACCCCAACAAGGAATAATTATAGACAGGAAAGGGGGCTTTCGCTCTTCGGGCAAGCTTCCGCAAGATGCGGCATCTTTCGAATCAACAGCAGGAGGGAATTTATCTGCACTGCTCAGCTTTCAAAGGGATAGGGTGGTGGTGCTCAGACAAGACGCAATGCACCCATCTGCGTGTGTATGCCCTGACACAGGGGGTCGCGTCAAGGGCAGGTGATCCGTGCCTTGGGGGGGCACCAGAACGAAAAGTGTTCACGGCTGAACGGTGAACTTCCTTTGCTTTCAAAAATCCCTCCGTCGATTTGGAGGGGGTGACGTTTTATTTTTCTTCCACGTTGTAGAAAGTTACTTGGAAGCGTGTCGTGGCCAGACCCCACACCACGTTGATCATGCATGAACGGGGATCCACGACTGCGGTTTGGTCACTACAACTGTGGCCAACCTCATTGCAGTAGTTCGAACGGCGCCGGCTATCCCGTACAGGACACCGAGCGCTGCCACGAGTCTTTGTGGAACGGTAAAGTTCAGTCAGCTGTTTCCCGACAGAAATCACGACAGGTCTCCAGATTGAGCACATGTCGGCTACAATCAAACGTTTTGTCGCTTCAGAACCACCAAAATATGGGTGAAGACAAGATCTGAAGGCACGTGATGTTGGAAGACATTGAGCCCCTTCAAAGACCTCACAGAATAAGGGTTTACGTTTTTTGAACACACCGACACACATGCGTGCTGTGTGCGGTGGCCACGATCGACTGACCCTGCACGGGTCATGACCCACCCGTCCCACATCCCACACACATGCGGGGCTGTGGGGTGGCAGGCAACAGGTTCCCACACTCTATCGACCAAGTTCTCTTGTCCGGACAGCGCTGGCCAAGACTTGGCCGGGTTGTGTTGTTGTGTTGCTCTCATGAAGAAACACACCCGGCCCCCCAGGAAAAACAATGGAGCTTGGGTTTTGGTTGTGTGCACGAGCGGCCCTCCCGAAGGAACACTCGCAGAGTCGCACCCCTCCTTTCGCTTCATGGCAGTGCACCACCTGGCGGCAGCCCAGCAGCTGTTAAGAACAGCACCGAACTGCCCTGCAAGGATGCTGTTCCAAAAGCTTCAGTCGCACGATCCTAGGCGCGGATCCACTTCGCGACGTATCTCCGCACCACCTGGGAAAAAAAAGAACACTCGTCGTGCCTCGCAATGCAGAGTCACGCTGCACGGCAGGGCAAGACAGGCCACGCCCTCTGTCGAGCAGCTGAGCAGCCCCGGGTGATCGGGGATGTCAAAAAGCAGCTCTCCCAGTGCCTTCTATCGCTGTTGGTTAGGAACAACAAATATAAACAACAACAAAAGGAAGAGTCGATGAGTGGGAAGGGGAGGCTGGGCGGGAGCTGCCTGGGGTCGGCAGGTACCTATACCCATTTGACACGGGGGGGTGATGTTGGGCCTGAGGATCATGAATCCGGAAAAGGCAGCATCTGTGTGATGCACAATGGAGATCGCATCAAGAATAGTGGTGGGGACGTGTGCTCGGTCGATGGTGTACACGGCGACAAAAGAAAGCTCGTGTTGTGGTGTGTCGGGCGACATTCATTCAGTGGAGGTGGCACGGGGTGCGCTCGGCGGACCGAACAGCACGAAGCAACAAGCCTGGCAAGGAAGTGCAGAAGTTATTCTGAGAGAACTCTGCTGGCCGGCGGAACAAAGGCGTGGGTGTCCCAAACCCCTGCCCACACAGTGTGTTTTTTGAAACTTTTGACACCAAAGGTCGTGGCCGATGATGGGCAGCGCTCAGCATATTCAGTGGTAACTACCAGCCAGGTATAGGCGAGGTCACCCTCAGGCCCATTTTTTGAATCCCAAATCACGGACGGAAGCTGAACGGAAGTGGGGCACTGACGAAGTGTTTTGTTTGAGTAGCGCACGCAACAAACGCAGCTTGACTGCGCGTTTGGAGGCACGGCAGCTGAGGAAGGCTGGCAAGGGAGAACCGCGCCGAGACGGCAGATGAGAGACAAGGGGTGGGGGTGGGGGTGGATGGAGAGCCAGATCGTGCAGGGGGGGACCTGATGGGAGCTGTGGAAAGAATCGTCGAGAGAAAGGACTGTATTCTGATGAAGTGGGTGGCAGGAAGGCGGGTCTGGACAGTGAGGGGGGGGGAGGGAGGGGGGAAGGGGGGCCCACCCCCCGCCCAGAAGGTGAAGCAGGGGGCGAGGCCCCCTCCAAGGCGCCTACAAATACAGCACGGCAAGAGCTTAGAAGATGGACACATTTTTGTATGAACTTAGCACCCCCTCTCGAGCAAATACACCACCACATGTGGTGCATTGCTTGACGCTGGTGTGAACGCCTGCAAGGGGGGGTGTGGGGGGCACGGCGCGGAGTCCCAGACACACATCAAGACTAAAAGGGCCCTCCCAAGAAGGGAGGGGGGCGTCTGTGCTGGACTGGAAAGTGCGGCACCGCGGTGGCGGTACCAAAGGGTGCTGGCAGACAGAAAGGGTGTGACAGCGGAGTCATCGTTTTGCCCTTTCTCGGCCTGTCCTTCGTGCTTGCTGTATACAGTGGCAGCAGTGTGCCCATCTGTGTCGTGTGACGCACGCTATCTTCTGAAGAAAAAAAATTGCGCTAAAAAGACTCGTCGTGGTACGTCGTGGCGTTCGGTATCCTACACGCAACGCGCTCGCAGGCACCGTTCATACAAACGAAGAACGCAACTTCAAGTCTTTTTTACTTGGTGGTCCTCTGCGCCACTCTCCGCCGTTGTAGCAGACTGTCCATGATGTGTTTGGGGGAGGGGGGAGGGGCCGCTCGACATGACAAAAAAGGATTGCCAAGTATTCTTTTTGCCTTGTTTTGTGCAACCGGGAGAAAGAAACGATTCGCGCTCCGCGCGCGGCATGTGTGTGTGTGTGTGTGTGTGTGTGTGTGTGCTACATATTTTAGAAGCCATTTTGCACTTGAGTTTTTTTTCTTGTTTTTCAAAAACGGGGCAACAGAAGAAAACGGCATCACTTATTCCTCAAAAAAGGATACACACGCCCGCAGCAGGCGACACCAGGATAGCCACACAATGAACCCTGGGGGTCAGGCTTCCCTGCTCCAGGCAGGCAGCCCTGCACCCCGTATCAGCATGTGATCAGGCTTGTGTGGGTAGACCCTGTCTGTCATCGCACCGCGTGTGTGTCTGCATGTATAGCATCAAAAGGAATCTAGACTAGATCAAGGGATGATCGTCGTGTATTCTCCACTGCCGGAAGTGTTTTTCCGAACCGGTGTGTGTGCTGGCCAGAGTTCTTGGCAGGAAGACACAGCGATCACCCAATTATGCGTGCATGGTGATCACATTATGAGTGCACCCAAGGATGTCCCGCTTTGTGTGCGAGTGTCTGTCAGGCGCTTCGATGATCCGCACAACGAAATACCACCCGATGCTGGTCACCGTGAAGGGTGATTTCTGAATGTTTCGTAAAACACCCCTCAGCCAAAAACGGCGGATATCCGTCCGCATTTTCAATGCCCCACTACTGACAACGTGCAGCAGCAGACCAGTGCTAACAACACGCGGACCCTCTTAAATGCCTTATTTGTGTGTTGCCGAATTCGGGAAGGGCAGTGGTCTGTCCTAGTTCGACACCTACGTTGCTTGGCAGAGTCGGGTGTCGGGGCGGTGGGCGGGTGGGGGACAAGAGGGGGTGACTGAATATTAAACTCTTTATGCAAAGAAGAAGGACTGGGGTGGGGGGGGGGGTGGTCTTGGGGGAGGGGGTGAAATAAGATGTGCGATTGGGGAGGGGAGGGGGGGGGGACAGAGTACATAAAAAAGAGGGAAAAACCCCAAACAACAAACAAACAACAAAGGCAGGGGAAACGCACGACGTTGTCACTGATGGGGACTGATGGGACTGATAATTTTTACGCTTCCACGGTGGGATCTTGTAAATTTTACATGTATAACTACAAGTATATACATGTATTACCGTATACGTAAATATTATGGAACGTAAATATTATGGAACGGGCCCATTTTTGGCCGGTCCGTTCCATAATATTTACGTTCCAAAATATTTACAGGGCCAGTTGGGGACTCGGTGGTGAGGACGGCTTGCGTCAGGAATCGCGCGAAAAGTGCACGAGTAGGTCCCGTCAGGGACTCTGCATGCCGTCCGATCACCTGGTCCAAGTCCCCGAGTCGCAGAAAGCCCTGTAAATATTATGGAACGAAAAAAATCTGGAACGCCAACCCACCAGCGTTCCAAAATATTTACGTTCCATAATATTTACGTTCCAAAATATTTACGTATACGGTATACATGTATAATACTTGCATGTCAACTATTATACATGTATAATACATGTATATGCCTGAAATATACATGTAAAATACATGTACCGTAAACGGAAATATTGTGGACCGTAATAAAGGTGAACCGTACTATAGGTGGACCGTAAAAAAGATGGAACAAATGGGATTTTTCCGGAACTTGGAACATTTTTACGGTCCACCTATTTTACGGTTGGGATAGTGGACTTGGCGGTTTTTTTTACGAGTTCCTTCGTGACGAAGTCGCGAAGGAACCAAGGAAATCGTACGACTGAAGCTGCAGGATTAACACCACAGAGCCTCAGCACAGAGTGTGCGCTCACCATCGTCCGGGAACTGTTCTCCCACAGTTACTGCAGGGTGTACTACACTAAAGGAGTACGATTTCCCTGAATTTTCCGGGCACTGATTCACGAATTTACATCTGGAGGGAGCCCGGTGGTCTCAGCTTCTGTCTGCGCGCCCTGCCGTACTGTGGCTGCTTTTGTGGGCTCGTGCATCAGGTTCTACTTTTACTTCTACCGGAACGCTCCTTGCATGGTACTACACTTCTCGAGGTGTGGTGGTGGGTGAGTCTCGAGGTGAGTGGTGGTGATCGTGCCCTTTCCACACGCAGGGAGGACTTGCTTCTCTTGCTGGTGTTGGTTGCGGTGGTGGAGGGAGGGTCCAAAGCTGGGAGGTCGGGAGGCCTACGTGCGGGAGTCTGCGGCGTGGAGGCCGCAGTCCGCGCCCCGCAACCCACCAGCCCGCGGGCGAAAATCGCATTGTCTTTTCCATATGCAGTCCCAATAAATAGTGGACCGTAAAAAAGATGGAACGTTTGGCCTTTTTTTGGGAACTTGGAACATTTTTACGGTCCACCCTTTTTCCGTTTACGGTATATCAAGTAAAAATGCAAGTATAATACTTGCATGTCAACTATTATACATGTATTTTTACTTGATATACCGTATACGTAAATATTATGGAACGTAAATATTATGGAACGGGCCCATTTTTGGCCGGTCCGTTCCATAATATTTACGTTCCATAATATTTACAGGGCCAGTTGGGGACTCGGTGGTGAGGACGGCTTGCGTCAGGAATCGCGCGAAAAGTGCACGAGTAGGTCCCGTCAGGGACTCTGTATGCCGTCCGATCACCTGGTCCAAGTCCCCGAGTCGCAGAAAGCCTTGTAAATATTATGGAACGAAAAAAATCTGGAACGCCAACCCACCAGCGTTCCAAAATATTTACGTTCCATAATATTTACGTTCCATAATATTTACGTTCCAAAATATTTACGTATACTGGTGCCCCTGATTTACCCCTTTTTCACTACGCACAAACTACGCAATCTGGGGGGGGGGTCTCGCTTTTTGGTCCCCCCCCAGTTTTTTTTGGTCCCCCTTTCTGTGTGGCTACTGAGACAGGACTGGAGGCACTGCGCTGACCGAGCAAAAAATTATTGCCAGAACTCACTATACACCGTACGAAAGAACGCACGACATGTGGGGCGGGACTCCAGAAACACCTGGGCAAGGTTGCCCCATGCCCAGAAACACCTGAGAAGGAAGTGAGTTCCAGGAGCCGCGTAGAACACCCTCGAGATTGTGAATGATGATACGATCACAGCCTTCAGGGCGATGCGAGGTGCCACCCTGAAGGTGGCCCTTGACATCAAGGAGAGCGTCGGCCGAGGGGTCGACGAAAAGCTGAAGAAGGCGCTACTGGCACTGGATCCCGCGGGGTATACGGAGGTCACCGCCACACAGGCAACCTCCGCTGACAACGTCCAGGAGACGTTATCCGAGGGGATCACAACGGCACTAGAGATCTGTGTCACGGGATCCAGGCGCCCACTCTCCCTCGACGGTCTGGGGATTGTTGTTGGGTATGGTGTCGTTTCCTGCAGCTGCAAAAAAGCGTAGCAACTGTGCTTCCTTCTTCCTTAATGATGCGTTGACGCTTCCACCCGGAGGAGCTGAAGCAGGCACCGCTTAATGATGCGTTGATGCTTCCACCCGACGAGCTGAAGCAGGCACCGCGCCAAAGGGCACCCCCAAAGAGACCTGCAAAGACTGCGTCGAAACCCGCACCGAAGGCTGCCAGCGCTGCAGCACCTGAAGAACCTGCAGCACCTGAAGCGCCTGCACCCTCACTGACCCCGGAACAGCAAGAACTCCTTGAGTTTGGGGTCCCGGCATAGAGACAGAGAATGGCTGAGTAAATCAAAAAATGAGACCCCCCCCCCCCCTTTTCACTACGCACAAACTACGCAATATGGGGTCGTCAGGGGCACCATTATACGGTACATGTATTTTACATGTATACCGTAAACGGAAATATTGTGGACCGTAATAAAGGTGAACCGTACTATAGGTGGACCGTAAAAAAGATGGAACAAATGGGATTTTTCCGGAACTTGGAACATTTTTACGGTCCACCTATTTTACGGTTGGGATCGTGGACTTGGCAGTTTTTTTTACGAGTTCCTTCGCGACGAAGTCGCGAAGGAACCAAGGAAATCGTACGACTGAAGCTGCAGGATTAACACCACAGGGCCTCAGCACAGAGTGTGCGCTCACCATCGTCCGGGAACTGTTCTCCCACAGTTACTGCAGGGTGTACTACACTAAAGGAGTACGATTTCCCTGAATTTTCCGGGCACTGATTCACGAATTTACATCTGGAGGGAGCCCGGTGGTCTCAGCTTCTGTCTGCGCGCCCTGCCGTACTGTGGCTGCTTTTGTGGGCTCGTGCAGCAGGTTCTACTTTTACTTCTACCGGAATGCTCCTTGCATGGTACTACACTTCTCGAGGTGTGGTGGTGGGTGAGTCTCGAGGTGAGTGGTGGTGATCGTGCCTTTTCCACACGCAGGGAGGACTTGCTTCTCTTGCTGGTGTTGGTTGCGGTGGTGGAGGGAGGGTCCAAAGCTGGGAGGTCGGGAGGCCTACGTGTGGGTGTCTGCGGCGTGGAGGCCGCAGTCCGCGCCCCGCAACCCACCAGCCCGCGGGCGAAAAACGCATTGTCTTTTCCATATTCAGTCCCAATAAATGGTGGACCGTAAAAAAGATGGAACGTTTGGCCTTTTTTTGGGAACTTGGAACATTTTTACGGTCCACCCTTTTTCCGTTTACGGTATTTCAGGCATTTACATGTATTTTACATGTATAATACTTGTCATGCAAGTATTATACATGTAAAATACTTGCATGACAAGTAAAATACATGTATAATACTTGCATGACAAGTAAAATACTTGCATGCAAGTAAAATACATGTATTTTACTTGCATGCAAGTATTTTACTTGTCATGCAAGTATTTTACATGTATAATACTTGCATGACAAGTATTATACATGTAAAATACATGTAAATGCCTGAAATATACATGTAAAATACATGTATATCAAGTAAAAATACATGTATAATAGTTGACATGCAAGTATTATACTTGTATTTTTACTTGATATACATGTATTTTACATGTATATTTCAGGCATATACATGTATTATACATGTATAATAGTTGACATGCAAGTATTATACATGTACCGTAAACGGAAAAAGGGTGGACCGTAAAAATGTTCCAAGTTCCCAAAAAAAGGCCAAACGTTCCATCTTTTTTACGGTCCACCATTTATTGGGACTGAATATGGAAAAGACAATGCGTTTTTCGCCCGCGGGCTGGTGGGTTGCGGGGCGCGGACTGCGGCCTCCACGCCGCAGACACCCACACGTAGGCCTCCCGACCTCCCAGCTTTGGACCCTCCCTCCACCACCGCAACCAACACCAGCAAGAGAAGCAAGTCCTCCCTGCGTGTGGAAAAGGCACGATCACCACCACTCACCTCGAGACTCACCCACCACCACACCTCGAGAAGTGTAGTACCATGCAAGGAGCATTCCGGTAGAAGTAAAAGTAGAACCTGCTGCACGAGCCCACAAAAGCAGCCACAGTACGGCAGGGCGCGCAGACAGAAGCTGAGACCACCGGGCTCCCTCCAGATGTAAATTCGTGAATCAGTGCCCGAAAAATTCAGGGAAATCGTACTCCTTTAGTGTAGTACACCCTGCAGTAACTGTGGGAGAACAGTTCCCGGACGATGGTGAGTGCACACTCTGTGCTGAGGCCCTGTGGTGTTAATCCTGCAGCTTCAGCCGTACGATTTCCTTGGTTCCTTCGCGACTTCGTCGCGAAGGAACTCGTAAAAAAAACCGCCAAGTCCACGATCCCAACCGTAAAATAGGTGGACCGTAAAAATGTTCCAAGTTCCGGAAAAATCCCATTTGTTCCATCTTTTTTACGGTCCACCTATAGTACGGTTCACCTTTATTACGGTCCACAATATTTCCGTTTACGGTATAATACATGTATTATACTTGTAGTTATACATGTAAAATTTACAAGATCCCACCGTGTCCGTGTGCGGGGGGGGGGGGGGGGGGTGTGCCAGGGATCAACCAACACGTGACGAACCTACCTTCCACGCATTCGCTTCAAATACAAGTACGTAATACGTTCGACACGCATTTTTGTGACCCCCCCTGGCACCCCCGTGATAATACCACACATGCCCGGACAAAGAAAGGCAACGACGACGGGGGGCCAGCGAAAAACACTGTGTGCTTACGGGTTGGAGGGGATGGCGTGGCCGCAACAGCGCACCACAAACCCGCACTGGCTACCACACAGCATGCAGGACACACCCCACCCCACACTCTACACCTGCTCCAACGCGTCACCACCCTCCTCGTCGGGTCTGGACGCTGCCGTGGCAACCCGGGCCTCGGCGCCTGCCTCCTGCTCCACATCCTCCTCTGTGCGGACCACAACGACAACACCCTGCTCCTCCTCCTCCGCATCCTCCGTTGAAGCTTCCGCGCCTGAAGAGGTCGAGGCATCGGTGCTCGCAGATGCCGCCTGCTCGCTCCTCCACACCTCGACGTGCTTCTCGATCTCCTCACGCAGGGCGTCGTTCGGCACGATCTCATCCTGCGCCAGCGGGAGGCGCGACAGGGGGCACTCCTGGCGTGCCTGCAGGGCAGCCTCGAGGCAGGCCCTCTCGAAGGTGTGCTGGCTCTCGCAGACACACGAGACAGGGTCGCGCATCAGCTGCAGGGAGATGGGGCACGTCATCCGCGCAGGCGCGGGGCACGCGATGTCGCCAAACCCGATGGACAGGGCAGCGAGCCTGACACGCGGCTTCGGCTTGGGCTTCGTGATGCTGAGGGGCTCGTTCTGCCCGATCTCAGCCTCGCGGCGGAGGCGCCGCTTCCGCATGACGTAGCCCACGCCGCACGACACGCCGATCACGACAGTCATGCAGACGCAGATGATGGCGATCCGCAGCGCTGTGTCGTCCGAACTCCCCTCAGCACCGCACACCCCTTCCTGGCAGGAGCCCGAGCAGCAGTCGGCGTCGGCAGTGCAGAAGGGCCCACAGGAGGGGGACGGGTCGGAGGTGTTGGCATCGGCGTACTGCAGCAGGGCGCTGGCAGACACGTCGGCGCCTGAGGGCAGCAGCATGGCGCGGTAGGACACCGAGGCTGCTGTGGAGGCAGGGGGCGCGGCGAGCGTCGCGGTGCAGCGGAGGGTCACCCAGGTGGTGTAGGCAGGGAAGGCCGTCACCGGCACGTCGCACAGCGCGGTGGTGTTGGCGGCGCCGGAGGTGGCGGGCTCGCCGCACCCAGAGGATACCCGCAGGGCGAAGGGGCTGGCGGTGGCATTGCCTGGCGCGGAGGTGGCGATGGCGATACCCTCCGTCAGTCCGGCCCGGCTGCGCCACACGCACCCCGCCCCCTGCCCCGCGGTGCAGTCGGTGCACAGCGGGGCGGTGGCGGTGGCGGTGCCGGAGATGGCGATCTCTGCCTGGAGGCTGTCGGCGCCTCCCGTGAGGCGGGCCTCGCGCACGTCGACCAGCAGCGTGAAGGCGGCGGTGGTGGGGAGCTCGGGCAGCAGGGCTGCGCACAGCAGGGCGGCGACGGCGCGGAGGGGGTGGGGCATTGGGTAGGGTGGGGTGGGTGTGCCTTGGGACAACGCAGACAGCACGCAGACACACAGCACACACAGCTCGGCTTCTGGCGGACCCAGAAAAGGGGAGGGGAATGTGTGTCGGGAAATATAACCTGCAAAAGGTGATGAAGGTGTGTGGTGTGTGGTGTGTTGTGTGTTGATCACTTTTTAAGGAAGGTTAACCCTGCAGCCCGGGTCCTCCTAGCCCACCCTGCGTGTTTTTTTTGCGTGTTTGTCTTCCAGAAAGGTCCCACAAGGATGGGGGTCGGGGGTGTGGAGGGAGGGGGGGGGGGGGGAGGGGCTCAGGCGGTGTCGATGACGCGAAGACGGAAGAAGACCTCCTTTCGTCAGAAAAAAATGCCCCCCCCCCACCCCCTGGCCAACCCAGGCAGGGGTGGGGGTGGCTTCGTCTTTGGAGGGGGGGGGGGGGGCAGAAACACTGCGAGGCTTCACACCCCCCCGCCCCAACCCCTCCCCTGTCGACCCTTGGCCTCCTCCGTTTTGTCTGCACCTCCCTCCACCCCGCCCCGCAACGAAAAGAAGCCAGACGCGTCTACTTCTCGGGGCTCGCGCAGCAGGTTTGACTTAACCCGCCGAGATCTACTTGAAGGCCTCACACAGGGCCCTGATTGCATCATTTTTTGATTTTTTTTCCCGACGAGCAACGGCCTGGGGCAGGGCATAAGATAGCTTTTCTGACCGGGGCCCAATAGGTGGGGGTTAGGTGGGGGTAGCGCGCGCGCGGCTTCGCCGCGCGCCTCGTGCACTTACTTGTCAGTTTGCACCCCGGTAGTTGTCACCGATGGTGTCGACTCTCTCCAGCTCCTCGCTGCAATCATGCACTCCTGCAACTCCTTGAATGTACTGTACTTGAGAGTGCGCGGCTTACTGAGGAAACGTGTCACGTACTGCCCCATCGCTGCCTGTGTGATACCCCCTCAGCGTCGATCAGAAGCAGGCTCTCCATCGTCAGGTCGAGGAGGGAGCCTCTGAGACATGGTTTCACCCATTTCATCAAACTGAACACCCTCTCGACCCCAGCAGTTGAGAGGGGCAGAGAGAGAGCTATCTCGCAAGGACTTGGTTACTAGACGGGCACACGCTACATGGGGGTCTGGGGGGCGGAGCCCCCCAGCCGCCAGAGGCCACGGTAGTGAACATCTGTTCATTGTGGGCGTAGATTCTGTGTGAGTTGGCGCGTCCTCCTGAGGCCTGAGGCTACTGGAGCGGTTGGATTCCCTGACCTACTGGGTATCGAAGGATCCAGGGGGGTCTGGGGGGCGGAGCCCCCCAGCCGCCGGAGGCCACGGTAGTGAGCATCTGTTCCTGTAAAACCATGCTCTCTTCGACGTCGACCGTCGAACCAGTGTAACCGGGTTGACGCTCTTCTATGGGGGGTGGAAACCCAAACCACCCCCACCAGCAATCATGGACGATCGGCTTTTTTTTTTTTTTTTAGTGAGGGCGGCTACCCCCACCTAATCCGCCGCTCAGCCCGCCAACTGGGGCTAGCCCCCCTAGCCCCACCGCTATCTTTTCCCCTGGCCTGGGGGCCGTGTCGCGGACATTGCCCCGCAAAGGGCTTGGAAACATGCAGATTTTTTTTGTTGAACGAATTTTTTTTGAACTGTTTTTTTTGGCAGTTGGGTGCAGGGTGTTCGCTATCTCCCACCTTCCTCAGAGACTGTGGGAGAAAGGGGTAAAATTGCCGCCTCAAATTTTTTTTTCGCGCGCGCGAAATCATGCAACATCGGCCCCTCAGACAAATTGCCTCACACACTGAAGGGTCCAGACCAGGGTACTATATATGTTTGGCGCAAGGGGCCCATTTCGCGGTTCGCGGCTGCAAAATGGAGGTTTTGCGGCAATCAGTGAGTACTTCGGGAGTTGGTGACGAACCCAAAACAGGATCACGGACCGTCGCCGATACCCGTTCTCGAGAAGGAAGGGCACGGTCACATGCGCTCGTTCGTTCCTGTTGGACAGACTTCACAGGTCACAGGGGGGTCTGGGGGGCGGAGCCCCCCAGCCGCCGGAGGCCACGGTAGTGAACATTTGTCAGCCTCGTCCCCGAGTCCGCTTCATCGTCGAACACCACATACAGACAACGTGCACCTTGAGACAGCATGCTCAAGAGGTACAGCGGCCTGGTGCCTGTGGCAGGCCACTATGCTCTTGGCTTCGGCCTCCTCTGGCTTTGACCATGCTGATGCCGGCAATAGCTCCGACGGTCCCCAGCAGGTTCAGATCTCGCTTCTTTGGGATATTTCCGCTCCGTGCGAAGCGTGGTGGTATCAATTTGTACGAGAGGGTGCTGCCCTTCTCCTTCAGAACCCCTTCCCACCTGAGGCAAAAACTTCCGAGAAACTTTTTTTATTTAATTTCTCCCCCTTGGGAGAAATGCCCGGGAGAGAGGTGGGAGAAGGGTTTTCCCAGAATCATTTTTTTAACGAAATAGGCCCCTATTTCTCCCCGAGCGAACGCCCTGGTTGGGTGACGAGAGAGAGAGAGAGACAGAGAGAGATGGGGGATATTTTTTCGAAAGACAAGGGGGGGGTCCCCGGTGCTCTCTCTGGATCTCGGGGATGAGAAGACGCTCCTCTGTGGTGGCACGCCAACACCCTACGGCGTGTGTGCATTCGCTCTGTGCCAAACTCTGCTCCAGCTCGTCTCCTTCGTTGTCCGGCAGCTCGCTTCTCTGCACTACTGAGCTGTGCTGGATTAACGGACCCGCATTGCACAGTCAGTCCACGAGAGACGAACGCACTACTACTGAGCAAAGACTCCTGTGCACCTCCTCTTTCTCACACGGGCACACCGAAGAGGTCGCGGCAAAAAAGAAAGAAGCGAAATGGTGTTCTTCAGCGACAGCAACAGCTGCCGGGGACACCCTAATGGCTTAGCACGAGTGGGAGGGGGAGGGGGGGGGGGGTGAGATGGTGGAGATTCTGTTCGTTTTTCCGACGGGGTTTGCGTATCCGTGCATTGTCTTCTGGTGTTGGTGGCAGGTGGTTGCAGTGGCTGCCACCAAAGGGTCAGTAGCGGGTTAGTCGGGTTAGGGAAGGCAGGACGTAGTTTTTCAGCCAGACAAGAGAATCGCACCGCCCCCCCCCTCTTCATTTTCGCCCCTTTTTTCTTCGATTTTCTTTGGCAGCGCATCATGGCACATTTTTCAATTCTCGTCACATGCATTCTTCGCTGGTGGCAAAAATTAAAACTGTTGCGCTGTTCTGTGTGCGAACACATGTATTCCCATTCAGCTGCCGTCTAATTGTAGGTGCCACACTGACACGCCCTGACACACACAGATCCCGAATCATCGCCTGCCCATGGCATCTGACTTGCAGGCCCAACCTTACCCTCTTCGATGTGATGTCAAAAAATGCGAGATCCCTTTGTCTCTGTCGCCCTCTCTCCCTCTCTGTCCCCCTCTCAAAGTGCGGCATCGACTCCCCACGATGCGGCAGATATCCACTGCTCAAAAGAGAACTTGTTTCCTTTGTGTGCCGAAGAAAAGCGCCCTATCACTTCACAGCTACAACCGCTCTGATGAATTTCCTTTTGTTTGTTGCGTTGACGCTTCTACACACAAAACCCTGAACTGATCACACCCTGAGCCTGATGAAGGGTGGGGTTAGTGTATAGAGCACGTTTGGTTGCAGCTGTGGTGGGGCGCTTTCCGCTCACACGAGTGTGCTTAACAAAAAAAATCACATAACAATTGCGCACGCAGGCCCACACACCTCTCACACCTCACGCTACAACCACTACAACAAAGCTCTCTTTGGGTTCCTCTGTCTCTCTCTCCCTCCCTCCCTCTGCCTCGTATACTTACAGTGAGGACCTTCGCTATGTGTCATGCGCCACCTATTGCCCGAGCAACAGTTGACACCTTTTGACACTTGAGACCCCTTTGAAAGAACGAATGTGTGATGCTGATGATGTGTGTTGCTGGACCTGCCCCTGTGCTCCCCTGCATGCTTCTGCCTCCCTCCAGAGCAGGGGGGGCGTGAGGGGGGGGTGGGGTGACGTTCCTCTGTGATAGACAAGACGAATGCACTTTGCATCTAAGAATCACTGATCTGCCTTCCTTCCAGACGTGTGCACCACACACACAGGTTTCAAAGATGCACGGGCATACGGCACGCTACATATATATACTCACTGTCTTGCAGAACAGAAAACTACAAGGAAGGCACACTCACAGCGGGGCCAATCTCCCAGGTCGTGTTTGAGGACGTCTGCAAGGAGAAGGGAGAAGAGGAGGGTGTGTGGTGGCTTTCTCTTTGTTTGGGCAGCATTCTCATCCGTTGAGTGTTAAACTACCCCCTGTGGTTCGTTCTTGTTTCTGTCGTCGAAGTAACAACACGCCCCTTCGGTCACATAATAAATACAACTTTTTTGTTTTGCTCCACCCCCGCCGCACCCGGCTGAGGTGCGGGGACTTCCAACAGGCCCCCATCGCCACTGTCCGTGCCGGGTCTCCCTGATGGTATTCAAGGTTGGAAGGGGGGCGTGAACCAGCCAGCCATCCAGCGCCCTTCATCAGGCCGCCGACACCTGTGCTGTGTGAGCCCTCCCGTGCATTTCACCCTTTGCTGGGACGACTGGGGTGTTGTCTCACAGGAAGAAATAACCTGCTTTCGACGAGTTGATGAATATTTTCGGAAACGTTTTTTCTGGCCGTGCTTCCGGAGAGAGCAGCCCTGCCAGGCAGGTGCAACTCGTTCCGGGTTATTCTGGTTGAGCGATTTTCTGGCCGTGGGTCTGGGCACCAGGAGGGGAGGGGACACCTTGAACGATTCTGAACGATTTAGCCTTTTCACTACACTGATGCCCGAAGAGAAGACGCACAGCCTCTTCTGTTGCCTTGTTGATGTGCTGTGTGGTGGGGGGAGACAATAGAAGATGGTTGTTGTTCCACAATTGACTGTGCTGTGGTGGGATGGGGTGGGGGTAGGGCGGAGCACGTTTTCTGTCGTTCTGGCCGCGAAGCGGCAACGGGCCCCAAGCAATTCCACGCGTGGTTTTGACAGTCGCAAGCGACCTGAGAGAGCTGACGCTCCTGCGAAGACGGATCTTCAGAGGGCCAGCTTCCATTCGAACGTCGCATTATAATATTGTCGCCGTGGCCTGATCGCTTTTGAGACTTTTGTTTGGGTTCGATATCCACCACACGAGGTGTGAGACAGCCGAGACAGCGATGTACACAAAGCGTTGTTGAATCTTGATTTGATTTTTCGCATTTCTGTTTTCGTTTTGTTTTGTTTCGTGATAAACTTTTCACCAGCCTCCCCCACCCTCCCACCTTCCTCTCCCCGTATCTCTGCTTCATATCAACACAACAAGACAGTCAGTGTGATGAATGTGGCTTTTTTTCAAACCCCGCCCCTCCCCCCCTCGTTGTGCACTCCGTCGTCGTAGTGTTGGCCCACTCGTGTGCTTCTGTTCTAAAACATTTTTTGAACGATTTGCTTTCTTGCGGCCAACCGCACCCTCCCGAGAGAGTGTTCCGACGGGGAAAAGTTGCATCGGCGCTGTCACATCAAAAGAAGCTGCCGTCAGCCTAAGACGGCAAAAACTCATTGGGACTGGCGAGCTCAATACTCCCCGTTGATTTGCTTGTCTTCCGTTCTGCTGTTCTTCACGCTGAATTTCACTTGAATTCCATGAAATGCTCCAAGCCATTGCAAGACATGGAGTGCAAGACGTTTGACACGGCTTTGGAGGGGGGTGCCATAACATTGCGAGATCTGCGTCACCCCCCGCCGCAGAAACTTCCTCCCGAAAAAAAACCCGAAAAATCAGACGCGTTGAGATGCAAGATGGAAGAAAAAACACCCCACCCCTTGGATTCAACACTCGCTGATGTGCCGGGCAGTCGGGCAGTTCACTCTGCTCCCGCACAGCCCCCCTTGTCAGGAGTTGGCACCCCCCCCTCCCAGACGCTTCTTTCTGATCCCGGGGCTTTCACATTTCCCGACAAACAACGCAGGGTTCGCAAGGAGGAGGCGCCCAACTGAGCTCCGTTCTGCTGCCGGTGGGTTTTTTAAAGGGTTCACCCATATAGTACACCACCCCACTCCCCCCACCTCCCTCGCCCAGAGTATACGGTGGCCATACCTTGACCAGGTATGACCTGGTCAAGATTTGACCAGGTTTTGACCTGGTCAGGGTCTGACCAGGCCACCGTGGTGTTGCTCGACGATGGGGCCGGGGCGCACCGTTGAGTTGATTTGAGTTGGGGGGTGGCAAGGGGAGGAGGAGGACGAGATGGTGGCGATGTAGGCTTCTGATGGGTGGGTCGGCCAAGTCGAGAAGAACCGCTTTCCTGCGACATGCTGTGTTTTCTTCTGGGGTGGGGTTTGATTGTCGAGAGTGAAAAAAGGAAAAAAGCCAACCCATTTTCCTCCCATGTCAGGGGGGGGGAAAGCCCAACACTCACAACACCCACCCAGACCCTGGCTGTACCCACTGCATGCGGGGGGCAGTGCCACGACTGGGCTGGCGCTGGGGTGTGAGGCCCCCGTCAGATAGAATCGTTCCACAAGCTTTGAACCGGGAGCGTGTGAAGGGGGCGTGGGTGTCGGGTGCAGGGTGTGGGCAAAAGAAGGGGAGGGGGGGAGGGGTAGGGCGGGGGGGTTTGATCGTCGAGAGGGAATGGAAAAGCAAGTCTCCCAGCACCTTCTCGCAATGTTAGTCCTTTTTGTAGTCACGGTAGGGCGGGGGGGGGGGGGGTATAATGTATTGCGGGTTTGCGGGGCGGGGTTGGGGGGGTTGGGGTGGGGGTGGGGGTGGGGGGTGTGTGTGTGTGGTAAAGCTCGGATTGTTATTTTGCGTTGATGCAGCCATGCCATTCTGACTGCATTGTGACGGGGGGGGGGGGGGGAGCTGGGTGGGGCCGAGAGATGGGGGAGGGGGGTCAGCAGGCCGAGAGAGGACAAAAGGAGGGAAAATGAGGCAGACGGCAGGCCTGTCGCTAACTTTTCGATTTTGGAGATTTGGTGGGTTGACGCTCCTGTTTTGGGGGGGGATCAGGGGGGAAAACACTAGGGGTCAATTTTTCTCGCGCGCGCTTCGCGCGCGCTCGTGTTGCCAAATTTTGAATTTTCCCATCGGTGGACCACTAGGTGGGCACGGTGTGAGGCGCTGGGTTCCTTCCGTGGTTCCTCTCCCGCTCGCGCCGTCGGGTGCCGGAGGAAACCAAAAAATGGCTTTCGGGACCATGATTTCGACGCTGCCCCCTGATATGTCACGGCCGTCAAAGCGCAAGGACTTGGTTACTAGACGGGCACGCGAGATGGGGGGTCTGGGGGGCAGAGCCCCCCATCCGCCGGAGGCCACGGTAGTGAGCATCTGTTCATTGTGGGCGTACAGATTCTGTGTGAGTTGGCTGCGTCCTCCTGAGGCTACTGGAGTGGGTGGATTCCCTGACCTGATGGGAATCGAATGACTTGAGTACGAGACATACGCCACAGGGGGGTCTGGGGGGCGGAGCCCCCCAGCCGCCGGAGGCCACGGTAGTGAGCATCTGTTCCTGCAAAACCATACTCTCTTCGACGTCGACCCAGTGAAAGTGGGTTGACGCTTGGTCGACGCTTGGTGAGCGTCGACCCAGTGTAACCGGGCCAACGCTAGGTTAGCGTCGACCCAGTGTAATAAATGGGTTGACGCTTGGTCCAGGCTTGAATGGCAACCCAGTTCCACTAGGTCGACGCTCCAAGCCTCGACCAAGCGTCAACCCAGTCCACTGGGTCGACGCTGGGTCGACGCTTTTTTATGGGGGGGGAAACCCAAAATCACTGGGTCGACGGTCGACGCTTAGCGACATGCCTGGGCAGACGGGGGGGGGTGGGGGGGGGGGGGGTAGGGGGGGTCATAAGCCCGTACAAAACCAAAATTTTCGACATACCATCAGAGCCGCCCTAATACCTGATCTGACCCGAAAATCCGACCCATACCCCCCCGGAAACTGTCTGGGGCCCACTTGTGACACCTGATACGCACTTTTGTGATGATTTTTTGGGGTCCTAAAAAATGTACCTCAGTTTCGTACCTTGCCTTTGTACCTGAACCACTCCCGACCGCATTATTTCGTTCTTTGCAAGGGAAGGGTGTCACTACGCTCACTCAGCACGCCGAGCAACACATGCCGCGTGCCCAGGGCCTCGCAGAGGTGTCAGATGCTGCTGCAGAGGAGTACCTTGCTCGAAAGACGCTCGCCAAACGGGAGATGTGCGGGGTCTCGGCAGAGAGCGTTGTGGCAGACCTGCGTAAAAAGAAAACGGCACACGACATCGGTGAGGCGACATTATTTCGGGCGCTCCGTCGGGCTGGGTACATAGGAGAGCGAGTGGGACGTGGTGACGACAGATATATGCAGTGGTGCATCAACTGCACGCACGTGCGGGAAAGCGGCGTTCCTTGCTAGCCAAGAAAGATGTCACCTGCACTCCTACTCCTCCCACTCGTCCTGCTCCTACCCCCACACCAACTGATGTGGGCAGTGAGAGTGATGGCAGCTCCAGAGCAGCAGATGATCTAGGAAGCAATGAGCGGGTCAGCCGGGCAGACTACCCCAGTCTGTACCGGAAGTACGAAGCGTTGCGGGCCCGCCACCACCGCCTCCAGGAGAGGACCCGAGGGTTGAGAGTAGGGTTGTACAACGCCAGGGGAGGGTATTCCCCTGGCGTTGAGACATCCCTGGCGACCTTGCGGTCGCACTGTGTGGGGGCTGAGTCGGCAGGCAGATGCCGATCCAATGACCTTGTTGAGTCCCCACATGGTACACTCTCATACGTGTTGTCGAGACTGCGTGGTGTGCATATCCTGCGGGGCGCAAATTACACAGCACAATCATAACCACTTCGGCTCTCAGGGCGTACAATATCCCAATCGTGCCTTCACAGGCTAAGATCGACGAAGCAAAAGCATCTACAACGCTGCCTACTAATGCCGATGCAGCCTCCCAGGCGTACGAAGTACTCACAATGACCCATATGCGATCGAAGTACTACACCCAGAAGGTGGCTGAACTCATTCTGCTGACGCAACAACACAACATTCCCACTAATCAGGTCAAGAAAGACCTTGCCGAGGCACTGGGGAAGGCAACATGCGTGCCACCTGAGCCAGAACCACCGCAGAAAAGGCAAAGAACGAAATAATGCGGTCGGGAGTGGTTCAGGTACAAAGGCAAGGTACGAAACTGAGGTACATTTTTTAGGACCCCAAAAAATCATCACAAAAGTGCGTATCAGGTGTCACAAGTGGGCCCCAGACAGTTTCCGGGGGGGTATGGGTCGGATTTTCGGGTCAGATCAGGTATTAGGGCGGTTCTGATGGTATGTTGAAAATTTTGGTTTTCGTACGTTTTTAGGGGGGCTTATGACCCCCCCTAGCCTAGGCTAGGGGGGGGGGGGGCAAAAACACACAAAAAGGGGCACGCACGCACGGAGGCCCTTTTCTCCCACGGCCCCGACGTCCACAATGCGTGGGGGCAGCACTTCCGTGTCGGGGGGGGGGGGGGGGGGGCAGTGATGTGCTATACGACGTATATCCGGATCTTGAGCGTATATATACGTATATATACATGGCGTATATATACGTATATATACGCATATACGTTGCAATATACGTTACGTTCTTCCTGTGGGCAATGTGTGGGTGAGAGGGTCCACGATCCCGAAGGTGCACAGTATGTGGGACACAGCTTGGCTGTCCACCCTTACGCTAGCCGGGCACACTTCGCGGTCCTGGTACGGGTCCTACTAGACGAGCGCCGCTCGTTCTTCGAGAGTCGGGAACATTGCTCAGTCTTGGCGCCACCTTGGCGAGGTAAGGAAACGTTGCATCACCAGCATTGCCCACTACCTGATCGGTGCCCACGTGCCGTACTCGCGTTATCCCATCAAACGCCGTCTCCGGGCGAACACGACCAAAAACGATGTCGTCTTTGGAAAGACTCCAGCACAGCATGGTCACCACCAGTCAATACCTGGGTGCCCCGTCGCCACTCAGTAAGGGACTCAGAAAGGCACCTCCCCTCTGCACAGGTTCCACTGTGCACAGGGGAGGGCGGTGTCTTTCGAACTGCCCAACAACATGTGGCCACGTAAGGTGCGGCACAACCGAAGCGGAACACCCTGTGGGCAACCGGATTGGCGTTTCACTTCGTTCCAAGGGAAGTATCTGTCGAAGGCACAGAGCGGGATATACCCACTCAACATATCCTGTGGGAGATCCCACCCAGGTGACCCCACAGTGACCTGGCCACCGTGCAACAGGGAATTACATAGGGGACGTATATTTCCGGATTTTCGGGACCTCCGAACGTATATATACGTATATATACATTGGCGTATATATACATCGGCACATCACTGGGGGGGGGGGGGTTCCTGTTGGGGCAACTCCCCCCTCGTCAAAAAATAAATCACCCACAGACAAACACCCCGTGTTGGGCTAGACAATGCGAAGATAGGGCAGCCAGAGCCCAGTGATACCCCCCCTCTCCTGAGACTCGCTTTTTTTTGTTGTTGTTAGGGTTGGCGTTGCTAGAACAAAAAAAATAGAAAGAAAACCCCATGCGGTCAGAAAGCCGTGACTCGAAACGAAGGGCCTTGTCGGCATGGCATTCAGCCGGGATGGGTGGCTTCGCTCTGTGCCACTGCGTGTCAAACCGTGTACACTTTACAGCCAGTTTATGTGAGGGTGTGGGGGGCATCACACGCGGCGCATCACACCTCACCCCTTCTGCAGTTCCGAGCGAAGTCCCCTTCCGCACTGTGGTGTGCCCACACCAACCTCAGGCCCTGCCCCTTTCTGTTGGGCCAAACGAGCCCAACAGTACTTCTTCTCAGAGAGGGGGCGTCGCCGACGTCCTGCCGGGAGACGTCGTGCCAAGCAGCTGTAGCGCCAGAAGGGGCACACAATACCGGGACTCGGGGAGGGGAGGGTGCTATTCTCGAGGGTGCGGTGTGCGTGAGACGAAGAAAAAGACAGAAGAAGAAGAAAAAACCACCCCCCCCCCCCCCAAAAAACCACCCCCCCCCCCAGTGGTGAAACGCACACACCTCGACCTGTGATGAGGTGAGATGTGGCTCTGCAATTACGGCACTACGCGTGCCGTAAACTCAAATGACCTGCTTTCTCCGTGTTCCATTTCCTCCTTCATTGCATGAGGCTACAAAATGGAACACTATCGACACATGTCACTCAACACGGGGGAATGGGGAGGGGAGAGGTTGTGGTGAAACGCACACACCCAACCCCCTAGGACCCCTAGGGACTGAGGAGCTCCGCTCATCAGCTAAGATGGCCCCGTGCCGCCAGCATGGCACACAGCTCCGTCTGGTCCCTTTACAGATCGATGACGACCTCGCCCCGCGCACCCCTCGTGAAGGGATCGGCCTTCTGCTCGTGGGTCGGCACCCACTCGGGCAACACCTGCAGCTGCGCCGCTGCAGCGACGTCGAACAGCACCTGCAGGCACCTATTGGCGACGTAATTGCCAGAGTGCCCCTTCAGGATGCTCCGCACTACCGGGAGGTTGTCGACCTTCAGTCGCAGCTTGCACCGCCGGCGCCCCAGCCGGGAGGCCAACCGCACCCCCAGTGCAGCGGCCCACATCTCCTTGATGTAAATGTGTGCTGACGCTTCGCCGGCCCCGAAGGCCCCCTGCGCCACCTCGCCGGTCTCCGCAAGCGCCGCCCACGCGCGTGATGACGCGTCTGTCCACACTGTGCACTCCTCGTCGTATGGAGCCTCCCGGTCCACCCACCGGTTCTCCGCGATCGCCTGCAGACATACGCGCGCGTCCCAGACCGCACTCGGCTGCATCCTGGTGGGCTCGTCCCACGCGTTGTTGTTCGTTGATACATGCCGCGCGATGCTGCGTATGGCCCCGATGAGGTTTGGCGAGTAGCACAGATGACGGCTTCGTGTGTACGTCCACCACACGATGGCCCCCGTCACCTTGAAGAATGCCCGGGGTGTTGCCTCCCCGGACAACACGTTCTGCACATGCACCGCCTCCAGCAGCTGCGCCACCCATTTCTCCGAGGAGCGGAACCTCTTCGTCGGCCCCCGCAGGTCGAACTCCAGCCCGAAGGCCGCAAACTGTCTCTGGGGTTGCCCCTCGGCCTCCTCGTGCAGCTCGACTCTCGCGTAGGCACACCTCTGCTTGAACTCGGTGTATCTCCTCGCCGCCTCCTCCTCGCTGCCCCCGAGGATGATGTAGTTGTCCACCCATGCGACGTTCCCCGGCCCTGCGAGAACCCTCGAGATGCGCTGCGCTATCGATGGGCTCCACGACCACCCCATGCACAGCACCTTCAGCCACAAGTCGAGTGTGCCGCCTCTGCCATCTCCCAGGCGCATGCCGAAGTACTTCCGGATCGGCTTCGCGAGGGGTATCTGGTAAAAAAATGATACTCCATCCGCGATCACGGCTGCATCTGCGTTCAGCACTGCGTCGATCACGTCCCTGATGCGCGGCAGCCGCATCTCAGGGGGGCGCCTCATCGCGGCGTTCAGCTTTCGTGCATCGACCACCAGCCGGAGATCCCCTGCCTTTTTTGCCACTGTGAAAGCCGGCATCGTCATCTGGGGGTCCCCCTGCATCGGCTCCACCACCTCCCATTCGAGCAGCTTGTCCGCGTGCTGCCGCATGTGCCGCGAGGTGCCCCTCGCCATCCTGCCGCCTGTCGGCTTCGTCAGCAGGCTCTCGAAGGCGTCGAGTGACGTGATGACGTCCAGCACATCTTCAAGCTCCCCGTGGAGGTCCAGGCTGCGGACCGCGTCGAGGGCCATCCTGTTGGATGATATGGGTGCCAGCACCCCCCCCTCACGTTCGGCTTCCGGTCGCACCTGCGCTCCCTCCACCTCCACGGAGAAGTCCCCGCCGTACCCGATGTCCAGCCCAGCACTGCACGCCTCGTCCCCCTCGCCCTCGGGGTCGTATGCGTAGGCACACATCCTCAGGATACCCTCGAAGTTGCTCGGCTTGGCGAGGTGGGCGGCGCACGACGGGAACGCCCCAAGAGCCCTGGGGATGCGCCCCGCCGCTAGAGCTGGCGTGATGTAGTCGCGGTCTCCTCCACGAGACGAGTCGCGGCCAGTGGGGCGTACTGCAGCAGCCCCTCTGTCGTCCGGTGGCGGGTCAGCTTCTGCACCGCTCGCAACTCGAGCCCCTTGTGAATCAGGTGGTGCACTGCCCCCCTGCGTAGACTGTGTGGCGTCAGCGCGGGGTTCACCCGTTTTACCGCCCGGGACACCTTGCTGTACGACACGCCTTGAACCAGGCCGCCGTCCCGGTTCTTCCGCATCGTCTTCCCCAGCACACCGTTCAGCTGCGTAGGCAAACACACCCCTGTAGTCTGTCCCTTCGCGAACGGGTCGTTCTTGGTGCCCCTCCAGGTTATAGATACCACCCCGTCGTTCTTCACCCGCACCTCTCGGGTTGCAATACTCTTCACGTCCGAGCACCTTGCGGCCCCGTGCCACATCAGCCCCAGTGCCAGTCGCACCTCGGGGTCCCGCTCGTCCCGCATCGCCTGCTCCACTTCTGCCTTCGTCGCCGGCACCGCCTGTGTCCGGGGCACCTCCGCCCCCATGCGCCTCAGTCCCCGTCTGAACGCGTCGAGCTTGTGCGAGTGCACTGTGTCCTCCAGCATGTGGCGGTGCGCGGACGACACGGCGTAGCTGTAGGCCAGCCCCGAGGATGGCAGCACGTTGTCGACAGACATCTTCTTGGAGACCCACAAGATGATCGCCGTCCCCGTGTCGATGGGTCCCTCGGCGGCCTCCCAGGCCTGACGGAACTCCTGGAACCGCCGGTAGCACGACGCGATGTTGTCCCATGTGGAGTTCGCGAGTGCCCGGTCCAGAACGGCGTTGGCTGCAGACACGACTTCCCCCCTCGTCCCGTCCGGGAGGGTTGCTGTCTCTGACATCCGCGGGCGTCCTCGAGTTGCTGGCCCCCTGCGCAGCCACCGCTGCAGCCCCGACTCGATTGTGTGGCCTTCCGCTGTCGGGTCCCGCCCCTGGGATCCCGTCTGCTGCACTGCTGGGCCGGCCCGCTCTGTCGCCTGCTCTCTCCGAGCAGTGTTGGTGACCGGCCACGGCCTGTGTGGCGTCATCCCGTGATCTTGCTGCGCCATTTGCTCCCCCTGAGCACTGGGCTGTATTCTTACTAACCACGGTGTGCGTGGATTCTGCTCCCCCTGAGCTTGATGCACCGCTGGCTCCCCTTGAGCACTGGGCTGTGTGATTTGCGTTTTTACTAGCCACGGCGTGCGTGGATTCTGCTCCCCTTGAGCTTGCTTCGCCGCTGGCTCCCCTTGAGCACTGGGCTGTGTGATTTTCGTTTTTACTATCCACGGCGTGCGTGGTTTCTGCTCCCCTTGAGCTTGCTTCGCCGCTGGCTCCCCTTGAGCACTGGGCTGTGTGATTTTCGTTTTTACTATCCACGGCGTGCGTGGTTTCTGCTCCCCTTGAGCTTGCTTCGCCGCTGGCTCCCCTTGAGCACTGGGCTGTGTGATTTGCGTTTTTACTAGCCACGGCGTGCGTGGATTCTGCTCCCCTTGAGCTTGATGCGCCGCTGGCTCCCCTTGAGCACTGGGCTGTGTGATTTCCGTTTTTACTAGCCACGGCGTGCGTGGATTCTGCTCCCCTTGAGCTTGATGCGCCGCTGGCTCCCCTTGAGCACTGGGCTGTGTGATTTCCGTATTTACTAGCCACGGCGTGCGTGGATTCTGCTCCCCTTGAGCTTGCTTCGCCGCTGGCTCCCCTTGAGCACTGGGCTGTGTGATTTCCGTTTTTACTAGCCACGGCGTGCGTGGGTTCTGCTCCCCTTGAGCTTGATGCGCCGCTGGCTCCCCTTGAGCACTGGGCTGTGTGGTTTGCGCTTTTACTCGCCACGGCATGCGTGAATTCTGCTCCCCTTGAGCTTGTGGCACCGCTGGTTCCCCTTGAAGTGTGGACTGTGTGTGCAGTGGCGGTGTGTCTGAGGGAGGTGTCGCCGGCCCGCACAACCCCGGCTCTCCCTGCGCAGGTGTGGCTTGTCACTTGCCCCACTTGGATCCCTTGTTGAAGCCCTTGTTGAAGCCCTTGTTGGATCCCTTTCCCCCCTTACCTCCCTTCGGCACCACTGGCCTCTCTTCCTCCTCGTCCCACGCGCCCTCGGTGCGGCGCCGCTTGTTGTTGGCCTTCTCCTTCTCGCCCTCGCTCTGGGCTTGGCTCTGGAGCGACCTGAATAGTTGCTCCGTCAGCGCGCTTGCCGGCATGCCCTCCAGCCGCCGCTCCCAGTGCAGCTGCGCCGCGAGCCCGTACCACTCCCGGAGGCGCAGCCCCTCCAAGCGGACCAGGAGGTTGTGGGCAGCTTGCACTGCCTCAGGCTTCGTCGACACGATGGGGATCAGGATGTCCAACACGGAGAGCGCGACCCGAAGTTCGTGCTGGGGCCCGGTCGCTGCCGCAGCCGCATCGTCCGCCCCCTTCCCGAAACGATCACGCAGTGCCCTCATGGCCATTGCGTGCAGCGCTGGCGACTGCATCCGGTGGCGCCATTGCTCCACCACCGTGATGCGGGTGCCGGTCAGCCCCTCGCGTTCCAGCTTCGCCTGCCGCTCCTTCCTCTGCATATCATCCAAGACCTCCTCCAGAATTGCCTTGGTGTTTGGGTTATCCACACCCCTCATCAACTCCCAGAGGTCCCTCACCTTGGGCGTAGCGTCACTCATGTTGGCATCGGCGTCGCCCTCGTCCTCCTCCTTGAGGGTCCATGTTGCCTCACCATTGTGGAGATACAGCGCGCAGAGGGGGCAGACCCAGTGTGGCTCCATCCACTGGTCGGTCATCTTCTCGACCGTCTGATCCCCCGTGCCCTCCATGTAGGCCTTCAGGCAGCTCTTCGTCGTCCGCCTTCCACACATGCGACACACAGACGAGTGCGCGTCGGAGTGCAGCGCCCCGCACTCCGGAAACACGCAGTCGGGGGTGCCGTCCACCCCCGCTGCGTTTCCCGGAACAACCGGGGTCGGAACATCGATCCACGCCTGGTCGATGATCACGGTTGCGTTCCGGTCCGGCATTGTGTTGTTTGGTTGTTTGGGAGAGGTTGTGAGAGTTGTGGTGAAACGCACACACCTCGACCTGTGATGAGGTGAGATGTGGCTCTGCAATTACGGCACTACGCGTGCCGTAAACTCAAATGACCTGCTTTCTCCGTGTTCCATTTCCTCCTTCATTGCATGAGGCTACAAAAAATAAATCACCCACAGACAAACACCCCGTGTTGGGCTAGACAATGCGAAGATAGGGCAGCCAGAGCCCAGTGATACCCCCCCTCTCCTGAGACTCGCTTTTTTTTGTTGTTGTTAGGGTTGGCGTTGCTAGAACAAAAAAAATAGAAAGAAAACCCCATGCGGTCAGAAAGCCGTGACTCGAAACGAAGGGCCTTGTCGGCATGGCATTCAGCCGGGATGGGTGGCTTCGCTCTGTGCCACTGCGTGTCAAACCGTGTACACTTTACAGCCAGTTTATGTGAGGGTGTGGGGGGCATCACACGCGGCGCATCACACCTCACCCCTTCTGCAGTTCCGAGCGAAGTCCCCTTCCGCACTGTGGTGTGCCCACACCAACCTCAGGCCCTGCCCCTTTCTGTTGGGCCAAACGAGCCCAACAGTACTTCTTCTCAGAGAGGGGGCGTCGCCGACGTCCTGCCGGGAGACGTCGTGCCAAGCAGCTGTAGCGCCAGAAGGGGCACACAATACCGGGACTCGGGGAGGGGAGGGTGCTATTCTCGAGGGTGCGGTGTGCGTGAGACGAAGAAAAAGACAGAAGAAGAAGAAAAAACCACCCCCCCCCCCCACCCCGAAGAACAAAAAAATATTTCGGGAAAATTTACAAATGAAAACAAACGCATTGGGTGGGGGGTGGGTGGGTGGGTCCCTCCCCGACATCCACCCAACCACCCTCCCCAGATCCAGGTCCCTATCCTATACTATTAGGGGCCATGCTACTCGGATAACAACTTGGCACAACCACCACCCACACGCACATCTGCCTTGACCTTGAGAGCGGTTGAACGATTTATATTTCCCCGAGATTGAACCCAAGTGTGTGAGGGGGTGGTCGACGCCCCTCCCCCCCCCCCCACCCCCACCCCGCTGTTTTAGAACTCTGGCCTGCTCTCCATAGATGAAGGCACAGCACGCACGGGAGGGGGGGGGGTGATAGGTAGGGGGGGGGGGGGGGGGATGATGTTTCTTCGATAGAGGCCTCTCCGCTCTGTGCCGAACCCGTGTCAGGTAGGGGACCTATTTTAATTTATACTTGCAGTGGTTCGGCTAGCTTTCTGCACTTCTGGGCGAAAATACTGCAGCAGTCTCTCGAGTCGTCCTTCCAGATGAGTTTTGCATTGATCGATTCCACCCTGAGCGAAAATCGTACTCCTTTCGCTTTATTATAGACACCCTGTCCCAGCAACTGTGGGTGAACAGTTCCGGACTACTTTTTGTTGAGCGCACACAAAAAGAACCCCCCCCTGCCCTACTGCCAGGCTACTGGGGGCCTTCGGTGCATGGCATCATTTGTTCAACCTTCGTCAGTCTTCAGTGAATTATGCCTGTGAACAGGAAATGCACCGGCGACCACCCTCGCGAAGCCCCCTATCTGATACTTCTTCGGATGGAGAGGAACGGCAGAGGTGCCCCCCACAGCAGTCCCCCACGGTGGCACGCCTCTTTTGTGATTCGGGTTCTGGAGCAGGGCACTGAGAATTTTCTTGTGCAGTGTGAGGGGCAAATGCAGGACCTGCAGGGTCCTCAGGAACCTGCATCGCTGCAGGGGCTGGGTGAGGCCCACGTGGCAAACACGTGGGATGCGCCGCAGGGGAGGCAGCGAAAGGTTAGGAGCGCGGAGAGAGAGAAAAGGCACACACAATAGAAAATGCAACAGTGCACTCTCGAGATACTGAAGATCGTGCTGCAGCTTTGCTGCAAACACAACTCCCGCACAACCCCGCTCAGTCGGGCTGTCTGTGCTGCAGGGGGGGGGGGTTTTAGCTGCAAGAAACCCGTTCCCACCCCCCCATCCCCTCCCGGCTCGATATCGGAAACGAAAACGCGGCACAAAACCTGAAGAAAAAACGGCAAAAACAAATCTACGAGGGGGGAAGGGTTTGGCGTGTGTTTGGGAGGGGGGGGGGGGGAGGGGAGGGTGACCAACGTTTCAAAATATCGGAAATTTTCGGAAATTTTCACCCCCCCCCCCTGTGTGACCCACAGAGAGAATCTTTCTCCTCTCTCTCTCCCCCTCCTCCCCCCCCGTTCCCTCCAAGAGTAAATATGTGGCGTGTGCATCGCCGTAGCAGAACTCTTAAGCCCTCGCCTCCCCCCCCCCCCCCAACCCACGAGCCTACCTCCCCGAGCAAATTCACAAGACAGATACAGGGGGTCTTTGCTGGTCGACAAACTTCGACAAACTTCGTCAGTTTTCAGCCAATTCAACAGGAAATGCACCAAAATGCACTGACGATCACCCCGTAGCGAAGACCCCCACAGAGAAAGAGAAAGAGATGGAGAGACAAAAAAAACGATCGCAATTGCCGCCCAACAGGCAGTGTTCTCGCGACCGGAGGAGTCGGAGGAGTTCCTCAAAAAAAATTAAAAAAATCTGACGCCGGAGGAGTGGAGGAGTGGAGGAGCTCCTCCGGGAAAATGTCACTCCAGTACAGCCGCTCTTTACTCGTATTTTGTTTGTGATGCGTTGACGCTTCCACACACAAAACCTCAACTCCTGTGATGGGGGAGGCTAGTGGTGTGCGGAGCACGTTTGGCTGTGGTGGAGTGACATTTTCTGCTCACAAGTGTGCGTAAAAAATGTCACTCCAGTACAGCCGCTCTTTACTCGTATTTTGTTTGTGATGCGTTGACGCTTCCACTCAGGACCCTCATCCGGAGGGACGTGGCCGTCCCTGGTCTCTCGGGACGGCCGCGGAAGTTACGCGCCGGGTATCGGGCGTGTCTCCAGGAAAGCCGGGTCTGCCGCTTGCTTACCCCGGGTGTATTCGTCAGCTCTCTGGTCCTGGGAAGCCACCCACTGCGGTCGGAGCCGCATCCTATTCTTCCGGGCGATGGTGAAGATCTCCTGCAACACCAGGTTGCCGCGGAAGTTGGAGCAGTGGCCCCTGCGCATCGAGAACACAAGGGGGAGGTTGTCGATGTAGCATGTCACGGTCATGTCTGTATACCTCTGAGCCAGTCGCAGGCCTTGCCAGACGGCGTGTGCCTCCTTTAGGAAAATGTGCGCCCCCTCGTCCGCTCCGCGGAACGTTCCCTGTGCGACTGTCTCCCCCTCTGGCCTGACTAGAATGGCGGCCCACTCGCGCGATGATGCATCTGTCCATAGCGATACCACGAAGGGGGGGTCAGTCGCGGCCCGCCAGTCGTTCACTGCGATGAAGCGCATACGGTCCACAGTCTCACGCTGCACCGAGGTGGGTACTGTGCATACTGCATCCCACGTACCCCCTTCCGCGTGTGCCCGCTTCGCCACTCGTCGGATGAATGAAAGGGCTGCCGGCATGTAGCACATTGGGGCGCGCATGACGTAGGACTGCCACACGAGCGCACCGAACACCCGAAACACCCCGCGCGGCGTCGAGCTCCCCTCGAGCAGTGCCCCCAGCTCGCTGCGCTCGATGATCTTTCGGATCCAGGCCGGGTCCATCCTGAAAGTGTGCCGTTGTAAGTCGAACTCGATGCCGAACACGGAGAAGTGCTGTGTCGGTCTTCCGTGCTGTGGGTCGTCGAAGTTCAGCGCCGCTCGGACTTCCCTGCACCGCCCGAGGAAAGCAGCGTATTGGTTCGCCACCTCCTCTCGGGTTCGCCCCAGCACCACGAAGTTGTCGATCCAGCAGATCCCCTGGCTGGGCGGGAGCAGCACCCTTGCGCTCCTGTTCGCGATAGATGGAGAGTGCGACCAGCCCATGCACATGACGGTGAGAAATGTCTTGATGAACTCGTCGCGTTCACCCCCGACCCAGACTCCAAAAAAGCGCTGGATTTCCTTCTGCACTGGGAACTGGTAGAACCAGCTCCGCGCGTCCGCCATCACGACCCACTCTGCGAGAGCAATGCGTCGCGTCACCTCGATGATGTCGTCCAGGCGCATGTCCGGGGGTCGGACCATGTGCTTGTTGAGCGGCCTGGCGTCGACGATGAAGCGTAATCCTCCCGACTTTTTGGACACGGTGAAAGCCGGGAGGGTGAGGTAGGCGGCAGCATCCGCCTCCTTCAGCACTCCGAAGCCCTCCAGGTCGTCGAGGTGTTGCAGCATGTGTCGGGATACCTTGCGGTGGCGTCTGAACGCCTCCCTTGCGCCTGGCAGCAGCGCGTTCTCAAATACCCTCGGCTCCCGGATCAGATCTATCACGCCGTCCAACTCCCCTGCCGTGTCCATCTCCACCAGCCTGTCGAGGTCGAGCCGTGTCTTGCAGATCGGTGCGATGGCTTCACCGTGTGTCCCCGCATCACGCCCCTCCTTTGCCGGCCGCAGCAGCTTGTCTCCCGCGCACACCGCGAGGTCGCTCTCATACCCGTTTTCAATGCCTGGCCCGTACGACTCGTCGGTGTCCGGGTCGTCTTCGGTCTGACCCACTTCCTGATAAGCCTCCTGTGGCGCCATCAGGCGTCGGAGCTTTGCCGGGAAGTGTGATGATGATGTCTGCGGGTCCCCTCCCCGCTTCGTTCGTCTCCGCCGACGCCTCCTCACTGGTCGATCTTCGCTGATATCCTCGCCGTGTCTCTCGCGCGCGCATTCTCCGCCGCCGACACGTAGCGAATCACCCCGTCCACTGTGGCATGTCGTGACAGCAGCCTGACTTCCTCCAGGGGCACTCCCTTCCTCGCCAGATGTGTCAGCGCGCCGCGGCGGAGGGAGTGTGTAGTCAGAGTCGCCCTGGCTCTCTTGATTGCCTTTGTCGCACAGCGGTACCCTACACTTGGGGGGAACAGGGTTGTCTGCTTGCGTTTTTCTGCCTGCCTGAGACGCCGCTCCAGGATCTTCCGGAGGCCTGCCTGCAGGGTGATGCCTGTGATGTGCCCGACACGGAACGGGTCCGACTTTGACTGCGTCCAGCGGATGTTGACTACGTCGTTGTCCGGGTCCGGCTGAACATCCTTCACGTCGAGGCGGAGTGCATCTGACACGCGCGCAGCCCCCCTCCACATGATGCCCAGCAGCAGCTGTACCAGTCGGCGCGGTTCGCGTTCGATCGCCCTTCGAATGTCCTGTGGGGTCGCGGGTTGTGCCTGGCGCTTCGGCTTCAGCGCTCCCTGCCGCTTGAGCGCGCGGCGGTAATCGCTGAGGACCTGGACACTGTCGAGCGGGTAGCCCTCGAATCTCCTGAGGGCCCCTGCGATGTTGTTCAGGTACTGCAGGGTCGAGGACGTCGACAGGCCCCCCAAACGTTGGCTGGTCGCCCATAGCATCGCGCACTCGTCGTGTGGCGGCATTCTCCCCGCTGTGTCTGCCCACTGCCTGCGGAACTGTGTGTACTGGTCGTATGCTCTGCGTAGTGTCTTCCAGTAGGTCGGGGCGAGGGCGTGTGTCAGGGTCTTTTGGAAAGAGTCGCGGATCTCCTTGCACTTCTGGGGTGTCAGCCGGGTGCCCTTCTTCAACGGCCGCCCCCGACCGGTCGGGGGGAGGGTCGGCACGGCCTCCTGGTACAGCAGGCCGTAGTGTCCCCCCTTGTCCGGTCAGTTCCGCTTCCCGAGTCCCTTCGACGCGCGTCCCTTTCCCGCGCTCCGGCCCCTGCCCTTGCTTGGGAGCCGGTATGGCACCGATCTGTCTTCGGCCTTCGCCTCCGCTTTTGCCCACACTGCCTCTTGCTTGGCTCTGCCCTCTTCGATGAACCTCCTGTGGAGGGCAACCGTGTAGTCGGAGGGTGATAGGGCCTTCGCCTTCCCCTGGTAGTGGCGCGCCCCCGCGCGGCCTCGCAGCAGTGCGTAGCTGTTCATCTCGACGATGACTTTGTGGAGTGGTGTCACGAAGGGGGCGACATCGTTTGTCTGCTTGATTAGGTCGAACATTTCGTGCACCCGCTCGAAACGCGACGCCATCTCGTGGTGCCAATCGGGGGCGTCTGGCCCGCTCTCCAGCTCCGCCTTGCGGAACACCCGCGTCACCTCCGCCTTCACAAGGCGCTGCCCGCTCGGCGTTGTCAGCGCGTCTCCCCAAGTCGAGACGACGTGCGCCGTGAAACCCGCGGGGAGGTCCTGGTCGGCCTTCTTCTGGCTGAGTTTCAGCTCAGCTATCTCCTTCTTCTGCTCCTCCACCGTCCCCCTCAGGCCTGTCACTTCGCTCCTGAGCTCCCGGATCTCCTGCAGGATGGTGGCTAGAGCCGCGGCGTTCGTGTCCTCCTTGGGTGGTGGCGCCGGTACCCTCTCGCTGGAGGACTCCTCGTCGTACTCCTCTCCGTCCCACATCTCGGCGTCTGCTTCGTCCCTCTCCCTCTCGAGGGCCTCCCACGTGCACACGGGGCAAGTCCACCCGACTTCCCCCCACATCTCCAGCCACTCGTTCGCCGCCGCCGTCGGGATGCGCTTCCTCAGGCATGACGGCACCGTCGTACGCCCGCACGTGTGGCACGAATGGGCTGTGGCGCCGCCGCCGTGGATGGTGTCGCAGGTGGGGAAGACGCAGCCCGCCCGGGGTGCGACGGCTGCGGTCTTGGCCAACGGGGGAATCGGGATACGGTCCCAGTCAGCCGTGGCGGCGTCGAAGCTTGCCATCTCCTGATGCCTGCCCCCTCTGTCTGTGTTGTGCGGTTCTAGCCGCTGAAGTATCTCCCCTCTGCCGTGTTGTGCGGTGCGAGCCGCTGAAGTATCTCCCCTCTGCCTGCGTTGTGCGGTGCGAGCCGCTGAAGTATCTCCCCTCTGCCTGTGTTGTGCGGTGCTAGCCGCTGAAGTATCTCTCCTCTGCCGTGTTGTGCGGTGCGAGCCGCTGAAGTATCCCCCCTCTGCCTGCGTTGCGCGGTGCTAGCCGCTGAAGTGTCTCCCCTCTGCCGTGTTGTGCGGTGCGAGCCGCTGAAGTATCTCCCCTCTGCCTGTGTTGTGCGGTGCTAGCCGCTGAAGTATCTCCCCTCTGCCGTGTTGTGCGGTGCGAGCCGCTGAAGTATCCCCCCTCTGCCTGTGTTGCGCGGTGCTAGCCGCTGAAGTGTCTCCCCTCTGCCGTGTTGTGCGGTGCGAGCCGCTGAAGTATCTCCCCTCTGCCTGTGTTGCGCGGTGCTAGCCGCTGAAGTGTCTCCCCTCTGCCGTGTTGTGCGGTGCTAGCCGCTGAAGTATCTCCCCTCTGCCGTGTTGTGCGGTGCGAGCCGCTGAAGTATCTCCCCTCTGCCCCCTTGGCGCCCCTCTTCTGACTGATATACCTCCTGTGTCCTAAACGCTTCCCTGATAAAAAGTTTGCGTTGACGCTTCCACACACAAAACCTCAACTCCTGTGATGGGGGAGGCTAGTGGTGTGCGGAGCACGTTTGGCTGTGGTGGAGTGACATTTTCTGCTCACAAGTGTGCGTAAAAAAAAATATTTGGGACCTGGCTGCGGAGGAGCCCTTTACAGCAGTCATGAAACCGTTTACCGCACCGTATATTGCTCTCATGACGAAAGAGCAACACCAACCGCATGCGACTCTCCACTTTGCTTCGACTGTGGAGCGTACTCGGGGACCAGGCTAACACATGTTCACTACCGTGGCCTCCGGCGGCTGGGGGGCTCTGCCCCCCAGACCCCCCTGTGTGACATGCATCCCATAGCCAAGTCCTTGTATGCGATCATGACACCTCGGGAAAGAGGTGTCATCTAGGAGCGGAACGCTTCGGCATCCTCCTTCTGGCCAACTCAGACGGAAGCTGTTGCGTCGCATTGCATGCGTGTCGCGTCGCATGTGTGTGACTGTCGTTCGCACCCGGCCGCTCAGGATCGTGGTCTCGCGCGCCGAAGGCGCGCGAGAAAAATTTTCAGGGTGGAAAGCGCCCTATCACTTCACAGCTACAACCGCTCTGATGAATTTCCTTTTGTTTGTTGCGTTGACGCTTCTACACACAAAACCCTGAACTGATCACACCCTGAGCCTGATGAAGGGTGGGGTTAGTGTATAGAGCACGTTTGGTTGCAGCTGTGGTGGGGCGCTTTCCGCTCACACGAGTGTGCTTAAAAAGCGCCCTATCACTTCACAGCTACAACCGCTCTGATGAATTTCCTTTTGTTTGTTGCGTTGACGCTTCTACACCAGGACCCTCATCCGGAGGGACGTGTCCGTCTCGTTCTCAACGAGGCGGGCGCGCTGGTAAAAGTGTGGGTGGCATCGACACTGGTGGCAACTCCACGGGGTGTGTGGCCTGCGTCCCTCGCGTGTACGCGTCTGCGCGTTGGTCGTGGGTCGCAACCCAGTGTGGAATCAGTCGTATCTGCTGGCGGCGCGCTGTTGTGTATATCTCCTGCAGCAGAAGGTTGCCTCGGTAGTTGGCGCAGTGGCCCTTCCGGAGCGCGAACACCAGGCCGAGGTTGTCTATGTGGCAGGTCACGCTTGCCTCCCTCACACGCTGCATCATGCGCACCCCCTGCCACACTGCATACGCTTCCTTCAGGAAGATGTTCGTGTCCGCGTCGCTCCCTTCGAACGCACCTTGGGACACTGACTCCCCTCCCGGTAACACGAGCACCGCCGCCCACGCCGTGGATGACGCGTCTGTCCAGAGCTCAATGGTCGGTGGCGGGTTCTGCGGCGTATACCACTCGTTGTCCTCGATGAGTCGTGTCCGCGCCACTGTCTCCGCCTGCACTGACGGAGGTACTGCGACCCTGGAGTCCCATCGGGCGTTGTTCGAGTGAGTCTGCTTCGCGATGCGCCGCACGAAGGACAACACGGCTGGCATGTAACACATCGGTGTCCGCATCACATACGACTGCCAGACGAAAGACCCGAATACTCTGAACGCCCTGCGTGGTGTCGTGTGGCCGTTGACGACTTCCTTGTACTCTTCCCGTCCGAGGACTTTTTGCACCCAGGCTGTGTCCATGCGGAAACGGTGTCGCGTCAGGTCGAAGTGAATCCCGAACACTGTGAAGTCCTGCAGCGGCACGCCGTGTTGTGTGTCGTCGAAGTTCAGGGCGGCCCCCACCTTCTCGCAGCGGCTGATGAAGTCGGCGTACCTCGCCTGTGCCTCTGGTAGGGAGTCTCCGACAGCGATGAAGTTGTCAATCCAGACTATTCCGTGCTCTGGCGGGAGCAGCACGCGTGCGCTGCGGTTCGCGATTGCCGGGGAATGTGACCACCCCATGCACATGACAGTCAGGAAGGTCTTCACGAATGTCTTTCTCTCCCCGCCTAGGCGCACTTCGAAGTAGCGTTGGATCTCCTTGTGTACGGGGAACTGGTAGAACCAGCTGCGTGCATCTGCCATCACCACCCAGCTCGCCGCGGCCACTCGCTGTGTCACCTCCGTGATGTCCTGCAAACGCATGTCCGGTGGGCGTGTCATCAGTGCGTTTAGCCGCCTTGCGTCGACGATGAAACGTTGGCCCCCAGACTTCTTGGACACGGTGAACGCTGGCAGCGTGAGGTACGGGTGTGCATCCGCCTCCGTCAGGGCGCCATACTCAACCAAGGTGTCCAGGTGGTGCAACATGTGGCGTGATACCTTCCTCCCCGTTTTACGTAGTTCTTGGCGGGCCTCGGGAAGCAGTGCGTCAGCGAAAGCGGCTGGCTTGGTGATGAGGTCCAGGACCCCCGTCAGTTCACCCTCGCTGTCCAACCGTCGCAGTTCCTTGAGATTGAGGCGTGAGGTGCAGATCTCCGCGATGTAGTCCTCTTCCTCCGGCAGCTCCGTCTTCGCGTTGGCTGGCCGTATCACCTTCCCCCCCGTGCACACACCCAAGTCCTCCCCGTAGAGGTCCTCGACACCCGGACCGTACGACTCTGCGCTATCCACCTCGCTCCACGCTTCCTCATCACTGGGTGGAGGGTCGGACGTGGCTTCGTCGGATGTGGCATCTTCGTAGTAGCGGCGCGCTGCGAACAGCCTCGTGGTCCCCGGGAAGTGGGTTGCTGTCAGGGGTTTTGGCTGTGTGCGCGTAGTCCCCCCTTGCTGTCGTTTTTTCTTCACCACTCGATCTTCGCCGACACCTGTGCTGTCTCGCGCGCGTGTGCGTTTTCCGCCGCTGATACGTAACGCATCACACCGTCGACCGTCGCGTGTCTCGAGAGGAGGCGCACCTCCTCCAGTGGAACGTTCTTCCGCGCAAGCTGTGTGAGTGCCCCCCTCCGCAGAGAGTGTGCCGTGAGCCCCCTCCGTGCCCGCTTGACGGCTTTTACCACGGTCCGGTAGGTGACGTCCGCCGGGAACAGTCTCGTCTCTCCTGCACTGCGCGCCCTGCGGAGGCGGTGTCGGAGGATACGGTGTAGGTCCTTCGGCAGGGAGATTCCTGTGATGTGACCCATGTGGAAAGGGTCCGCCTTCGACTGGGTCCAGCGCACGTATATCGGCTCGCTGCGCTTTTCCGATGTGACGTCCTTCACATCCAAACGCAGTGCGTCCGAAGCCCTTGCCGCACCCCCCCACATGATGCCGAGCAGCAGTTTCACGATGGGACGTGGCTCCTTCGCTAGCGCCTCCCGGATGTTGTGGGCTGTTGCTGGTTCTGCTTGCTTCTGTGGTCGTAGTGCTCCTCCCCGCTTCAGCGCCCGCCTGTAGTCCGCCACAATTTGTCTTCCGTCGAGGGGGAACGCTGCGAAGCGTCTGAGTGCTGCTGCAAGGTTGTTGAGGTACTGGAGGGCGGACTGCACTGATAGCCCGTCCTTCCGTTGCTTCGTGACCCACAGCACCGCCCCTTCGTCGTGTGGCAGTGTCCGCCTCTCCGCTTTCATCCACCCTTCCCGGAACTGCGAGTATCTGTCGTATGTGCGGCGGAGGGCCCCCCAGTATGTGGGTGCGAGGGCTTGGGACAGGGTGTGCTGTAGTTCCTGGCGAATGGTGGTTGCTTCCTCCGGGGTCACGCTCGTCTCGGTCTTGCGGGGGCGTCCTCTTGTTGACGGGGGGGCAGATGGTACTGCCTTCACATACACCACCGCGGCGGGGGGGAGGGTCGTGGCCCGCGGGCGTCCCCTGCTGGTGTCGGGAAGTCACTGTCGCTTGCCTTTCCCCCCCCGTCCTTTGTGGTGGCCCTTTCCCGAGTAGGGCGCGGGGCGGTCCTGCGTGTTACGCTCCTGCAGGAACCGCTCCTGAAACGCGGCCCGCCTCTCCTGCGTGTCGTCCTGCGTGGCCCGCCCCTCCCGGAGTAGGCGCCCGTGTGCCACCGCATCGTACTTCGCTGGGTCCATAATCTTCGCCTTTGCCAGGTAGAGGCGGGCGCCCGCTCGCCCCTTCAGGAGAAAGTGTGAGTTCATAGCGACGATTGTCTTGTGAAGGGCCTCGATAAACCGGTCCGGATCGTCGTCGTCGCGGATCAGCCCCATTGTCTGAAACAGAGAGTCGAAGGCCTGGATGAGCTGGTGTTGCCAGTCCGGTGAACTCGGGGCATCGCTGAGCTCCGCCTGTCGGAAAACCCGGGATACCTCAGCTTTCACCAACCTGCGTCCGGGGGCAGTGGCGATCGACGATCCCCAGGTCGACACGATGTGGGCGGAGAAGTCAGCGGGCAGCTCGGCCTCCGTCCGCTGCAGCGCCTTCTGCAGAGTGGCGATCTGCTTCGCCTGCGTCTCCACGGTCTTCTTCAGCTCCTTCTGCTCCTTCTCCAGCCGGCCTGTCAACTTCAGCAGGTACTCCAGCGAGTTCGCCACGCGGAGATCGGTGTTCGAGTCGGCGGGGTGGTGTGCGTCCCTGTGCTGGAGGCCCGTGCCACTCTGGCTGTCCGCCTCGCTGTACTCCCCGTCCTCGCCTAGCTCGCCCGCCCCTGCTGCCAGGTCCGCCGCGGTCTCCTCGTCGACCGCCTGCCGGACCCATGCGCACTCGGGGCACACCCAGCCCCTGTCCCCTGCGCCCTCGAGCCATTCGGGGACGATGTGCGCCGGGATGTGCTCTCTCATGCACGTCCTGACCGTGGTCCCACCGCAGTCGTGGCAGCTGAATGCGGTCCTGGCTGTGTGCGTTGTATTGCAGGTTTCGAATATGCACTCGGGGCGACGCTCTGCTGGCTCGTTGTCGGGGTGGGCGGGGTCGGGAACCTTCAGGGTGTCCCAATCCAGAGTGGCCATCTTCTCTGTTACGCAGCTCGGCGTAGTTACTGTCCCTCTCTGTTTGTTACACGCAGCACGGCGTTGTTACTGTCCCTCTCTGTAAGATACACGCAGCTCGGCGTAGTTACTGTCCCTCTCTGTTTGTTACACGCAGCACGGCGTTGTTACTGTCCCTCTCTGTAAGATACACGCAGCTCGGCGTAGTTACTGTCCCTCTCTGTTTGTTACACGCAGCACGGCGTTGTTACTGCCCCTCTCTGTAAGATACACGCAGCTCGGCGTACTCCCTCAGCCCGTAGTTACGCACGGCGTAGTTACTGTCCCTCTCTCTTCAGAACAACCACGCAGCTCGGCGTACTCTGTCCGCTTCTGTCACTCTTGCCCCCCTCTTGATTCTCTCGCCTGCTTGATAGTTTGTTGCGTTGACGCTTCTACACACAAAACCCTGAACTGATCACACCCTGAGCCTGATGAAGGGTGGGGTTAGTGTATAGAGCACGTTTGGTTGCAGCTGTGGTGGGGCGCTTTCCGCTCACACGAGTGTGCTTAAAAAAAAATTTTCCAGGTCCAAAAAAACGCAAAGAAAAACTCCTCCGCACTTTCTGAAAATCCCAAAAGTCGCGAGAACACTGGCAACAGGATTGAAAGCGCCCTATCACTTCACAGCTACAACCGCTCTGATGAATTTCCTTTTGTTTGTTGCGTTGACGCTTCTACACACAAAACCCTGAACTGATCACACCCTGAGCCTGATGAAGGGTGGGGTTAGTGTATAGAGCACGTTTGGTTGCAGCTGTGGTGGGGCGCTTTCCGCTCACACGAGTGTGCTTAAAAAAAAACGCTCAGATTGGAGGGGGGGTAGATTGGTAGATTTTCTGAACGCGGTATCATTGAGGTGCTGCAGCGGCAACAGTCAACCCCCTCTTCAAAATGGTGCCCATTGAAAAGGCCTATTTTAAGTTTGCCCGGGCGCCTCTCGTTTGAAGCTGTGTTGTATTTTTTTTACGCTGTTCTTCTGCAGGGTCCTTGAATGTTATCAAGGGCACCGTCTTTCCCAAAGGGAGTTTTGAGCTGCACGCTTCGCTGTGAACCAGAATCAGTTGCCTCAGAGGGCGACGTCCTCCCCACCTTCTCTCGCCCCCCCCCCCCACACTCCCATGGAACCATGGTGGATGCAGAACAGGCACATGTAATAGCTGTTCCCGGCACAAGAGAGAAGGGGGTATCCGGGCTGTATAGTTCCTTCCTATTCGCGCGAGACAGCAAAAATAAAAGGAAAAGAAATGGCTTTCGCTGCCAGTCCCTCGGCCCTCACGTTCCATTTTTTGGGTGAGTGAGTACTGGCAGGCGACACAGAATGCACACCGCACACACCACACACACACACACCAGCTGAGTGTCTATTATACGAACAACACCTGGCAAATCCTAAGGGCCACCCTGAAGAGATTAGGAGAGGGTATGGGGCTTGAGGGTGCTTCGTGGGGGGGTGGGTGATGTGCGGAGTGAGCTGTCGGCCGGAGGCCGATGCGCCGGCACACGCACCCGCCCGTCCTCACAAGGCCTTGTGGTGGCAGCGGGTTGCAGTCTTGGTGTTGAGTGCAACCGCAGCCGCCCAAGGGCAAAGAAAATAATGGGCATTTTTTGGTCTTCGCTGTTCGGCGCGTTCTAAAAGAAATGCAGAACAAATAACAAAGAGGGACCAACAAAGGGGACAGATACCCTTCAGTCTCTATTATCCCTGCCACCTGCCGTCTGGTCTGCTCAAAGCCACGGAGGGTCGTGTTCGTGTATCAATCTGCGGACCGGCCGTGTATTGTTTGAATTGCAGGAGCCCGAGAACCGCGATCTCCCAACCACGAATGAACCACACAAACCCCGTTCTCATTAAAAATTTCAGGGAAACACACGCTTGGTGTGGTTTCCCGTGTGAGTTGAAATTGAAGGCGGACAGAGAGGGGGGGGGCTAACTTTGTTTTGCCATTTTCCTTTGACCCATACTTTTTTTCCTGCCGGGCCGGAGGGGGGGGTGGAGGAGACACAAACTGCTGCTGAACTATTTTTTTCAGCTGTTTTCCTGCCAGAGAACAAAACAATCTTGTGCGACGCCGGTCCAGCTCTCCCCCCCCTCTCCCTCTCGCCCCCACCGCCCCTCCTCCTACTACTGCATGCACATTCGGATGCGACCCACACTTGACAAACCCGCCTGACGAAGAGGGCTTGGTATGCAGAGCACGGAAAGCCGAGATCCCTGCGAGGCTGAACAACACCTCCCACACGAGCAAGCCGTGCGCGCAATACCACCGGAGGTACTGCCACAACAAGACACGGGAGGGGAGCCGCCTGAACGGGGGGGGGGGGGGGGAGTGGGCGAGCGGAAGCTAGGATATTTGTTGTTGTTTTTTTTTGCGGGAACCAGAGAATACAGAGAGAAAAGCCCACCCTGCGCAGAACTGGAGCGAACCAAGCTGGTCGAAGGAAGGCCAGTAGACCAGCAGACAGGAGTCGCGGGGGAGCGGTTGTGGAGATAATAGGCCTGGCGGCGAGAGACGTATGGCCACAGGGGGGTGGGGTGTGTGTGTGTGTAGCTGGCCGTGGGTGAGACGGGCGTTTCATGGCGAATGCGTGGGGGGGTGCAGCTGTTGGAGGCATATTTTTCTTCTTCTTCGTCTTCGCTCTGAAAGTGCAAAATATAGAGAAGACAAAAAAATAAAGGGATCCAAGCCCTGGCCACGCGGTGCCGCACCGACACAAGCTCGGCACAGGGAGGGCGTGAGCTTCCGGTGAAGCGACAAGCGCCCTCCTCCTTTTTGTTGCCATCGGTTTAATCCTTCGGTGTCGGCAAGCGCAGGCATCGGGCATGGTGCAAACTGGGGCCCCGTTTCCCTCGGGGGGGAGCGGAGGGTGGGGGGTGAGGACCCAGGCGGCCAGAGAGACAAAAGAAGGCAAACAAACACAAACAAGATGCAGGGGGGTGGGTGGGTGGGGTAGGGAATGCGGCAAGCCGCCGCACACAATTTAGTTACTCCTTTTTTTGTGGGAACGGAGTCAAAAGAATGGAATAGAAAAGAAAGGGGGAACCACAGCCGCTGCTGCTGCTGACTCGGGCAAATGCAAAAAAGCAGCGTGGGTTTTGACAATTTGTCTCCAGAAATTGTGAATTGACACCACGGACAAGCCGTGCCGGCGGGGGTTTTGACGAGCCTCCACGCCAGGCATGCGAATTGCCAATTTCCCTTCGCATACACCAAGGCACAGGGGGTCTGGGGTGGGATGTTCGGTGACGTTCACGACAAACCCTGTTGGATCTGGTGATATTTTGATCAAAAAGACGACCCAAGAAAAGCGAAGAAGGGCTGGTGGCGGATCCAAAAATCACATATCAGAGATGAGATGTCTGTTCGGCACCTCGGTCAAGAAAACTCAAAATCAAAAAGACTACTGCCTGAAAGAGTTATCCGACAAGACTGGTGGGGAGAAAGGAGGCAACAGACGTTTGATGCAAAATACGCAAAACCGCCGAAATTTCCAAAAACTACAAACCGGGCTCCCATTTTGTGCCTTATCGTATCGCTGGATGCCGTTTGACTTTTTGACTTCTGGATTTCCAGTGGGTGAGGCTGCGGAGGGGAGGAACTTCACCGGGACACCGAGATCGTGCCACGGACTGTGCCCTCCCCGCCCCTCACTTCGCGGAGGACGGCAGGCCGACGGGCACACTCACCACGCCCAACACACTCAATGGGTTTCTTCTCAACAATTTGTGGCCCATGGTTCTAGCAGCTCTCTGGAAGAGGCACCTAGGGGCCAGTTGTAGAGTCTTTGTCGGATGCGATAACACTCGCACTCACCCTCGCGTCCTCGGCAGACACCCAGCCTGCCGAGGCACACTCTCATTCTAAAGCGTCGAATCGTTTGGCAGAAAGGTGTGTCGTGTCGACCAAAGCCAGGCATGCAGGCGCGACGAGGGCACGCCGCTCTGGGGCAGAGGGGCCATTGTATTGATGGAGCGATGGCCGCCTGTGCCCCCCTGCATCTTCCAAACCCCGCACCCGAGGTATGTGAGCTTCAACTTATTGGAATCGAACTTGGCGGGAAAACAAAACTCCCCCCCCCCCCCAACCCCCAGGGGCACCCCCACCAAGTGTTACGTGTTGTGTTGTGTTGATGGCAGAAAATGAAAAAAAACATGTGCGGGAAGTACATCAGGGCGGGAATATCGTCGCCCTGAAGCATTTCAGACCCCCTCCTCCCGATGGGCTCCGATAGGATCTACGTGGCATGCACACCTGTGCGACAAAACCTACCAGATAGGGTGGAGGGAGTAGGGTGAATCGGCCAGAACCGGGCATATATGCGTCGTGAATCGTCTAAGCAACCTGAACGGATCCCTGAATGGGGCCACTGTACACATGGGGAAGACACCAGAAAGGGGGAGTGGGTGACGGGGGCAACGTGCGTGGATGCGTGCGTGTCTCGACAAAAAGGCTGTGAAGCGGTCTACCGCGTGGATGGGGAGCACTTCACACACAAGGCGCCATTCTTCACCTTCTGCTGTTCGAGACTACTAATCAAATGTTCCTATTGACAGTCCGGGGGATCACAACCCAAAAGAAAAACGATCGCCCTGTGTGCGGAGCCTTGCGTCGACACTCCGCACACCCGCCTGGCTTTGGGGTACTCTCCGAAAATCACCTAAATTTCGTTGTTCCTTGTCTTTTCTTGAGATTCTCTAGGTGCCACACAGTACCCTTTCTTTTCGGGTTTCGACAATTCAACGAATCCAACTCCGACCCGAACTGTCCTATTTGACGCCGTCTCCTGCAAGAAAATGAAGGGCAGGTTTTGTTTGCCTTTCAGCCCTTTTTTTTTTCGTTCCGTTGTGTGAGGTTATTTTTTGTCCGTTTTCATTAAAAAAAGGTAGTTTTGTGAAGGTGGTGTTGGTGGGGCGGATCACTTCGCTCCTTGTGCCACAGTGGGGCAGAGCCGTCTCAATATTGCAGCCAGTTTTGTGAGGCACATATACACATACACACAACACGGCTCTCAGCCCTAACTGTTTCTGCACTTCTGAGCGAAGAACCCCTGTGCGTCTGATGTCACTTGTGAGAGTAGGGGGGGGGAGGGTGTGGTGGGGATGGGGAGATCGGGGAGAGAGGGGGGGCTGGGGAAAGGTTGCAGTTGCGTTGGTTGGAGGCAGCTGATGATTTTTGCTGCCCCTTTTGTTGTGATGTTTGATTTGCCCCCCCCCCCCCACCCGCAAATCCCCCCTCCCAAACACCAAAACACAATCAAACTAAAGCACGCCAAAGATTTTTTTTGGCAGGAAAACAATTCCGAATGGTGAAGAATGACCCCTCCCTACGGCATTGTCACAAAATATATCCCAATACACAAACACATACAAAAAGCAAAACCTGAAAGAACACTGAATGACGAGGATCTGTGAACAACTGAAGAAGGGGTAACACAACAGGGGGCAGAAGGTCAGAACGTTATTTGCGACAATCGCCGTAACCTGCGACGGGATTGATTTGCTTTTTTCCTGACAAAAAGAAACCGGAACCGGCAGTCTAAAGGAGGGGTGTTGCGCTCAGTGATGTGCACCGCTGCACCACACAATATAGGCGAAAGCAATGCGTGGCAACACCAATCAATGGCCCGATCCCAGCCGCTTTTGTCGGAACGCAGACCCGACGGGGCGCCAAACAGAAGCCCCACGCACCGGGAGACAACCCGCAGTGCTGGGGGGGTATGTTTGCTTCGTCCCCTCCCCCACCCGACGCAGACCCAACCACCAGGAAACCCATCCAGCAGCAGCAGGCTTCAGATACGGCAGGGGACCCCAGAAAACAAGCGTGCCGCATCACAGGTAGACACGGGGCGGTTTGCTCACCGTCATGATGACGCCGCGCCCCATGGAAGGTGTCTTCGCAGCCTCCTCTTGCTCCACACCGCACATGGCCTCCTCGTCAATCTCCACTGGCGCAGTCGCAGCGTGGTAGCGGTTAGCCAGCGTAACGAGGTTCAGGGTGCCTGTGTGTGGGGGGTGTGGGTTGAGTGAGTGGGAGAGATTAGCCTGAGTGAGCAGCAGTTGGGAGGTGCTGCTCCCTGGAGTCGGGAATGCCCCACCTCACCCCACCCCCACGACACATCGTGTGTCGAAGCGCCAACGCAATCACCAAAAGAAATCTTTTTCAAAAAGCGGCCGCATCTCAGAAGGAAGGGATGTGCAGTGGAAAAAGCGCACACCACCCACAGCGATGAGGAGGGGTTCGCAAAGCAATGCCGGGTTGGCGTGGCGGGATGCAACAGAAGGCAGCGAAAGGCTGATGCATCTTCTTCCAACCACTGTTGCTGTCAGGGCATACCCAGGAGGAAGGACAGGAAGACCACGGCTGCAACGTTCCACAGGGCCCTGGCGAGCGAGGAGCGCGAGCACAGCGAGTGGTAGTGGACCTGTGTGTTGTGTGCAGGGGCCTGCAGGCGGGGGTCGATCTCGAAGTAGCCGTCGTAGAAGGCGGAGCATGCCGACCCGTCGCACCCCTTCAGCAGCGAGCTGCGCACAAACCACGCTGCTGCGACGGGGAGGAGGGCAGCAACTGTGGCGAGCAGCAGCCACTGGTTGTCGGGCAGCGCAGCCCTGCGGGGCAGGTCGGCGCAGTGTGCTGCGACCACCAGGAGCACGGCGGCGACGCCCGCCACGCCGATGTGCACGAAGGGGCTCCAGAAGGTGCCGCAGCAGGCCACAGCCGTCGCCACCGTCACCAGCTTGACGAAGCGGCTCTGCTGCAGCATCATGGCGGCGTCGCCCACAGTCTTGTTGTAGAAAGCATCCCACCGCTGCCACAGCGCCGCCAGCACGATCAGCGCCGTTGCCACGGTGAGGGTGATGGGCAGCCACTTCGACAGCACCAGGGCCTTGGTGCTGCGGTACGCCTTCTTGCTGCACACGGAGTGCTTCGCGCGGCGGGCGGTCTCGTTGAAGAAGTTCTGGCTCACGACGCAGGACTCCCCACGGCTGTCGCAGTGCTCGGGGCCTGTGGCGCCGTTGCACCCCACAAGGTGGCTCCGGATGCAAAGCTTTGTGGCGTTGACCTGCACGTTGACGTACATGCTGTGGGTGGTGTGCGGTGGTGGCGGTGGTGGTGGTGGTGCGGGAGACCGAACACTCCTTGCTGCTTACATGGTGTGAGGCACGCGAGAGCTCGGTCCACAGATAGGAAGCGCAGGGTCGTCGGAAGCACTCCCCCACTTAGTCTTATGCATCATCAAAGCGCTGGCAGAAGACACAAGACATACCCATCTGTGTGCCACACTTTCCATTCCAGGCTCTCGTGGCAGTCGCTGTCACGCGTGCAATTCGCACAGGAGAACACATCGTGCAGCGGGACGGTGTCGATGGACAGGGAAGCTGAGATGTGCACCGCTTGTTGCGGCGAGGCTGCGGCAGCAACGAAGCTCAATGCACAGCACAGCACCGCGAACACCCACGCACCGCCCATCGTGGCACCAGCTGAGACGAGCGCAACGGGAGGCCTCGAGCTGAGACTGGTTCAGGTGGGAGGCGGGCGGGGGTGTGGGCGGGAGGGGAGGGGAGGGGAGGTGGGGAGGGCAAATCAAGACACAAGAGGCCCAGAAGGCACAAGGGCAGGCAAAGGGGGAAGTTGCCCTGTGGGGTGGCGGTGTGGCGGTGGCAGTGGCGGTGATGTCTCGGAAAGCTGACGACAACAGGAGATTCGGCACAACACCCTGTTCTCCAGAGCTGTGTGCCGGGTTCTCGGGGATATGCATCCAAGCTATGCCTCATATGCTGCTGTCGCTCTGCACGGCAGCTGGAACCAACGGATAACAAGCGGGGGAACCTTCTTTAACCCACCAAATATCGCTCGGCACGGCAGGGCGACGCGTTTTGCTTGGCAAAAGGGGGTGTGTCACTGGGTGCCTCGATCGTTCCTCGGTCGTCGCGGAGTAGACTCAAAGTTCAAGTGTCTCGCACTGCCTCCCACACATCGGCACGGGTTCCGAATGTTCCGAAAACTGTTCTTTTTTTTTTGGGTGATGCTTGGGAGGCAACCACTTGTCTGGGTGCGGGGATAAACGCGTCGCTTGTCAGGCTCTGAATCACCCAACCCCCGTCCACCTTGCTCTACACAGGCGAGAGGGGGGGTGGGGAAGCGCCACTCGCGTCAAACCAAGCCCATGGTGAGCGAGACCTTGCTCGCGGAACTTTTTACAGTTCAGACGAGAGATCACCCCTTGCGGATCCTTCGATCAGGCATCGCACACTCCTGTGGGGGGGAGTGCGCTCTGCGTTTCGAAGCACTCCGCCACCGCTGGTTTTCTTCCCCCCTTGATCTTCCCATAATTATTCACTGTGGGGTTGGCAAAAAATGGCCCCCCACACGCAGCCAAGGCAGCGCGGGGGGGGCGGCGGGATGAGCGACGACCCCCATTTTAATTCCCCACTTCTCTTCCTGCTTCGACATAACTCTTCATATGATTCAGCCACATGCATGCAGAGCTTTTCCCCGGGTGGGGGGGGGGGGGGGGGGTGGCGCGACACGTGCGGCACACCGTGCGTTTGTGTGATGTGGGAAAGGCACAAAAAAAAGAAAGATTTCAGTTGTATTGGACGCAGGAGCGGCAGTGTGTTATAGCCCCTGCGGCGGGAAGGGGAGTGGTGTTGTGAAATAATTCAAATGGGGAGGTCCTCTTGGCTTGGGTTTGAGAAGGGCCTCCAAATCGGTGATTATGCGTTGCTGACCCAAAACACACTGTAGCGCTCCCACTGACTCTTTCGCTGTTTTGACAAGCAATAAATTTGCTTTTTTTTTGGGGGGAGGGCAACAGGAGGAAAGGGATGGGTGGTAGGGGGGGGGGGGGTTGAAGCTACACGACGCGCTGTCGGGATCAAAACCTGTCGATTCGACAGTCGACCTGTCAATCGACAGGTTACTGTCGACCTGTCGACAGCTTCGACAGGTCGGATACCATCAGTCCGATACTGGACTCCGGGGGTTCACTGGTCTGTCGACAGGTAACCTGTCGAGTTTCGACCTGTCGAACGACCGGTCGAAACGCATGTCGTCTGTCGATTTCGACAGGTCGACATGGTTCCTGACAGCGCGTCGTGTACCACACACCCACCCCCACCCGCCGGATCGTGAAGTGGCAGCAAAATGTGACGACAAACCAAATGCCTGCCGAAATGGCGTGTTGCTGAATTCTTGTCAGTGGGGGGGAGTGCAGCCACAGCTCATCAGAGCGTTGCCAAACTGCACAGTCGCTGTTTGCAGTGCAGACCACCACCCCCCACCCACCGATCTTTTTGCGAGCACCGCTCCCAGTCTGATGAAGCGGTGTGTAGGTGGTGGGGTCCGCAAAGAACCCAGCAAAGAAAGGGGTACAGGAAAGCTTTCCCCTCCGGTTGGGATCTGCCAAACCACCAAAAACGGATACTACTGTAGAGGAGCGAGTTGGGGAAGCGGGGGGTGTGGGGTGATGGTGTATTGGTTTCTCCAGGTGGCGCCCAGACTCTGCGGCGGTTGCTTTCGAAGAAGCGATCGAGCCGTGCAGCAAACAGGCCAAGCGACAAGGGGAATAAATGAAAAATACAGCAGCAGTCTCTCGAGTCTTCCTTTCAGATGATTTTTGCATTGATCGCTTCCACCGGCAGAAAAAACACACAACAAAACCCCCCCCCCCGCGTGTCGAGTGACCTTACCTGTCTGAAGTACAGAAAATGTGTCGGGTTGGGTGGAGCATACACACACACATACACATATGTTCACACAACACAGGGCAAACCGCACAAACGTGTTCACACATCCGGCATCCTATGCGAAATACCCGCCGCTCCCCGGGAGCTGTTGCGGGAACCATCTGCTCTTCCGACCCACCGAGACTCTTGCCGTATTTTCTCTACCACACGGGGTGTGTTTTACCAAAAAATGTTTCACACCGCACGGTGTGGCGTATGCTGTGGTAGAGACGGTAGCTGACAAGAACCGCCGTGTGACGCGTGCCGTGCGCGGCACAAGCCACCATCCGTACCCTGGTGTGACAAAGCCTCGGTCGGATTCAGAACAAAAGCTCAATGAGAATTCTGCCAAGGTGTCGGGTGCCCTAGCACCCGCCTGCAGGAAGGCGGAGCAGTTCCGACGCAACAGAGGGTTGTCTTGCAGCCAGGAGATAGCTTATGACGCTGGGCACGGTCCTGTTGGGACACTTTCCGCAGAGAAACGTGGCTGTGAAATAATATGCGGTCTATGAGGTGGAAATAACAGAGAGTCTGGTCGCGATGAGTTGGCATGCATTCCAATGTGTGTGTGTTTAAGCCCTTTCGCCGCTTCACCAACGGCTATTGAGTGAGGTCAAGAGGCTTCAAAAAATATGACAGCTTGCTGGGCTGTGCTGTTCAACGAACATGGCCAGGTCCGAACATTGGCAATCCGAATCCGGCCCAGACCGCCCGCTTCTGCTGGATTTTCCCTCGGAGTGGGATGGCCTTTGCTCTGTTCGGCAGTTTTTTTCGGCAGTTGATTTCTGTGTTTGCTCCTCCCAAAGGAGGAGGACACCAGAATAAGCACCTCTTCGGCACGCGGAGACAAGACCCCTCGATTTCGGGAGTATCCAGGCCAGGCATTCCGACGGCAGTCACCTCTGACGAATTCGATACTTTCTTCAGCAGTTTACTGCTTGTTCAGTTCGTGAAAGAGGCGACATGCACATGTGTGGCGAAAACACACACCGTGCCACACGGCGCTGTTCCGCACTCCTGGCACCACACAGATCCGGGAGCCCGGCACCTCACACCTCAGGCGGGTTTAGTGTCGTGCCGAGCGGTCCTCCTGGCCAAGCTATATTAAGGCCATGCAGCAGCCATGGCTGGTGAGAGTTTCGGTCCTGCTGCCCACCAACACGAATGCCATTCAAGGGGGGGATGGAAAAAGTGGTGTCAAAGAAACTGTGCCACTTAAGCCACGGCTCTTGTTGGGGGAGCCCGCCTTTTTCTGGGTTCCAGGGTGAAGGCGCCGAAGTGATATTAAATGGAGAGGGCTTCGACGAGATTGGGCCCTTGGACCGCAGCCCTCTCTGCAGGGGGGTGGGGTGCAAGGGAGTTTTGTCGTTCTCCACCCCGCTGTCATGCGCGCTATTGCACGGAGGTGGTCTGCTTCAATTTTTCTACATTCCACCGGGCCGCACTGTGCCGCTGCAATCAGCGGGGCGAAGAACAATAAAACGGCTGCAGCAACAACAACAACAACAAAAGAGGCAAAAGGGGGAGGGGAAGGCAAAAGACACGCAAGTATAAGTATGCCTGACACGTACATCCACGCGTGTTCCATCCGGCAGAACCCTCGGGAGGGAGAAATGTGTCTGGCCCGTAAAGGAGCTGCTCGCGTTCTCTGCATCATGTGCGTCAGGACAGCCCGCCTTCATTCTGCAGATTAAAAACGCTCCCCCCCCCATCCCGGTTGTACGAAACAAAAACAAGCGCCACATTTCCGCCCCTACGCCGGGTTCAAGGGGGGGAGGGGCGTTCAATCTAGCTGAGGGTTGCATCGATGCAAATTCACGAATGATACACCACGAAAGATCGGGCCGTTGCTACGAGCCGCCTTCCAGATGGGGAGAGGGGGGAGTTTGATTATGCGCCCAGAACCCACAGGGCACACAAGAAGAAGGCAACACCGGGCAGCCGGCTGTGGAGGTTGCCACGGAGAGGGACCGCTATCTCGTCGTAGCTTCGGCCTCCCAATACGACATCCTCTGACATCCCCCCTGGCAGGCTCAGCAGGGCCTCTCTCTGCACGCACCTCACTCCACACCCCACAGGTACTCGGCAACCGAGTCAAACCAGGACACCTCTTGCGGCGCCAGGTCGGACAGCAGCGCCTCCACCTCCTTTGCGCGCTGCTGCCCACGGCGCGCAGCGTATTCAACTGCACCGGCCCCCTCTGCGTCTACTGCACGCAGGTCGACCCCCAGGGCAGCCAGGGCCGCAAGGCTCTCCAGGGAGGCCTCGCTCCCGCAGGCCAGCAGGAAGGCGGTGCGGCCCGCACCGTCCTGCGCGTGCAGGTCAGCGCCGTGGCGGGCGAGGTACAGCACCTCGCACAGCGCAGGCCCTGCGTGCTCCGCTGCGCACAGCACGGGGGTCATGCCCGACTCGTCTGACGCGTCGACACACGCGCCGTTGTCGAGCAGCACCGACAGGACCTCGGTGCCCTGCGATGCCGCCGCTGCGTGGTGCAGGGGGGTGCGCTGCGCTGCGTCGCACTGCCCCACCGCAGCGCCGTGCCCCAGCAGCACCGCAACACCCTCGGCCCACGCGCTGCAGCAGGCGTGGTGCGCCGCAGCCATCCCGCAGGCATCTGCCGCAGCGGCATCCGCACCCTCCGCCAGCAGCAGCCGCAGGGCGCCCAGGCTGCACCCGCTCGCCGCAGCGCACAGCAGGGGGGTCCGCCCCTCCGCATCGGCGGTGTGGGGGCTGGCCCCGGCACGCAGCAGCACGCGCAGCTTGTGGGTGTCGTCGCCCCACGCCGTCGCGGCGGCGTGGTGGAGGGCGGTGCGGCCCGTGTTGTCGCACGCCCCGATGCAGGCCCCCGCCTCGACGAGGCGGAGGAAGACGCCCATCGCCGTGCTCTCTGCTGCGAGGTGCAGCGGGGTGCGCCCTTCGGTGTCTCGCGCGTTGACGCATGCCCCGAGGCTGAGGATGACGTCGAGCGCAGCCGCGTGTGTCGAGGGGCACCCCTCCTCCGACATGCGCGACACGTCGCTCGTGTCGTACGCCGCAGCGATGTGCAGCAGCGTCCTGCCCGACGCGTCGCGCGGTGAGGCGTGTGCCGCCTGCAGGAGGCAGGAGATGCATTCGCCGGAGGCGCCCAGCGCCACCGCCTCCAGCAGCGCCTGCTGCACCGCTGCCGGGTGGGCTGACCTGGTGTGCTGCAGCAAGGCCTGCAGCTCGTCAGGGCGGGCGCTCTCAGGGCTGCGGCGTCTGGCCCACGCCTTCACAGCCCTGCGGAAGTGGAGGCGCACAGCAGCGTCGTAGGTGGCGAGGCAGTCTGGGTCGAGGCGGAGTGTGCTGCCGACGTGTTCGAATGCCTTCCATGTCTGCTGCAGCGCAGCGGCGGCCACCTCGGCGTCCTCCCTGAGGGGCTCGTCTGCGTGTTGGAGGTTGCTCCCGTCGGCAGTGACAGCCGCCAGGACGCAGGGCTTGTCGGATCTGGCCCATGCAGGCACGTCGCTCAGCGGGGCGCCGCCGCGCAGGAGGGAGATGCACTCATCGTAGATGGGTGTGTCTGGTGTGGGGGCGGTGGCGGTGGCGGTGTCGTCAGTGGGGGCCGCGATCGGGTTCTCCTCGGCAGGGGTAGAGGCCTGAACCATAGGGCTGTCCGTTGTTCCAACGGGGCATCTGTGTCGGGGTGGTGGTGGTGGTGGTGTGGCAGTGTAGCAGAGCTCGCTCGGTGCGTCCTTCCCTCACTCAAGGGTTGGTGGGTGGGTGTGGCGCAGGGGGGGGTGGGGGAGCTGACCCCCACAAGTATGTATAATGCTGGAGAAGGGGTGGGTGGGGTCGGTTTGGGCTAAGGGAGGTGGAAAGACGCCGCCATCACCGCCGCCCTCCCCCCTGTTCTAATCTGCCACCACCGCCTGTACCCCCGGTGTTGTGCGGCCCACCCGGCACTGCGCTGCCTGAGGTTAGGCAAGGCACGCGCTGCTGCGTGGGTGGCTGAGGGGTGGCAGCTGCTTTCCCAGCAGCGCTTGCCACATCAAATGTGACAGCGGCTGACGGCTGCACTACTGTAGAGAAAGCACACACACACATGTTAAGTTGCTGGTGGGTATGACAACACACGAGTCATGTCGCAGCCCCGAGAGAACGCCATTCGCCTATTCAGGCAGCTGCACCAGGGCCTGCTCCTCGAAGTAGTCGATCATGCGCTTGAGGAAGGCGTCGTGCCTCAGGCAGATGCAGTTGCACACAACCGCCACATGGCGCCGCGCGCGGGTGATGGCGACGTTGAGCCTGCGGTAGTCCGCCAGGAAGCCGATCTCGCCCCTGCCGTTGGAGCGCACCAGCGACAGCACCACAGCCTCCTTCTCACGGCCCTGGTAGGAGTCCACGGTGCCGACCTCCACCTCTGGCGGCAGCAGCTCCACCAGCAGGGCCACCTGCGCGGAGTAGGGTGTGATGACGGCGATCTGCGAGTGTGCGACACCTGCATCTGCCAGGCGTGACACGTAGTCCACAGCCAGTTGGGCCTCGCCTGCGTTGCGCTTGGAGCCCTGCTCGTCCTCTTCGTCGAGCGCGGCGTGTGATGTGTCCACCAGCACGGCAGGGCTGCTGGTCTCCTCTGTGTCCTCCACGCCCTCCAGGTCGCACAGCAGGTGCTCCCGCACCGTGTCGTGCGGCTCCACCTTGCCTTCGTAGAACTCCCCGCTCGACCAGTTGCTGATGACCTCGTGCATGCGGTACTGCGTGTTGAGCAGCGTGCACAGACTCCCCCCGTGCTGCCGGTAGAGCCGCTCGAACAGGGTCAGCTTGAGGGTGTCGTTGTTGGAGAGCACGGTGGGCGGCAGCTGGAAGGGGTCCCCTGCAAGGACGACGCGGTCCGCCTTGCTGGCCGCCACCCATGCTGCAGCCTCCAGCGCCTGGCACGCCTCGTCGATGATGACCACATCGAAGCGCTGCTGCCGCACGGCGTACTGCGTTGTGTTGACGAGGGTGCCGACAACCACGTTGGCCTGGCCCAGCACCTCAGGTGCCTTCTTGCGCTCCTGGTCACGGATGTCGCGTGTCAGGGCTCGCACCTCAGCCCACATGCCTGAGCGCTTGCTCTTGTCTTTGGAGGCCTGCATCTTCTGGCGCAGCTTGCGCAGGTCGGCACGTGCCGCCTGGCTGACCTTCGCAGCGTCGGACGCAAGCATGCGCGCATCGAAAGAGAACGGCTGCAGCCTGTCAGCGAGGCGCCCACTGTGCCCGATACGCACACACCGCAGCTTCTTGACAGACGGGCCCCGGATGCACAGACGCTCCACAATGTTGTCCGCAGCCACGTTGCTCGGCGTGGCTACCAGCACCCGCTGCGCCCGCAGCACCGCCTGACGGATCACCTCACACACCGTCTCCGTCTTGCCAGTCCCAGGCGGGCCCAGGATGAGGTGCACGGGATGCGGCGTGGCCTGGCAGCACCGCACCGCCTCCTCCTGCGAGGGGTTCAGCGCCGCAAACAGCTCCACGTGCCGCTGGTCCTCCGCTGCAGCATCGCTCGCAAGGGGCAGGGCGCCCAGCTGGTCGTCGAATGCGAGGGACACAAGGCGCTGCTGCTCCGTAGACCGCGCCCGCCAGCGCGTGAGGGGCGGCGTGTCGGACTCCAGGCTGCCGAAGCCCAGCCCGCTGCCCTTGAGTGCCGCCTTCATCGCCTTGGTGGTGACGTCGGTGCGCAGCGGGACAACGGTGACCATCGACTCCTGCAGGCGCGTCTCGCGCTCCTCGTCAGCATCGATGGAGACCAGGAGCGACGTCTCCCTCACAGCGCACGACACACCACGGTACGACTCCGTCTCGGAGAACTGCAGCAGCACAGGCACCCCGCGCGGCACCACATCGCACGCCTTGGGCCCCACCGGGCGCCCTTCGATCGTCACGACGACGCTGCCCGCGATGGTCAGCTCCACCTCGGCCACCTTGCCCTTGTAGGCCTTCCCCTTTGCAGCCGTCTCCGCCACACGCGCCTCCTCCTCACGCGCCTCGGCGTCCAGCAGCCCCACGGTGTTCTGCACCCATGCTGCCACAGCCTCCTCCACGTCAGGCATGGCCCCGTGTGGCCCTGACGGTGGGTGCAGGGGGTGCAGGGTGGTAGGGCAGGGGTGGGTGATGGCAAGGGATATGCATGTGTGGCAGTGGTGATCACACCAAGCGCAGCGAGGGTGCTCGGTGTGTTCGACACTCTCTGCACAACACAAGGGTCAACGTGCGTGTGTTTGTCCAGTGTGGCAGTGGTGATCACACCAAGCGCAGCGAGGGTGCTCGGTGTGTTCGACACTCTCTGCACAACACAAGGGTCAACGTGCGTGTGTTTGTCCAGTGTGGCAGTGGTGATCAAGTTGGGGGTGGGTGCGGGGGGGAGTGGGGGATGGGGGTGGGTCGGGGTTGGCAGGCCTTGCTTTTGAAACTTCGCTAACGATGCCAAACAGCGTGTGGCTGTGTGTGTGGGCGGACTAAGAGATTGGCAGCACTGAACACAAAGCGCAGGAACTGAGGGGAAACCGCGAACGAGGCTGTCGCGAGGGGTTCACGGGGGAAAACGTCAAAGGATGTGCGGTGCCTGGCACACACACACCTGCGCTCCCCCTGAAGGGACACCTCCCCTGTTGCCGAAGGAAAGACCATACTGCCGAACACAGAATTACAGAAATCATCTGCAGGGAAAAGGGGGGGCTCGCGTGTAAACGGACGCCTCCTCCTGCTCACAGGCCTGAGGGGCAAGCGAAGGGGATGCTGACATGCGGCTGCAGGGTGCCGCAGGGCACCACGTCGTGACAGCGCGTCCCGACGTAGCCTGCATCGCAGACACACTCGCCCTCGTTGCCGCACACCCCATGCCCGGAGCACCCTGTGCTGCAGGCACCCTGCACGCAACCCTCCCCGTCCCACGCGAGTGGGTGTGGGCACGCCCCACAGTTGGCAAGGGGATCGAGCCCTGCCTCACACTCGCACACAGGGGGCTGTGCGGCGGTGCATCGCCCCATGCCGCTGCAGGAGCAGTGCACTGTGTAGGCGAGCACACCACCCTGGCGTGTGACGGCCAGCAAGGCTCCGTCCACCAGGGCCGCAGCGGCCCACGTCATATCTTCTGTTGCTGCTGCAGGGCCTGGCCTCCGTGCGACGGTCTGCACGAGAGAGTACTGCATGCGGCGGCCTGTAGAGTAAAGCGCGGCAAATCCGCTGCCCGTGGTGCCTGTGCCCAGCACAGCCAGGTCTGCGTCGCGCACGCTGAGCCCCGTGCCCCACGACGCGGCGGGGCGGGGCTGCGGGATGCTCTGCAGGACGCTGCCGTCCCACCGCCGCAGCACCCACAGCGTGTGGGACAGCGTGTCGGAGGCGATGACAGCGTTGCGCGTGACTGCGACGTCCCACTTCCCCTGAGACGCGGCGTGCTGCCGCACTCCCGGGCGGAAGCGCAGGTGGCGCACCGAGACCTGCGGATGGGGTGTGGGTGATGCAGGTTATCATCAGGGAGGGGCGGGGGTGGGGACCCGTTGGGCTGAGCACAGTGTTCCTCTGATGAGGGTGCGGCATACCGTGTTCTCCACAGTGGTGCAGCCGGCAGCCGCTGTCACATGCGACGTGGCAGCGCTGCTGGGGAGCAGCTGCCACTGCCCCAGGCAGGCGCCCTCTTGGGAGTACACTGCTGTGGCGGACAGGGTGCCGCAGGACAGCGTCTCCGCATCAGACGTTTCAAAGGGGCAGGACTCGCCGCACTCCGCAGCCGCCAGTGGGACGGTGCTGCTGTCTGTGGGAGGCAGCGGCGTGTTGCCGCACAGGCAGGTGCCGTTCTGCAGCCCGAAGAAGGTGTAGTCGGCACACTGCGTGGAGCACGTCGCCACGGTGAAAGTGGCGTTGGGCTGTGCCTCGTTAGCGCTGAGGTGGATGCCATACGCACCGTAGCACCCCCACCACCGCACGGCCTGCGCCCCGAACACGCTGACGGAGGAGGTCGCGTCGCGCGACACGACACGCATGCTGCGCACGGCAGTGGCGGGCGTGCCGTCCGCCCACTCTTTGCCGCATGAGTCCCAGCAGAGGTCACACGCCTCCTCGCCGTGCGCAAAGGGCACACGCAGGCCTGTGCCGGAGCACGTCGTGTCGCTGTACACAACAGCATAGTCCCCCTCCGCCTCCCGCACAGGCATGCGTGGGTAGCTGCGCAGCGCGTCAAACACGCTCTGTGCACGGGCAGCACTTGCCTCGCCGCTCATCAGCCGGAGGGGCCCCACCGCACCTGCGAAGCCTCTGCCGAGGCGCACCGTGGAGTCCCACACACCCATGCGTGCACAGGAGTCGGTGGCGTCGTTGGCACGCAGCACAGCCGTGCCCAGCCCTGTGGTGGCATCCCAGAAGTACCGCAGCACGAACACCAGAGGCACGCCTGTCTCAGGGTAGTATCGCACACGGCACCCGCCGCCCATCGCACCATCACCCGACAGCCCCACGCGGCAGGAGATGTAGTTGCCGGAGAGGGTGCAGGCGATGTTGGTGCCGGACAGGAGGTGGACGCCTTCGCCTGTGAAGTCCTCCACCTCGTTGAAGACGTAGCGTGCTGCGAAGGTCACGGCTGTCGGGGCGCGGAGCTGCAGCAGGGAGGGGCCTGCTGTGCCGTTGAAGGCACGCGGCGTGTCGAAGCTCACGTCGTTGTGTTCGAAGCGTGCGACAGACGCCCAAGGCGCGGCGCTGACAGCAGAGGAGCTGAGCGGGACTGCTCTGTGGGGCTGCGCGTGTGGCGCAGCAGGGGCAGACTGCGACCACGCCTGGTGCAGCACCGGTGTGCCCAGCGCGCCTGGCGCCATGTCGTACAGCACAACGGCAGGGCCCTCCATGCGCTGCGGGCAGACGAGGGCCACCCCGCCGCTGCCTGCAGACATGGCGATGCCCTCCTCGTAGCACGCAGTGTGCACGCGCGACACGTGCACTACAGCAGGCGGGTCGGTGCTGATGCGGTGCACGTCGAGTGTGAGGTTGGCAGGCACGTCAACATCCTCCGAGTGCCCACCCAGCACCACAAGGTAGCTGTCCCCTTCGAAGCCCAGCACAGCGAGGTCCCGCCCGAAGCGCTGCTGCCCTGCGTAGGGTGGCCGGATGATGTGGTCGGCATGCCACGCGCCGCCGCGCTTCCCGAAGCTTGTGACAGAGCCGTTGGAGCGCAGGGGGGCTGCCACAAACACCGTGTCGCAGGTGGCGAACGCCACAGCAGCGCCGTAGTCGGTGCGGGTGGTTGCGGAGCAGCCGTCGGCAGCCACGAGGTTGGCAGCTGCCGCCTGCGGGGGCAGGGTGCCTGTGCTGAGGGCCTGCAGGTCCTCCGCCCGCGCAACGCTGTTCCACAGGTACACGTCGCGCAGGGTCATCGGGTCGTATGTGGGTGTTGCGGCACCATCCCACCCGTCGTAGCAGGCGTACTCCACAGAGTCGGGCAGGCGCACGACACCCTGTGCCGCAGCAACGCCGTTGATGTACAGCACAGCCCTGTCCAGCACCCCAGCCCCGCGGTAGTCGCGTGGGCTGTGCACCACCGCGAAGTGTGCCCACGCCCCAGGGGGGGCACCGTCGTCCAGCGTGGTGTCCAGGTTCGTCGCAGAACCGATGCCGTCCGTCACGCGGTACCGCACGCGGCGGCGCCCCCCGTGCCCGGAAGGGTCGTCGGAAGGCAGCAGCCGCAGCTCGATAGTGGAGGCGGTCTGTGCTACACCCGTGCAGCGCACGACGTGCTCCTCCCCTGTGGCGTTGGCAGGCACACGAACCCACGCAGAGAGGCTGAGGCCCAGGGACCCGACGAGCGGCAGGGACGTGCCGAGCGTGCCGAAGCCCGTCACGAACCCATCGCTGACACACCCGTCGCTCGCTGTGTGGTTGCTTGCCTCAGGCGATGTATAGTTCCATGTGGGCACAGCGGTGGGGTCAGCTGGGGGGTCCAAGAGGGACAGGTCGCCGTCTTCGCGCCACGCGCCGTCGTCGCGCTGCAGCATCAGCAGCGCTGAGGAGCCGCGCGTCACGAGGGCAGCGCATTCGCCCGACGCCACGATGCGCGTGTCGCCCTGCAGGCGCTGGGTCGGCAGCACCACGGCAGCCCCCTCGGCAACAACATCACGCCCGACCTGCACAGCCTCCGCCACCCGCACACCCTCGCGCCCCACAGCATACACGGGCACCAGGCTGCCGTGCCGCTCCGCATCCACAGAGCAGGGCGCCTCACACACACCCGCCATCCCGTCGCCCACCCACACCTGCTCGCCCTCACGGGGGGCGAGGGCAGGCGTGGCGCGCGTCGCTGCACCATCCTGCGATGCGAAGTGCAGCTCTTTGAAGGCAACACTCGCCTTGACAGGCAGCAGCGAGCGGGCGGCATCCCCGGCGCGCTGCGGGGCCCACAGGAGGAGCCCGGTGGTGCCACCGCCGCACAGCACGCCGTGCTGTGCATCCAGCAGCGATATGGGGTGGTCGGCGTGCGGCAGCGACTGCGCGTAGGTTATCTCCGCACGCCGTGATGTGAAGTGGTGCGACTCGACACCGCACGCCACGAACACGTCATGCAGGTTGCTGCGGCGGCGCCCGGATGGGTTCGTCACCGCCACAGAGGAGCAGGCCTCGGGGCGGGGCACGCGCACCACAGAGGTGCGCTGCACCGACGCGCTGCGTCGGAACCGATACAGCAGCACGTCGCGCGGTGTCAGCGCCGCAAACACCGTCGCATCATCCGACACAGCTACGCTGCGCACATCCTGCGACAGCTGCTCGGAGAAGACGAGGGCTCCGTTGCGCCAGGCGCGGATCTCCGACACACCCTCGCCCTCCCCCTCCTCAACACCCTGCACGCCCTGCACCACAGCCACGGCAACATCGCCCCGCGCCGCCAGCAGGCTGACCTGCTGCGACAGCAGCCCCTGCAGCACCCACCCGTCGGAGGTCCGTCGGAACACCGACGCCGCACCCCCCGTGCCGCACGCCACCCGCACACCCGCCTGCATGGAGGGCCACCCCACGTAGGCCGTGGGCTGCCACCGCACGTACCGCGCAGGCACCCCGACGCGGTGCCACAGCTCGTCCTTCGCACCGGAGAAGGAGGCGAAGGGGAGCCACGCATCCTGCGTCGTGTTCCTGAGGTAGAGGACATACTGCGTGACACGCTCCTCCACGGCGTCGCTGTCAAAAGGCCTGCGGCGTGTGGCGACGGAGTCTATGCCCCGCACGCCCCCCAGGTCAAGGTCGAGGTACTCTGTGGACAGCGCTGTCGACGCGGGACACCAGGCGCCCTGGGAGTGCAGCGCCGCACCCTCTGCGGCACACCCAGGGTCTGCCTGCAGCACGGAGGAGGCTGTGAACACACCCTGCGCGGGGCACACGCCGCTGCCCCGCTCTGCCACATACAGCCACCTGGGGGTCACCGCAACGGCTGGCGGCGCAGCCGCCAGGTCGGGTGATGATGTCTCTGTCGTGACATCGAGCGCCACGCGCGCCGCAGGCCCCACACCGCGCAGCCCTGCCAGCACGACGTGGCGTGCTGCGAGGGGTGGGCTGAAGGTGAAGGTGGCCCTGCTGCGCTGCTGCCCCTGCAGGTCTGGAAGCGGCATGTGGAACACCCGCAGGGCGCCCCCCGCATACAGCGGGGCCAGAAGTGCCGCCTCCGGCTCCTGCAGGGAGGAGTTGCTGGTGGCGAGGGTGAAGCTCTGCAGCCAGCACTGGTCGTCGTGGCACCCGGTGCTTCCCACCGTTAGGGAGACGACACGCCTCACGCCTCCCAGATCCATCCCCACCACGGAGCCCAGGTGCTGGCTGTCGTACTGCGTCTCGACCTGCGCCCCGCTGAAAATCCCGGAGGGCGGGAGGCGCGCGTCACCCGCCACCGTCGCGTTGGTCACCCCACGCCCCCAATAGCGTGCGGACACCCCCTCCTGCCTCCGCCGCAGGACAGGCAGCGACTGCACCCTGTGCCACACCCGGTGTGGCGCGGCACGGCGGAAGACGTGCACCGCAGACACGGTGGAGGCCGCAAGGGTGCTGCCGCACGACGCCACCTCCGACCCCGCCTCCAGGGCGGGGTGGTCGAAGCCGTGGGGCGCCGTGGGGTGCCCCGCCGCATCGAGGGCAGGCACGCGCACCGCAGCCGCAGAGGAGGTCCGCATGTCGGTGTCGGCTGCGGAGAGCAGCGCCGCGGAGGGCACGCCCTCCGGGCGTGACACGGCGAAGGCGAAGCCGCTGCCGCAGGAGAGGGATGTGATGCTCCCCAGGGCGAAGCGGTGGGCTGCTGCGGGGGTGCCACCGCTGGACAGCGTATCCCACGCGCCGGCGGAGCCGGCGCCGGCGCCAGCGGCGCCCCCGCGGGCGTGCAGCGCTTTGGCGAAGGCGGCGCCGCCGCCCTGTGGGGGTGCCGCGATGAGGATGTCGTCGAGGCCCCCTTCGAAGCCCAGGCATGCCGCGCCCTCGCAGCGCCCGCTGAGCCTGCCCACCACAACGCGGGATCTGGTGGGGAGGGTGAGGCGGTGCGGCACGTCGCCCTGTGCGGTGCCTTGGGGGCTGCCGTTGATGAGCACCGACACCCCGTCGGGCTGCCAGAGGCATGCGATGTGGCCCCACTGCTGCAGCCTGAGGGAGGTGTCGGACTGTGCGGAGGCGGTGCCGAAGGTGCAGGTGACGCGCAGCGCTGCGTCGAGGGTGACGGCGAGGCCTGGGCGGAGGCTGAACACCGCCATGGCGACAGGGCGCTCCGGGCGCACCCATGCGGCCAGCAGGGCGGAGCCGGCGAAGAGGCGCGACGCCTGGATGGGGATGGTGAAGGAAGCGGTGCGTGCAAAGGGTGTCAGATCGAGAAACCCGCCAGTGGCAGGCGAGCCGGTGCTGTTCCAGAAGGAGGTGTTCTGCAGCGCTGTTGTGCCTTCGGGGAGGAGCTCGGAGTAGAGTGTGGTGCGGATCTGCAGCTTGGCGTGGGCGTGGTTGGCGCTGAAGTCGCGCAGCAGGCGTGTCGTGGGGTCGTAGGAGTCGTCTGTGTCGAAGGGGTACCACGCGCCGAGGAATCTGCTGGCGAGGTGCTGCGTGCGGGCCCTGCCCGCCGCCTCGTCGGCAACCTCTGCTGCCGTCAGCTCCCTGCTCAGCAGGTGCACATCCTCGAGCCACCCTTTGAAGGGGAGCGCAGGGGGGCCCCCCAGGTGCTGCCCTGCATCGTAGCCTCCGACCATCAGGGAGTACCCTGCGCTGGCCCAGTTCTTCCCCAGCACGCCCCCCGTGCCGTCGGTGCTGGAGAGGACGCACTCACCTGCGTGGCTGCCGCTGTGGTAGACATTGATGTAGCGCTGCCCGGCAAACTCGGCGTACGTCCAGGCGAGGTGCTGCCACACATAGGGGGTGTAGGGCAGGGTGCGGGCGCAGGTCTCGTTCTGCGCAGTGGTGAAGGTGTATGCCGCAGTGAGGGTGTCGTGCAGGGGTGTGACGGTGATCTGCAGCTGGCCCGGCGTGCCCAGCAGCGTCTGCTCTGCGGTGCGGTGTGCGGGCCGGATCCACAGGCAGAAGGACAGCGCGTCGGTGAAGTGCGGCGCGAATGACTTGCTGGTGCCCAGCGACAGCCCCGCGCTGCCGCCCAGCTGCAGCACGCCGTCGACAATCTCACCATCACCCACCACCACGGCGGCGGGGCGCTGGCTGCCAGATGTGTCCCGCGCAAGCGTCGTGCCCGACGTGTCGTCGAACGACGCTGTGAACACCTCCGACCTGCCCGCCTCTGCGGCCTGCGCAAAATCCGACGTCGCATCCGGGCCCTCCACGCTGCCCGATGCGTAGGGGGTGATCGACACATCGTCGACAGACCCACGCAGCCCCAGCATGCCGCTGCACCAGTCACCCTCCCACTGTGTGCAGTTGCTGTCGTGCACACCACCCACTGCGACATGCTCCTCCTGAACAGGCACCACGCTGCTTGGGTAGGGCTGGGTGTCGAAGGCGCACTCCGCCACCACCGTGCCTCCGATGTACACTCTGGTGCGGCGCACGGAGAACTCTGCCGACAGGCGCACCCACGACCTGGCGAAGGGTTCCGTCGCATTGCCGAAGCAGTTCCGCCCCCCGTTGGACGTGACGACAAACCCACCCCGCACCCCCACAGCCAGGAGCAGCGCCCAGTCGCGCCGCGCCCCATCCTGCACCGCCACCACGGGCATCACCTGTGCACGCGACGCGGCGTACACCGTCGCGCTGACCGTCACCACCTCTGCCCCACGCAGCACACCCCACGCACTGCCGATGCCGTAGGGCGCCTCCAGGCGGGCATCGTCAGAGCTGAACAAGGCTGCCCTGCCCCTCGCGCTGGGCGTGACGAACACATAAGGCCCTGCGGCGGGCTGCAGGTGGAGGCCCAGCCACGACCCGTCCCTCCCCGTCGCCACCCTGCCCGCAGCGCCGCCGTTCTCCTCGAAGGTGGCTGCGAGGAAGGGCCGCGCCGCGCCGCCACCCCCTCCGCGCCACCGCCGCACACTCTCCTGCACCACGCGCAGCACCTCCGCACCCGACAGCGCCTCACCGTACACCCGCAGGTCGTCGATGAGGCCGCCATCTGCCGCTCCGCCTGAAGTGCCCCCCAGCAGCAGCACGTTGGGGTACCCTAACACCACGGGGCTGTGGCCCGACACGGCGCAGGCGGCACGGCGCACCCCGTTGACGAAGAGGGTGGTCTCAGTGGGGGTGACGGTTGCAGCGACGTGCCACCACCCGTCTGCCACTGCGATGTCCCATCCGGTGGCGCAGCCGCGCGCCCCGGAGAGCGCGGCCTGCGCCGTGCCGTCCCCCGCATGCACCACAGCCAGGCGGAGGCGGTGCCCCTCCTCCTCCTCCGTCGCATTCGCCGCAAACGTCACGACATGCACCTCGGCGCCCGACGCAGCATCCGCCTCGCCAGCGGCAGGCCGCCACCACCCTGCGAGGGTCAGCCACCTCCCCTGTGCCTCCCCCAGCGCCAGCTCCTCCGCACCGCCCGCATCCCAGAGTGTCGCGTTGGTGACACGCCCCGCCAGGCCCTGCAGGGAGCGGTTCCCCGGGTTGGCGTGCATCCCCTCCGCGGCGAGGGCATGCCTGCTGTGCCCAGACACGTCATAGGCTGTGTCGCCTGGCATGTCGAAGACGTAGTGCGCTGCGAGGTGGCGTGTCGGGGCAGGCTGCCAGGGCACCTGCAGGGCGCGCCGGATCTGCGGCGAGGTGGCGGTGGCGGCAGCCACGCCCATCCTGTCCACCGCCGCAGAGTGGCAGCTGGGTAGGAGCGTGAAGCTGGGCGTGGTGCTGCGGGGGAGGGGCAGCGGGCAGGCCGCCACGGCATCCCCGTTGACGTGGAGGACGGTGGCGGTGGCGCCGGCGGAAACCGCGAGGTGGTTCCACTCCAGCAGGGCGGCAGGCCACGGTGCCCTGCATTCGGGGGTGTCGCTGTGGGGGGTGCGTGCGAACAGCTCGCCCTTTCGGAGGCCCAGCTGCAGGGTGGGGGACTCGAAGAGGAGCTCGTCTCCCGCAGGCGTTGCGTAGGGGAGGACCCAGGCGTGCACCGTGAGGCCCTGCGAGGCTGGCAGGGGCTGTGCCGTGTCGCAGCGGATGCCCGTGGCGTTGAGCGGGAGTCGGATGCCGTGGCCCGACAGGCCGGTGTCGCGGTGGTCGCCAGGCAGGCCCTGCTTGAGGCAGGCGGCGGGGTGGGCTGTGCTGCGGATAGAGGCGGTGTTGGCGTCTTCGAATTCAAACATGAATTGAGGGGTAGCGGTGGCGGGGGGGGTGCTGCGGAGCAGCAGCAGGGCCAGCAGCAGTGCAGTGGTGCGCGCTGGCATGGTGTGGGGTGGGGGGCGGAGCGCACTCCTGATGAGGGTGGTGGTGGTGGTGTTGCTCTGCCTGGGCGTTTCCCCTCCCATGGGGGGACGGCATTGTGCTGGACGCCATTCTCCGGGGCATCGGTGGAGGCTGAGGTTTTCCGATTGGTGGGACCGGACATGACTTGACGATGCATCAAATGTGGTGGTAGTGGGTAGAGCTGCGGTGACAAAGCCATGCTGCGACCCTCCCCACGCGAGTGTGGGGATCGTAGCATCGCCTGCGCATCAGGGGAGGGAGGGGGGGATGGGGTGCCGACACGCATTTTCATCCCGATGTGCTGCACAGCGCATGAGCGCAAAGTGTACCTCTCGTAGAGAGCCGCGCAACCCCACCCGCAGGAGGGCGGGGCTGTGGGGCTGCAGCACGCGCATGCTGTTCTGTTGGAACAGCATGCTGTAGTACGGCCACCACCAACACCACGTGATGATATTCTGGTTTCGACGCCCGTTTGCGCCTTGGCATGACGAGGCGGCAAACCATGTGGGGCATGAGGGGACAAGCATGCCGTCAAAGCACCGTCGGGGGTAGGTGGGGGTGGGGGATGCAAATGAACACTAAAGGATGAGGAGAGGCCTTCGCTACTCGACAGGTTCCGACAAAAAGTTTTTGACGATTTTGCACCTTTTTCCCGAAAAATAAAGAGCTGTCACACGGAATGTGTTTATTTGTGCAACAGTTATCTCCGAGGAAACGCGCCAAAAAAAAGAACGAAACCCTTGTCGGGACCCCGCGTAGCGAACACCCCCCTCACGAAGGAACCGATAAACAACCGATCATGAAGCCTTGAGACACACGATGAAGGCACACGCTGGGACAGATGAAGGCATCGAAGGGTTTTTTTTTTGCTGGGTTTGGGGAAGATAAGCTGAGAGGGGGGGCGGGGGGGTCGGCTTTGCCGAGAGGAGGAGGTTACTCTGGTTTGCTGCTTGAATTTTCAGTTGTTCGGCGTGCGTGTTGTTGCTTCCCTCTCGCTCCCTGAAGTGTCGAAGAAGCGGCTGCCTCCCGCTCCCCCACAAAAAAGGACTTCGCTTCCACACACAGAGAGAGCCACACGAAACACAGCCCCTGTTTTTTGTCGCACAATCTGAACAATTTCGAGCCGCATGTCGAGCAACAGACCCAGGTTGGAGGGGTCGCTGATTTGCATTCTTCTTATAAGGGGGTCTTCGCTAGCCGGTGCAAAAAAGTGCAGGCTGGTGCAGGGCAAAATGGGCCGAAAATGGGCCAAATCGGAGGCAAAATACTACGAGAAACACTTGGCCTCTATGCTGTGAGTGTTGCATTGGACGCTTCCACCTGTTGAACGGGCTCCACCTCTTGCACTTTGAAAAACCCCCCCCCCCATATTTTTTTTTGATTTGACAACTCCGGTTTGGTGTACCTCGATGAGCTTACCTTACCTTGTCGTCGGACACAACATATCATCGTTGTCCCAAACCCCGTAACCCACGTGAAGTGGATCATCTGAAGTGCAGAATGAGGTGGAGCAGGTGGAGCACGAAACATAAGTAAACCATAGCAAGAGAGGCCAGCAGCAGTCCCGAGTCCATCGCGTTCCTCGTAGCATTTCCCGTACCACACAGGTGTGTTATGTGCAAAATACTACGAGAAACACTTGGCCTCTATGCTGTGAGTGTTGCATTGGACGCTTCCACCCAGGACCCTTAGGACCCAAGGACTTAGGGACGCCGCGCGAACGGTCTACTATTGAAGTGATCAGGCTCCGTCGCCCATCGTATGCATCCCTCCGATGGTAATGTACCGCTTTCTACGTTGTCACGAGCACCTTGTACGGAAAACGATCGAACCTCACTCGCTGAGGGGATCCGCCTGCCTCGGCCGTGTGCCGCCGTCGTGTGGTCAGCCTCGTGATTCTTGGTGTGCCCTATCGACAACATGCCTGTCTCTCCAGTTGCCGCACCCGGCGAGAGAGTTGATGCGTCTCAACCCGGCGAAACTAAGGGGGCAAAGGTTGCACACAGCCCCGCCTGTGCTGCAACCACCCGCTCTTGGCTGACCCCCGACGTCTGGTGCGTTTCCCACTCCGGGTATTTGAATCCTCACCCTGTACCTCTTCGGGATCCTCCATCCCCTGGGGAACCCTTCCCCTCGAGGCTTCTTCACGTCTCCGACATATTGGTGTGTGCCCACATGACCCTTCTTCCTGACATCCTCGATGTCGTTTTGCACCCCGGGCGATGCACTGAGACGGCCGTATCCAGGTAGTCAGTGGCCATGCCCAGCCCCTCAGCGTGACAGTCCTCTGGTGCGCTCCCAGCACCACCACCGCGACGCTCGTGCATATTCAGCCACCATGACCCGGCAGCTCTCGCCTGGGGACAGGGCTCGGCGGATCGAGAAATCACAGTCTGAAACTCGCCTCCCAGCTCCTCCGCAGCAGTCTACTGTCCGGCCGTCTTAAACTCTCGCCCTTCGGGAGCCCGGCCAACACCCGGTGCTTTCCGGCGTGATCTCGATCGCTCTGTGGCTCTCTGTGTCCTCTCCGGTCTTCGCTGGCTGCGAGCGAGTTGCGGGGTGAAGCCCAACGCGCCTCTTCATGGCGCACTGGAGACGCTGCATGGAGTGCCCAGGGGTAGGTGTGAGAGGTGCCGGCCCTTCTGGGTGAACGAGGGCGATCGCGCGCACTGTCGTCTCCTGAACTCCGCTCGAGCGGTGGACAACACGTTCCTGCGGCCCCCTTCCCACTGGGCTGATCCCCACTGTACCTGCCCCATCGCCCGCCTCGTAGACAGCGCATCAAACGGAGGCCCTGTGGCCCCACGTGGCGTCGATTCAGTGGTAACGCCCGGACTCAGTGTGGAGGGCGTATTTCCCGGTGCGTGAGGAAATTCGAGGCCCTGGAGGTGTGGGCATGCCAGAAGGATTCTCGGAGTCGCCTTCTTAATGAGAGAGGTGAGTCCCCGCGGACCGGAGCTTGTCGCACGCTGCAGTCGCTGTTCGGGCTTGTCGAGTAGGCTGCTGGGTACTCGGGAAGACTGGCCGACTGCCCCCCAACCTTGTGGAATGATCTCGGCCCGCTGCCATGGCTGCGGTTTCGGTGGACCCCCTCAGCGGCGGCACCGCTGACACAGGCGATGCGGACGCGTCTCTCAGTCGCTGCTTCTTTTGCTCCCCGAGCAGTGCAGCTTGGGAGAGCGTCTCGGCTGTGTTGGATACCTGATCTCTGTGTATGTCCCACGGCACCTCGCAGGTGTCCAGTCAGCAGCTCCCCTTCCCTGCATGGAACTGTGAGGTCGTACGTCTCAACACCGGGCCCCAGACGCCCGGAACTCCCCCTGACCCCTGTGAATAATGCAGGCTTGAACGTGTGTCCCCCGGCAGGAAGACTATGCTTCGACGGAGTATGCCCCGCTTGGGGCGTGTGCGGGCATCCGCTTGACGCCGGGGTGCGCGTAGTCGGCATTCGCGCAGATAAGCTGGGCACGACAGACGTGCCGGCTTCTCGGGGGCGTGTCCGGGGGCGTTGCATTGGTACACGAAAACTGTCGCCCTCGGAAAGCTCACGTCGCGTCACCGCGCTCGAGCTGGATCTGGCAGGCTGTGTGTGACAGGCCACCCTTCCGCCTTCAGGTGCCGTCGCTCGGGCAAAAAAGGTGTATTTCTCAATCAAGAGAGTATGCCCCTCACGATTGTGGCACGATTGTGTCTCCCCGGGTCAGGCTCGGTATTCCAGTCGAAAGCGTAAATGCCCCTCGGCACTGTGCTGGGCGGGGTTGTGTCTCGGTCAGGAGAGGAGGTGCCCCTCAGGCAAAATCCTGCGTCTCGCGGTCGGGAGTGAGTGCCCCTCGGCAGGAATGTGTCTCGGCCAGGTGTCCCTCAGGCAGGGAATGTAATGTCTCGGCCCGGTGTCCCTCGGGCATGAATGTGCGTCTTGGCCAGGTGCCCCTCAGGCAGGGTGCCCCGTAGGCGGAAGTGTATGTCGCGGCCAGATGCCCCTCAGGCAGGGTGCCCCGTAGGCGGAAATGTATGTCTTGACCAGGTGCCCCTCGGGCAGGGTGCCTCGTAGGCGGAAGTGTATGTCTTGGCCAGGTGCCCCTCGGGCAGGGTGCCTCGTAGGCGGAAGTGTCTGTCTTGGCCAGGTGCCCCTCGGGCAGGGTGCCTCGTAGGCAGAGGTGTCTGTCTTGGCCAGGTGCCCCTCGGGCAGGGTGCCCCGTAGGCGGAAGTGTGTGTCTTGACCAGGTGCCCCTCGGGCAGGGTGCCTCGTAGGCGGAAGTGTCTGTCTTGGCCAGGTGCCCCTCGGGCAGGGTGCCTCGTAGGCGGAAGTGTCTGTCTTGGCCAGGTGCCCCTCGGGCAGGGTGCCTCGTAGGCAGAGGTGTCTGTCTTGGCCAGGTGCCCCTCGGGCAGGGTGCCCCGTAGGCGGAAGTGTGTGTCTTGACCAGGTGCCCCTCGGGCAGGGTGCCTCGTAGGCGGAAATGTATGTCTTGGCCAGGTGCTCCTCAGGCAGGGTGCCCCGCAAGCGTAAGCTGTAGGTATGTCGTGGCCAGGTGCCCCTCAGGCAGGTAATGTCTCGGCGAGATGCCCCTCGGGCAGGAAAAATGCGTCTCGGCTAGGTGCCTCTCAGGCAGAAGTGGGTGTCTCGGTCCGATGCTCCTCGGCAAGATCGTGTCTCGGTCAGGAAAGTAGGAGTTGGATATCACTGACGTCACTTTGCTGCATCAGTATCGACCCATTTATCAGCACCCGACTGTTGCTCTTGGTCCCGCCTTTGTCAGCGCCTCTGTGACGGAACCTCCAGCTGAAGTATGCGTTTGGAAACCTTGAGCGCGATCAAGCGTGAAGCAGGTTTTCGGCGAGGCGCGGTGATAGTCTCGATAGCTGATGGGAATGTCCTCAATCCGCTGCGGCCACGGGCGCAGCGCTGTCCCGCTGTCACGTTCATAAGCGGCGGAGGACCACCTTGAACACCACGGCGTCATCATCCCCATCTTTTTGCGCCCCTCCTTCGTGCTGATCCCCCCGTGCACCTCGCCGTCATTTATTAGAACCAGTGCGTGGGGGTGTTGTTGTCCTCAACCGCGGCTTCAGCCCTCTTGAGACCTGACACGAGCATGGTGTGAGGGTCGTCTTCTCGGTCGGGATTTGGTGCCCCTCGGGCAAGATTGTGTATCTCTCGGTCGGGAGAGCGGGTGCCCCTCGGGCAAAATTTTTGTCTCGGTCAGGAGAACAGGTGCCCCTCGGGCGAGATGCTGCGTCTCTCGGTCGGGAGAGTGGGTGCCCCTCGGGCATAGTTTTGTCTCGGTCAGGATAACGGGTGCCCCTCGGGCAAAACTGCGTGTCTCTCGGTCGGGAGAGTGAGTGCCCCTCGGGCAGAATATTGTCTCGGTCAGGAGAACAGGTGCCCCTCGGGCTAGATGCTGCGTCTCTCGGTCGGGAGAGTGGATGCCCCTCGGGCAGAATATTGTCTCGGTCAGGAGAACAGGTGCCCCTCGGGCAAAACTGCGTGTCTCTCGGTCGGGAGAGTGAGTGCCCCTCGGGCAGAATATTGTCTCGGTCAGGAGAACAGGTGCCCCTCGGGCTAGATGCTGCGTCTCTCGGTCGGGAGAGTGGATGCCCCTCGGGCAGAATATTGTCTCGGTCAGGAGAACAGGTGCCCCTCGGGCAAAACTGCGTGTCTCTCGGTCGGGAGAGTGAGTGCCCCTCGGGCAGAATATTGTCTCGGTCAGGAGAACAGGTGCCCCTCGGGCTAGATGCTGCGTCTCTCGGTCGGGAGAGTGGGTGCCCCTCGGGCAGAATATTGTCTCGGTCAGGAGAACAGGTGCCCCTCGGGCAAAACTGCGTGTCTCTCGGTCGGGAGAGTGAGTGCCCCTCGGGCAGAATATTGTCTCGGTCAGGAGAACAGGTGCCCCTCGGGCTAGATGCTGCGTCTCTCGGTCGGGAGAGTGGGTGCCCCTCGGGCAGAATATTGTCTCGGTCAGGAGAACAGGTGCCCCTCGGGCTAGATGCTGCGTCTCTCGGTCGGGAGAGTGGGTGCCCCTCGGGCAGAATATTGTCTCGGTCAGGAGAACAGGTGCCCCTCGGGCAAAACTGCGTGTCTCTCGGTCGGGAGAGTGAGTGCCCCTCGGGCAGAATATTGTCTCGGTCAGGAGAACAGGTGCCCCTCGGGCTAGATGCTGCGTCTCTCGGTCGGGAGAGTGGGTGCCCCTCGGGCAGAATATTGTCTCGGTCAGGAGAACAGGTGCCCCTCGGGCAAAACTGCGTGTCTCTCGGTCGGGAGAGTGAGTGCCCCTCGGGCAGAATATTGTCTCGGTCAGGAAACCAGGTGCCCCTCGGGCAAGACTGCGTGTCTCTCGGTCAGGAGAGTGGGTGCCCCTCGGGCAGGGTAGAATGCTGCGTCTCTCAGACGGTCAGATCGTGTGTCCCTCAGTCAGGAGAGGAGGTCTCGGTCGCTAAAAACGCGCCCCCTCGGGCAGAGTGGTTGTGTCATCGCTGTTGTGTCACACCAATTGCCTCTCGGGCGGTGTGTCTTTTTTGATTTGACAACTCCGGTTTGGTGTACCTCGATGAGCTTACCTTACCTTGTCGTCGGACACAACATATCATCGTTGTCCCAAACCCCGTAACCCACGTGAAGTGGATCATCTGAAGTGCAGAATGAGGTGGAGCAGGTGGAGCACGAAACATAAGTAAACCATAGCAAGAGAGGCCAGCAGCAGTCCCGAGTCCATCGCGTTCCTCGTAGCATTTCCCGTACCACACAGGTGTGTTATGTGCAAAAAAAAGGGCGGGGAGTTGGGTGGCCCCTAGCTGGGAGCACGCATTTGGACCCAAAAAATAATGTCGAGCGGTCCCTGTGCATTGTTCAGCCCTCACAGGACGAGAAGGCACGGCGGGGCCCGTGTCACGGGTAAACATTGAGATCAACCTGTCATCCTGGGCCAAGCCAAGATGGGAGCTGGCCGCCTGGGGCAATGCAGGAGCAACGGCTAGTGCTCGTGCTGGCACGAAGCGGAGCCAGGCAGTGCTGTCCCGAGAACGGGCCGAGCCAGACAGTGCTGTCCCAAGGGTGGGCCGAGCCAGACAGTGATGTCCCGAGAATGGGCCGAGCCAGGCAGTGCTGTCCCAAGGGTGGGCCGAGCCAGACAGTGCTGTCCCGAGAACGGGCCGAGCCAGACAGTGCTGTCCCGAGAATGGGCCGAGCCAGGCAGTGCTGTCCCAAGGGTGGGCCGAGCCAGACAGTGCTGTCCCGAGAACGGGCCGAGCCAGACAGTGCTGTCCCGAGAACGGGCCGAGCCAGACAGTGCTGTCCCGAGAATGGGCCGAGCCAGGCAGTGCTGTCCCAAGGGTGGGCCGAGCCAGACAGTGCTGTCCCGAGAACGGGCCGAGCCAGACAGTGCTGTCCCGAGGGTGGGCCGAGCTAGGCAGTGCTGTCCCGAGAATGGGCCGAGCCACGCAGTCCTGTCCAGAGGGTGGGCCGAGCCAGGCAGTGATGTCCCGAGGGTGGGCCGACATCACATCCGGTCTCGGCCCGCTGTCTGGACCGCAGCAACAAGAAATCTGCGCTGCATGTACAGGAGCAGGGGGACTTGGCCCGTCCGCACTCCGACATTGCACCGCGCTGCCCCAGCGCTCCAGATCACAAGGCCCCCTGTGCCGCAGGAGGTGGAGACGTCGCACACCAGCAGGATGACGTCGCAGACCAGTTCACCACCCCCAACAGTAGGTCACACTCCGCCTCGCCTGTAGGCCGTCTACTGTATGCAGGAGTCTGCGTGTGTTGACAAAGACACACACGCCCGGCACACCTGATTCTATGGGCAGCGCTCGTAACTCTCTCGGCGCCAAGTCGAAGCTGAGCAAGATTTGGTTGGACGGTGCAAATATAGCTAGCCTTGCGGGCTCGCTAAGACACTCTCCGAGCTAGCTACATGAACACAACATTGCACATCGCACGGTTTCGAAGGATGGGTACGCGATGCGGGTTTAGGTCTTGTGCTAATGTTACACACAGCAAGATCCCTGACGGAGGGGATCGATGGAGGCACTGAGGAGATCATGACTGGGAAGGGGTCCTACATCGAACCCCCTCTGAGTGGAGCAAACACTCGGTACTCCGGGCGCCACGTTCTGCTCGGCTGGACATCACCCCGAGGTCGTGGCCACGGCCCCCGACCACTCACTGCGGGGAGCTTCCCGTCCAGACAGTGTCTGGACATCACTCCTGGGCTCGACCCACTGGGCCGAGCCGACGAGTCGTGTCCAGACACTGGGCCGAGCCCAGGAGTGATGTCCAGACCCTGGGCCGAGCCAGGGAGTGGTGTCCAGACACTGGGCCGAGCCCAGGAGTGATGTCCAGACACTGGGCCGAGCCCAGGAGTGATGTCCAGACCCTGGGCCGAGCCAGGGAGTGGTGTCCAGACCCTGGGCCGAGCCCAGGAGTGCTGTCCAGGCACTGGGCCGAGCTCAGGAGTGCTGTCCAGTCCCTGGGCCGAGCCAGGGAGTGGTGTCCAGACCCTGGGCCGAGCCCAGGAGTGCTGTCCAGGCACTGGGCCGAGCTCAGGAGTGCTGTCCAGTCCCTGGGCCGAGCCAGGGAGTGGTGTCCAGACCCTGGGCCGAGCCCAGGAGTGCTGTCCAGGCACTGGGCCGAGCTCAGGAGTGCTGTCCAGTCCCTGGGCCGAGCCAGGGAGTGGTGTCCAGACCCTGGGCCGAGCCCAGGAGTGCTGTCCAGACCCTGGGCCGAGCCAGGGAGTGGTGTCCAGACACTGGGCCGAGCCCAGGAGTGATGTCCAGACCCTGGGCCGAGCCAGGGAGTGGTGTCCAGACCCTGGGCCGAGCCCAGGAGTGCTGTCCAGACACTGGGCCGAGCTCAGGAGTGCTGTCCAGTCCCTGGGCCGAGCCAGGGAGTGGTGTCCAGACCCTGGGCCGAGCCCAGGAGTGCTGTCCAGACACTGGGCCGAGCCAGGGAGTGGTGTCCAGACACTGGGCCGAGCCCAGGAGTGATGTCCAGACACTGGGCCGAGCCAGGGAGTGGTGTCCAGACACTGGGCCGAGCCCAGGAGTGATGTCCAGACCCTGGGCCGAGCCCAGGAGTGCTGTCCACACTGGGCCGAGCCAGGGAGTGATGTCCAGACCCTGGGCCGAGCCAGGGAGTGGTGTCCAGACCCTGGGCCGAGCCCAGGAGTGCTGTCCAGACCCTGGGCCGAGCCAGGGAGTGCTGTCCAGACACTGGGCCGAGCCCAGGAGTGATGTCCAGACCCTGGGCCGAGCCAGGGAGTGGTGTCCAGACACTGGGCCGAGCCCAGGAGTGATGTCCAGACCCTGGGCCGAGCCAGGGAGTGGTGTCCAGACCCTGGGCCGAGCCCAGGAGTGCTGTCCAGACACTGGGCCGAGCTCAGGAGTGCTGTCCAGTCCCTGGGCCGAGCCAGGGAGTGGTGTCCAGACCCTGGGCCGAGCCCAGGAGTGCTGTCCAGACACTGGGCCGAGCCCAGGAGTGATGTCCAGACCCTGGGCCGAGCCAGGGAGTGGTGTCCAGACACTGGGCCGAGCCCAGGAGTGATGTCCAGACACTGGGCCGAGCCAGGGAGTGGTGTCCAGACACTGGGCCGAGCCCAGGAGTGATGTCCAGACCCTGGGCCGAGCCCAGGAGTGCTGTCCACACTGGGCCGAGCCAGGGAGTGATGTCCAGACCCTGGGCCGAGCCAGGGAGTGGTGTCCAGACCCTGGGCCGAGCCCAGGAGTGCTGTCCAGACCCTGGGCCGAGCCAGGGAGTGCTGTCCAGACACTGGGCCGAGCCCAGGAGTGATGTCCAGACCCTGGGCCGAGCCAGGGAGTGGTGTCCAGACACTGGGCCGAGCCCAGGAGTGATGTCCAGACCCTGGGCCGAGCCAGGGAGTGGTGTCCAGACCCTGGGCCGAGCCCAGGAGTGCTGTCCAGACACTGGGCCGAGCTCAGGAGTGCTGTCCAGTCCCTGGGCCGAGCCAGGGAGTGGTGTCCAGACCCTGGGCCGAGCCCAGGAGTGCTGTCCAGACACTGGGCCGAGCCCAGGAGTGATGTCCAGACCCTGGGCCGAGCCAGGGAGTGGTGTCCAGACACTGGGCCGAGCCCAGGAGTGATGTCCAGACACTGGGCCGAGCCAGGGAGTGGTGTCCAGACACTGGGCCGAGCCCAGGAGTGATGTCCAGACCCTGGGCCGAGCCCAGGAGTGCTGTCCACACTGGGCCGAGCCAGGGAGTGATGTCCAGACCCTGGGCCGAGCCAGGGAGTGGTGTCCAGACCCTGGGCCGAGCCCAGGAGTGCTGTCCAGTCCCTGGGCCGAGCCAGGGAGTGGTGTCCAGACACTGGGCCGAGCCCAGGAGTGGTGTCCAGACCCTGGGCCGAGCCCAGGAGTGCTGTCCAGACACTGGGCCGAGCCAGGGAGTGATGTCCAGTCCCTGGGCCGAGCCCAGGAGTGCTGTCCAGACACTGACGATGTCCTGCCTCATACCCGCCATGCCCGCAATGCACTTCCGGATCACATGGTTGTGGATTTCTAGCGCCTTCCGCATTCCCTCGAAAGACTTCTCCAAGCAGAGGGTCGAGGCCTGCACGTCTGTGACCACGAGTGTCGTGATCTTCGTCTCTGTGGAGTAGTCATCGAAGAGCAGCGCCTGCTGGCTGTCTTCGTTCAGCATCCTACGACTAGGCCGGACATGGGCCGATCTCGGCAGTACTGGGCCGGCTATGGGCCGATCTCGCCCGATCTCGCCCGGCAGTGCTGGGCCGGCTATGGGCCGATCTCGGCAGTGCTGGGCCGGCTACGGGCCGATCTCGCACGTACTGGGCCGGACATGGGCCGATCTCGGCAGTACTGGGCCGGCTATGGGCCGATCTCGGCAGTGCTGGGCCGGCTATCGGCCGATCTCGCCCGTACTGGGCCGGATATGGGCCGATCTCGGCAGTGCTGGGCCGGCTACGGGCCGATCTCGCCCGTACTGGGCCGGACATGGGCCGATCTCGGCAGTGCTGGGCCGGCTATGGGCCGATCTCGCCCGTACTGGGCCGGACATGGGCCGATCTCGGCACTGCTGGGCCGGCTACGGGCCGATCTCGGCCGTACTGGGCCGGACATGGGCCGATCTCGCCCGTACTGGGCCGGACATGGGCCGATCTCGGCAGTGCTGGGCCGGCTACGGGCCGATCTCGGCCGTACTGGGCCGGAAATGGGCCGATCTCGCCCGTACTGGGCCGGCTATGGGCCGATCTCGGCAGTGCTGGGCCGGCTATGGGCCGATCTCGCCCGTACTGGGCCGGCTATGGGCCGATCTCGCCCGTACTGGGCCGGACATGGGCCGATCTCGCCCGTACTGGGCCGGCTATGGGCCGATCTCGGCAGTGCTGGGCCGGACATGGGCCGATCTCGGCAGTGCTGGGCCGGCTATGGGCCGATCTCGGCAGTGCTGGGACGGCTATGGGCCGATCTCGCCCGTACTGGGCCGGCTATGGGCCGATCTCGGCAGTGCTGGGCCGGCTATGGGCCGATCTCGCCCGTACTGGGCCGGCTATGGGCCGATCTCGGCAGTGCTGGGCCGGACATGGGCCGATCTCGGCAGTGCTGGGCCGGCTATGGGCCGATCTCGCCCGTACTGGGCCGGCTATGGGCCGATCTCGGCAGTGCTGGGCCGGACATGGGCCGATCTCGGCAGTGCTGGGCCGGCTATGGGCCGATCTCGGCCGTACTGGGCCGGACATGGGCCGATCTCGCCCGTACTGGGCCGGCTATGGGCCGATCTCGGCAGTGCTGGGCCGGCTATGGGCCGATCTCGCCCGTACTGGGCCGGCTATGGGCCGATCTCGGCAGTGCTGGGCCGGACATGGGCCGATCTCGGCCGTGCTGGGCCGGCTATGGGCCGATCTCGCCCGTACTGGGCCGGACATGGGCCGATCTCGGCAGTGCTGGGCCGGCTATGGGCCGATCTCGCACGTACTGGGCCGGACATGGGCCGATCTCGGCAGTGCTGGGCCGGCTATGGGCCGATCTCGCCCGTACTGGGCCGGGTCCAGGAGTGGTGTCCAGACCCTGGGCCGACCCAGGCTGTGGGTGGTGCATTTTGGTGCATTTTCCGTCGGTTTAGGTGAAAATTGTCGAATTTTGTCGAAATTTGACGACAGGTGACGAACAGCGAGAATCCCCGAAAAACCGGTTTTTAATTCATTTTTGGGGGGGGGTCTTCGCTGACGAAGTTTTTGTCGAAGACCCCTGTCGTCGTCGTCAGAACACTGCCGTCTTCGGTGAAAAACCCCCTGAAACAGCCGTTTTCCTAATTATGTGACGAACGACGAAGTTTGTCGAAGTTTGTCGACCAGCGAAGACCCCCTAAGGCAGCAATCAAAAGGCAAGGCCTCTTTCCCGAGGGTGGGGGAAGAGGGGTACTCTCTTGTACCTTCTCTTCCCACGGCCTGCCTGGGGGGGGGGGGGGGGGATACCGGGCTGTTGCCAAAGAGAAAACAAACAAAGCGATTCTGTAGACGGTGCCCCAGTTCTGTATTTTGTAGCCTCACGCAATGAAGGAGGAAATGGAACACGGAGAAAGCAGGTCATTCGAGTTTACGGCACGCGTAGTGCCGTAATTGCAGAGCCACATCTCACCTCATCACAGGTCGAGGTGTGTGCGTTTCACCACAACCTCTCCCCTCCCCATTCCCCCGTGTTGAGTGACATGTGTCGATAGTGTTCCATTTTTTTTGCTGCCTTGTTTGGCGTGTGTGATGAAAAGCCAAAAACCCCCTCGGAACCAGATCTTAGAGAGAGAGAGAGAGAGAGAGAGACTTGCTCAGCAGGGGGTCACTCTGGAAACTTAGCCCGGGGTCTGGATCACAACCAAAAGCCCTTCCGCGGAATATTTATTGGACAGGGCAATCAATGCTGGGGCCCAGCACTGCTGCCAAACAACGAATGCTAAAAGAAGAAGGGGGGGCAGAGAGCCGAGCGAAGTCAATTCTCTGTGCAGCCGGCGCGTGGCCCGCTGCACAGACGCTTGCGAATCGCAGGCAAGACATCAAAAATCGCAGCTTGAGTTCTTACCGCGAAATGGACACGGGTCGGTAAGGACGAAAAGACACAATGTTACAGACACACAAGGAGTCAACGGCCTGCTGGGAGGGAGGGGGTGCAGGGGGAGCTGGCCATTCTCCGTCGGGCGCGGCGCCCGTGGCATCGCTGCCAGTTCTGGTTCTGAGCTGATTTAGCTTTTGTTTTTCGGCCATCCAAAAATCTGGCAGCCAGGGTGGTTTTGTTTTGCTGTTGCGGTTAAAGTATGCACCACAAGGGCACCGCAGGAAACAGGACCGGCACGCATGGCGGCGGGCCCCGCCTCGAGTCTGCAGAAGCGCCTCTGGGTTGCCGAGGATGTGAACTTGCGTGGACTTCTCGGGAGGCAGGCGGCAACCCTTCTGTGCCGTCACAGCATCATAACGTTTTCTCGCGCCACGGAGGCAAAGTCCACCTAGCGTGTGCTACGTTCAGCACGACTCCTCCAGACCCATGTACGACTGTGGTGGGTGCGGGGTGCAGGCAGAGGAGGCAGGGCGGTGAGGCATGTGTTGCAATCAATGGCACTGTGTCGATAATACCCACCCACAGCAGCATGCATACCAGGTGAGCGAGAATGCTCTCCTCGATGTCCCACACACTCTTGGAGCACTTGGGGTCCTCGCCGCTGCCGTCGCACACGACGTAGGAGCCGTTCTTGGGGACACGCCACACCTCAGTGGCCACGTGGTGGTAGAAGGTAGCCGGAGGGGGCAGGTGCGGCACCATGTCCTTCTTGTTCACCATGCGGAACACCGTCTGGTTGTTGGCAGTCGTCAGGCCGTCGAACCAGGTGGCAAACGCCTTCCCGCCCACACGGGGCAGACCGAAGTTCCACATCTCAGGCTTCATGCCCTGCAGGCGCAGGTCGGTGACGCACAGCACAGCCTGTGCCGCACCCAGGGAGTGCCCGGTGATGTGGATCGTGCAGTTGGCGCAGTCGGCAACAGCCTGCTTCACCCATGTGTTGACATCTGGCTGCAGTGCCTCGTAGCTGTGCAGGAAACCCTGGTGCACCTCGATGTTGCTGGGGACGCCGTCCCACTTCAGGTGCACCTTGTCGAAGGTGAGGTCGGAAACCCAGTTCGGGATGTTGTGCGACCCACGGAAGCTGACGATGATCTCAGACAGGTTGGTGCGCACCACGAAGGCCTGCCCGTCGTGCTTCACGTTGCTCACCACACCGTACACCTTCTCCACACCGATGTACTTGCACCACTTGCAGTCCCACGCAGACAGCTTGGCCTCCTTGCAGTACGCACCGTAGGCTGCGTACAGCTGGTGCAGGGCAGCAGCCTCAAGGTTGGCGGGAAGAATCGTGTGCGGCTCCAGTGCAGTGGCCGCAGCCACTGCAGCGAACAGCAGCGCCGTGCGCATCATTGTTGCGATGAAAGGTGTCGGCTGTCTGCATGTGGGTGTGGATAGCAAGCGAAAGTGAGACGGCGTAACTGAGGCAACACTGGGAATGCAGAGTCTCTCACCACGGCAACGGAGCAGGGCAACAGGGGGCGCTGGGGGGGGATACCCGTGTGGGGTACCATGATTCTGCAATCACAAAGGCCGGTCCTGGCTGCAGCCGCGAAGCGGGCCCTGGGGGCCAATGAAGCAGCCGGACCAACACGACATCGGATCCAAGACACGTCGCACACAAGGCCAGGCACCACTCGGGTGCCTGACGGTGACGAGGTAACATACCACAAGCCCTAGTATAACACACGATGAAGGCACACGCAAACATGGGCATTTGGCAGCACGGGTTGGAGTGAATTTGTATTTTTTTTTGTTTGACATCTCTACGACACGCCCTGGCGTGGCCAGGACTCATGCCACATCGTTAATTTTTGCCTTTTTTTTTTGCTGTTGCGAAACTCGTTGCCCTGGGCAGTGCAAACCGCAGGCCTCGGGGAGGGCTGCCAGCTTCACGTTGCCTTTGCCAGGGGGCTCGAGCTCCTCTTTTGCTGTGTGTGAGTGCAGCCCTGCGGCCTGCAGCACCATCCGCACCCCTCCGAAAAGGATAAGATCTTTAGGATTGTCCATCCCACGTGCCGCTTCTCGGAGCCATACAACATGGTATAGAGCGCTGGATGCTGCCCCTACTGGGGGCCTTCGCTCTGCGCCAAAGTGTGTCAGATTGCAACCGTATTGTAAGGCGGTTCCCTGTTCTGCACCTCAGAGCGAAGGTCTCCACTGGGCTGCACTCCGCTAGCCACCTGCTGCACAGGGGCAGGGTCGAAGAGAGAGAAAGAGAAGAACAGAAATGACTTTCGTTGATTCCGACGGGAAAAGAAACTGCAGAACACACACACACCGAGCCAGAGGAACCGTTTCCTCTGAGGAACGCCCAATGTGTTTTCGTATCGACGCCACCAAATCTGGCCCCCGCAATGCCCATATATGCACACCGCCTTTTCAAAGGAAAGTGCAGCTGCTCACTCAACTCAACCGTGCTCTGCAACCACTTCTGGAGGCAGTCGTGGTGTCCCTCAAAGGCTGATTTACGTAGTTCTGATGTAGTTACGTAGATGCGCGTTTTACAGGGGCAACCTGTCAACTTTTTAAATGCCTTTCTGCGGAAGCGAATCATGCCAGTAACAAAACTGCGGATAAAAGGAGAGTGACGGATGCGGCGCCACTCCGAGCGGATCATGCTTACGACGCAGGGGATACGCTGTGCCGAGTCAAGCCCTCGCAGGGCGCTGCCCACACAGCAGGAGCTCGTTGTGTCCTTCTCTTTCTCGATCTGATGCACATGGCGTTGCGGGGGGGTATGTTGTTTTGGACGTCGATTTTCATTCTTCAGTTTTTTCCAGGAGGAGCACGACAATAGGAGTGGGGTGGGGGGGAGGTGGGAGTGATCAGCCGCCAGCATGCAAGGGAAGACGGCCAAACAACACCAACACCCCTGCTGCTGCACGTGGCGCAGGAGCAGGGCAGGCGTTGGGTGGGGGGGGCTGGGAGGGAATTGGACAAACTAGAATAGCACTGACATGCCCCCAGGAGACAGGTCAGGACCGGAGGGGGTGGGGGGGGGGGGGGTGGGGGGCAAAGGAAAAAAACAGAAAAATGTCACGTTTTGAAACAAACAAGGTCACTGTTTCGTCATCAGCAGTGCCTTGGCACTGCGGCGATCGTCTGACAGCACTCCAGATTATGAGCAAGACTCCTCCAGGCCCATGTACGACTGTGGTGGTGGTGCGGTGGTGGGGGGCAGAGGAGGTGGCTGAGTGGTGCACACACAGAGAGGAGGGGGTGAGGGTGGCTGATAAGAGAGAGACGCATGGTGGGACGAGGGCAGGGTTGCCTGCCGCACTGTGGTGTGACGGACATCCGAAACACAGCAGTATCTTCGAGGAAACAGTGCCAGGCAGTGCCAGCGAGACAACCCGCTGCCTTCCCCAGATACCTCCCCCGCCCTCCCGCCCTGTGCCACAAGCAGGCACGCATACCAGGTGGGCCCCGATGCTCTCCTCAATGTCCAGGATGATCTTGGAGCACTTGGGGTCCTCGCCGCTGCCGTCGCACACGACGTAGGAGCCGTTCTTGGGGACACGCCACACCTCGGTGGCCACGTGGTGGTAGAAGGTAGCCGGAGGGGGCAGGTGCGGCACCATGTCCTTCTTGTTCACCATGCGGAACACCGTCTGGTTGTTGGCAGTCGTCAGGCCGTCGAACCAGGTGGCAAACGCCTTCCCGCCCACACGGGGCAGACCGAAGTTCCACATCTCAGGCTTCATGCCCTGCAGGCGCAGGTCGGTGACGCACAGCACAGCCTGTGCCGCACCCAGGGAGTGCCCGGTGATGTGGATCGTGCAGTTGGCGCAGTCGGCAACAGCCTGCTTCACCCACGTGTTGACGTCCGTCTGCAGCGCCTCGTAGCTGTGCAGGAAGCCCTGGTGCACCTCGATGTTGCTGGGGACGCCGTCCCACTTCAGGTGCACCTTGTCGAAGGTGAGGTCGGAAACCCAGTTCGGGATGTTGTGCGACCCACGGAAGCTGACGATGATCTCAGACAGGTTGGTGCGCACCACGAAGGCCTGCCCGTCGTGCTTCACGTTGCTCACCACACCGTACACCTTCTCCACACCGATGTACTTGCACCACTTGCAGTCCCATGCGGTCAGCTTGGCCTCCTTGCAGTACGCACCGTAGGCTGCGTACAGCTGGTGCAGGGCAGCAGCCTCAAGGTTGGCGGGAAGAATCGTGTGCGGCTCCAGTGCAGTGGCCGCAGCCACTGCAGCGAACAGCAGCGCCGTGCGCATCATTGTTGCGATGAAAGGTGTCGGCTGTCTGCAGGATGGTGTGGATTATGTGGGTGGTGTGTGTGTGGCTGGCCACCTCATCGCACACGCCACATGCAGGCCAAACGCGGAGCAACCACAATCCACAACAGGCGCACCCTCCACAAGCAAGGCCCCTACAGGATGCTCGGATGCAGCTCGGCTGTACTCCTCCCCTTACACCCCCATACCCCACCCGCCGAGATTGGAAGATATGAAAGGATGAACGATTTAAAGGCGAGCGGTTTAAACGAAAGGTAGGCTGTTTTAAAGGTAGGCTCCGCAGAACACACGTCACGCCTCGGCAACCCCTTGACTTGGCTTGGCCTTTGCCTCGCCGCACGGTGCGCTGCCGGCTGGCTCTTCTCCGCATTACACCTTTCGTTGCCCTGTCGAACTGCCAAGAGGGCGAGCCTGTTGCTTCCAGAATGATGGGCATCCCTTTGTACGCTTGTTCGATGGAAAGAGGTGTTTTGTTTTCGGCACTGTCTACTGTCCACGCCCTGCAAGGGGTCGGAGGGGACAGCACCGTGGAAGCCGTCCTGGATATTGCTCGGCAGCACGGCACCGTAGTTTTATTTTTCACTTCGTGGATTCGTATTTCGAACCCTCCAGCCACAAGAGAAAGGAACTGCCCAACTTCACGGCGGCTGATAATTCTTTGTCGCTCGAGCCCAGCCAGTCTTTTGCGGGTTTTCCTGAATGTGGAACCACCAGCCCAGGCCAGAAATCTTCTGCGGGGGAAAGGCGCAGGGGGTGCAACGGCACCGGAAATTTCCCAGCTGCGGGATCTGAGAGCACTTTGTTTTGGAAGGTTTAGAACGATATCCCGTGATCATACACATTCCGTGCCCAACCATTTTGGGTTTCGACGACAATCGTCACTGCCACGTGAGCACAGCCCGGACGGAATGGGTGACAGATGAGACGTGAAGAGCAGCGACAAAGAATACGCACACCACAGCAGCCAGAAGGCAGTTGGGCCACGATATTCATCACTTCGGGTGTCTTCTAGCCACAGGGCGTCGGTCTGGCCCAACGATCGGAGGGGAACGCGTTGACACATTTGAATAAGTCTTCTTCTCCCAAAGTGGGACTCACCCTGCCCGGCGGGGAACACCTCTGCACAGTTCTCAAACTTCTTTCGACTTGCGGCAGGGCACCGGCACGGTTTAGCGGGACACCGTGGACACAGTGCAAACAACAGGACACACCTCCCATAACCCAAGTTAATGGGCCCACGAGACACGGAGAGTAGGCCTGTAGAGCTGTAGACATGAATCTCAATGGGATTCATCACTTTTCCGCACTTTTCAGCATTTTTCTTCCTCATCACTGTCACTGAAAACGAAAGGTCAAAATACTACGAGAAACACTTGGCCTCTATGCTGTGAGTGTTGCATTGGACGCTTCCACCGGTGGAGCACGAAACATAAGTAAACCATAGCAAGAGAGGCCAGCAGCAGTCCCGAGTCCATCGCGTTCCTCGTAGCATTTCCCGTACCACACAGGTGTGTTATGTGCAAAAAAAAAACGCACCACAAAGATACGCCTGTCGGCACCCTGCGGAGCAAGAAGACCCACACCAAACAGCGGGAAAAACGCAACAAAAAATGAACACAGCCCGCTTTGCCAGAGGAATGGAGACAGCCCCGCTTTGGGACATGCCGTTTTCGGGACAACAGTTTTGTTATGATACAATGGCAGCAGTGTGTTGTTGGCTTTTCAGCGCTTTTTTTTGGTATTGATCGTGCCGATGTGACGCATGGCAGAGCGAACACCACCGGACCGCCGCCCCCTTCGGGGGCAGGAGTGTATGGCAAGCTCTTGCATCATCAGGTGCTGGGGCAGGGGGGTCGGGGGTGTTCGTCGTGAGGAGGGCTGGAGGGAGACTGTGTGGGGCGGAGCACGCAAAAGAAGCCACGTCCTCCCTCCCCTCCCCCTCCCCTCTCCCCCTCGAAGCAACGTTTTAGAATTCTGCACAAAATCAACACATATAAGGAGGCTGGGCCACACCCCCTACCTACTGACTCGAGAGGGCGGGCCAAATCCAGCCAAATATGGGTTTCACGTTTTCTTGAAGATTCATTCACCTTTATTTGTGTTGGGAACTGACGCGCCATGATGCCATGCCATGGCACACACACGACCTTACTACGGGACGACCCCAGGCATGTGCCACACACAATGATGTGCGCAAAAGGCAAAAGGCGTTCCACTCACAGAGCATAGACGGCGGGGGTCTAGCCACAGCGAGAAGCACTTGGTGGCTCCGCACAGGAAGGATTTCTTTAAGTTTTCCAGATCGACGATCAGCACAGCGTTATGAATGACTGTGTCCGACTCGGTGCGCGGGGGCAGGGGGGGCAGAGGGTGTAGGGGTGGGGGGTGCAGCGACGGAGATGAAAGTCAGGCAGAGAGAGTCGACCTCCCTCCGCTCCACATGCAGGTGGTGTGCCGAGAGCGTACGGGGGAGGGGGAAGGAGTAGGACGGGGGGGTGTGGGGGGATCGAGAGTTGGAGAGTTTGGGGGCATAGCAGATACGAGAGAAGAGGGGGTGTGTTCGCACACAAAACACACACCACACACACACGCGGAGAATCGATTTTTTTTTGGGATGCACCGAGCTGTGGAAACTCTGATATGCCCCCTGCGCTGTCACAGCACACACAATGTGCCACGTAACTGTTGAACAAAAAATACCAACATCTTTGTGAAGTGGTGTGGAACACAATCACACACAGAGAGCTTCGCCAGGCTTCTCCACGCGAATAAACCGGTTTTGCTGTAAAACGCACACAAACATGTGGCATATAGAGACATAGAGGAGATTGGCTTGAAGACATAAAGAGACAAAGAAGGGGCAACACAGCCAAGGGAGGGTCTTCGCTGGTCGTTATTCTTCGTCAATCCGCTCAGTTTTCAGCCAATTCAAAAAATTCAAATGCACTGACGACCACCCCGTAGCGAAGACCCCCAAAAGGAGAGATTGTATTGATGCACTGATGGATGCCGGGCACCGAGCAGGTCGCTCCTTGAACCCTCCCTCCCCCCCCACCCCTGGACAACCATTCATTCTTTTGCAGAAAACACTCGCCGAAGCTCAAAGGAGCCCCCACACTGTGCTCACACCGCCTTCATTCATGCAAAATCACTCAGATTATGGCACACACACACACATCAATCCCTCTGGGGTTTGCTGACACGCCATCAGAAGGCCAGAGGCACATCACCCTGCTGAGGGCTACCCCAGATCACCCATTTCCTGTCCCCCACGTGTTGTATTTTTTGAGGTGGCGAACTGACATCGCACAGTGTCCCCTAAGAGGCGCACAACGCGAGATTCCCTCACTGCCGGCCCGTGCAATGCAGACCACCAGGTGGGATTGAGCAAATCCGCTCGGCTTTCGCACAGCACCTTCCATTCCTTCTTACATCTTCACAGGCGTTGTCGCGGTCGACGAACACCCTTCGGCTCTTCTTTTTGTCGCTTCAGATTCTGCACCGCGCAGTGCCACACACACAATGTTTGTTTTGTCTCGCAGTAAATTTTGGCTTTTCCCTTGGGGGGGGGGGGGGAGTGAGGTGCGGGGGGAACGGGGAGAACGGGGGTGGGGGGGAGGGAGGCACACGTCTTCTGAAGTCGCATCGAGTGGCCTCTCTGATGCACGACAACACAAGAAGATAAACTCAGCGCCCCCCCCCCTGCTGTGAAAAAAAAGCCAACAGAATCCGTCGCCATTTTCTCTTCTATTCTTCGCTCCGCAGGGCCGCAGGCGGGGGGCAAGCCTGGTGAACCCACCTCCCCCTTGCCGAGTAGCCCCCCCCCCCCCTTTTGCCCTGCGGGTGGGCGGAGGCGAGAGAGCCGCAAAACCGCCCAACAGAAAGAAACAGAAAGCGACAGAGGTGGCCAGCGCTGCTGAGATGGCACCCCCCTCCCCCCCCCCTCCTCCCCCCCTTCCCGCCCCCTCAACGGTGTGGGATGGTAGAGTGTAGAGTGAATCACCATCGCTACGGGGGCCCTCGCATCTGGGGGCCCCCGTACCTACGATGTATGTTTTGGAGGCCTTCGCTCAGAACTGAAAGCAGCAGAAAGGGCGAAACCGCCTCACAAAACCCGCTGGGAAGTGGCACGGTTTGACCCAGAGCGAATGCCCCCTTTTTTTGGGGGTGCGGTGGGACACCCCGGTGTGAAGTGGTTTGCTTAGACTTGTTCGAGTTGCTGTATATTTTGTTGGGGATGTCGCCCCGCAGCCACAGCCCCTTCAGGTCTGGGCCAGAGGCAGGGTCGCTCTCCCTTCCTCCTCGTGTGGAGAGGCTGCATCACAACACACAACAGCAGGAATCATGTTTGGTGGCATCAACGCCCGAAGAGCCGGCGTGCTGAAGACGGCCAGACCCGGCGTGAACATAAAAGAAAAGGAGAAGCAAATGGTGAAGAGAAACAGGCCGGCAGTGCTCCGACACACCCATCCCGCAGCCGAGGAGAGGGGGGGGAGTGATGCCCCCCTCTCTTCCCTGCAGCGTCGCCACAGGACAGCACTCCGCAAGCAGGGCAAAGAGGTGTTGGTCGGCAGAGCAGTCTGTTAGCCTCAGTGCTTCGGGGCAGGGCAGTCCTCCAAGACACCCATGTACAGCTGTGGGGTGGTGGTGGTCGTGGCGGTGGTGGTGGTCGTGGCGGTATGTACAATTGATGGCAGAGAGACAGTCGCATAGTGGTGCAGCCCGAGAGAGAGAGAGAGAGAGAGAGAGGGGGGGCGTGCGAAGGCCATCGCCTGAAGCGATGCGGGCCTCGTCAGGCTTCACACTGTTGGGGGCGATGGCATATCCATACCGAGTGGTCAGCCGCGTCGTCGCGGTAGATAGGCAGGCTAAGGGAGCAGTCCTCGTCCTCGCCGCTGCCGTCGCACACGATGTATGTCTTGTTGGTGGAGCGCCAGACCTCGCGGGACACGTGGTGGAAGTAGAACTCCGTGGGGGGCAGGCGTGGCACGACGTCGCGCATGTTGGTCATGCGCAACACCGTCTGGTTGTTCGCCTGCGTCATGCCGTCGAACCAGTTGACAAAAGGCTTCCCGCCCACACGGGGCATCCCGTAGTTCCACAGCTCGGGCTTCATGCCCTGCAGGCGCAGGTCGGTGACGCACAACAGCGCCTGTGCCGCACCCAGGGAGTGCCCGGTGACATGGAGGGTGCAGTCCGGGCAGTCGGCAACAGCCTGCTTCACCCACGTGTTGATCTCCGTCTGCATCGCCTCGTAGCTGTAGAGAAAGCCTTCGTGCACCTCGATGTTGCTGGGGACGCCGTCCCACTTCAGCGTGGTCTTCTTGAAGGTGAAGTCGGAGATCCAGTTCTCGATGCTGTGCGACCCGCGGAAGCTGACGATGATCTCGGACTGGTTGGTGCGAACCACGTAGGCCTGCCCGTCGTACTTCACCTTAGTAGTCACACCGTACACCTTCTCCACACCGATGTACTTGCACCACTTGCAGTTCCATGCAGTCAGCTGATCGGCAATGCAGTACGCCCCATACGCAGCATGCAGCTGGCGCAGGGCGGCAGCCTCCAAGCCAGCAGGCAGTGGCGTATGAGGCTGCAGTCCAGCTGCCAGCACAGACGTGAGAAGGAGGACTGCGTGCATTGTGCCTGGCAGGGTGGTGTGGGCAGGGGTCAGTGGTGCAAGGTGGAACAGCAGTAGCACAAGAGGGACAAGCGGGTGGAGGGTAGCAGTGGCACTGCAACGTGCTGCATTGGTGCTGCACAACGCGGCGAGTTGAGAACGGAGGGGAGGATCAACTGACCCCTGTGAACAATGCAGGCTTGAATGTGTGTCCCCCGGCAGGGAGACTATGCTTCGACGGAGTATGCCCCGCTTGGGGCGTGTGCGGGCATCCGCTTGACGCCGGGGTGCGCGTAGTCGGCATTCGCGCAGATAAGCTGGGCACGACAGACGTGCCGGCTTCTCGGGGGCGTGTCCGGGGGCGTTGCATTGGTACACGAAAACTGTCGCCCTCGGAAAGCTCACGTCGCGTCACCGTGCTCGAGCTGGATCTGGCAGGCTGTGTGTGACAGGCCACCCTTCCGCCTTCAGGTGCCGTCGCTCGGGCAAAAAAGGTGTATTTCTCAATCAAGAGAGTATGCCCCTCACGATTGTGGCACGATTGTGTCTCCCCGGGTCAGGCTCGGTATTCCAGTCGAAAGCGTAAATGCCCCTCGGCACTGTGCTGGGCGGGGTTGTGTCTCGGTCAGGAGAGGAGGTGCCCCTCAGGCAAAATCCTGCGTCTCGCGGTCGGGAGTGAGTGCCCCTCGGCAGGAATGTGTCTCGGCCAGGTGTCCCTCAGGCAGGGAATGTAATGTCTCGGCCCGGTGTCCCTCGGGCATGAATGTGCGTCTTGGCCAGGTGCCCCTCAGGCAGGGTGCCCCGTAGGCGGAAGTGTATGTCGCGGCCAGATGCCCCTCAGGCAGGGTGCCCCGTAGGCGGAAATGTATGTCTTGACCAGGTGCCCCTCGGGCAGGGTGCCTCGTAGGCGGAAGTGTATGTCTTGGCCAGGTGCCCCTCGGGCAGGGTGCCTCGTAGGCGGAAGTGTCTGTCTTGGCCAGGTGCCCCTCGGGCAGGGTGCCTCGTAGGCGGAAGTGTATGTCTTGGCCAGGTGCCCCTCGGGCAGGGTGCCTCGTAGGCGGAAGTGTATGTCTTGGCCAGGTGCCCCTCGGGCAGGGTGCCTCGTAGGCAGAGGTGTCTGTCTTGGCCAGGTGCCCCTCGGGCAGGGTGCCTCGTAGGCGGAAGTGTATGTCTTGGCCAGGTGCCCCTCGGGCAGGGTGCCTCGTAGGCGGAAGTGTATGTCTTGGCCAGGTGCCCCTCGGGCAGGGTGCCTCGTAGGCAGAGGTGTCTGTCTTGGCCAGGTGCCCCTCGGGCAGGGTGCCCCGTAGGCGGAAGTGTGTGTCTTGACCAGGTGCCCCTCGGGCAGGGTGCCTCGTAGGCGGAAATGTATGTCTTGGCCAGGTGCTCCTCAGGCAGGGTGCCCCGCAAGCGTAAGCTGTAGGTATGTCGTGGCCAGGTGCCCCTCAGGCAGGTAATGTCTCGGCGAGATGCCCCTCGGGCAGGAAAAATGCGTCTCGGCTAGGTGCCCCTCAGGCAGAAGTGGGTGTCTCGGTCCGATGCTCCTCGGCAAGATCGTGTCTCGGTCAGGAAAGTAGGAGTTGGATATCACTGACGTCACTTTGCTGCATCAGTATCGACCCATTTATCAGCACCCGACTGTTGCTCTTGGTCCCGCCTTTGTCAGCGCCTCTGTGACGGAACCTCCAGCTGAAGTATGCGTTTGGAAACCTTGAGCGCAATCAAGCGTGAAGCAGGTTTTCGGCGAGGCGCGGTGATAGTCTCGATGGCTGATGGGAATGTCCTCAATCCGCTGCGGCCACGGGCGCAGCGCTGTCCCGCTGTCACGTTCATAAGCGGCGGAGGACCACCTTGAACACCACGGCGTCATCATCCCCATCTTTTTGCGCCCCTCCTTCGTGCTGATCCCCCCGTGCACCTCGCCGTCATTTATTAGAACCAGTGCGTGGGGGTGTTGTTGTCCTCAACCGCGGCTTCGGCCCTCTTGAGACCTGACACGAGCATGGTGTGAGGGTCGTCTTCTCGGTCGGGATTTGGTGCCCCTCGGGCAAGATTGTGTATCTCTCGGTCGGGAGAGCGGGTGCCCCTCGGGCAAAATTTTTGTCTCGGTCAGGAGAACAGGTGCCCCTCGGGCGAGATGCTGCGTCTCTCGGTCGGGAGAGTGGGTGCCCCTCGGGCATAGTTTTGTCTCGGTCAGGATAACGGGTGCCCCTCGGGCAAAACTGCGTGTCTCTCGGTCGGGAGAGTGAGTGCCCCTCGGGCAGAATATTGTCTCGGTCAGGAGAACAGGTGCCCCTCGGGCGAGATGCTGCGTCTCTCGGTCGGGAGAGTGGATGCCCCTCGGGCAGAATATTGTCTCGGTCAGGAGAACAGGTGCCCCTCGGGCAAGACTGCGTGTCTCTCGGTCGGGAGAGTGGGTGCCCCTCGGGCAAAATTTTTGTCTCGGTCAGGAGAACAGGTGCCCCTCGGGCGAGATGCTGCGTCTCTCGGTCGGGAGAGTGGGTGCCCCTCGGGCAGAATATTGTCTCGGTCAGGAGAACAGGTGCCCCTCGGGCAAAACTGCGTGTCTCTCGGTCGGGAGAGTGAGTGCCCCTCGGGCAGAATATTGTCTCGGTCAGGAAACCAGGTGCCCCTCGGGCAAGACTGCGTGTCTCTCGGTCAGGAGAGTGGGTGCCCCTCGGGCAGGGTAGAATGCTGCGTCTCTCGGACGGTCAGATCGTGTGTCCCTCAGTCAGGAGAGGAGGTCTCGGTCGCTAAAAACGCGCCCCCTCGGGCAGAGTGGTTGTGTCATCGCTGTTGTGTCACACCAATTGCCTCTCGGGCGGTGTGTCTTTTTTGATTTGACAACTCCGGTTTGGTGTACCTCGATGAGCTTACCTTACCTTGTCGTCGGACACAACATATCATCGTTGTCCCAAACCCCGTAACCCACGTGAAGTGGATCATCTGAAGTGCAGAATGAGGTGGAGCAGGTGGAGCACGAAACATAAGTAAACCATAGCAAGAGAGGCCAGCAGCAGTCCCGAGTCCATCGCGTTCCTCGTAGCATTTCCCGTACCACACAGGTGTGTTATGTGCAAAAAAAAAGCCAACAGAATCCGTCGCCATTTTCTCTTCTATTCTTCGCTCCGCAGGGCCGCAGGCGGGGGGCAAGCCTGGTGAACCCACCTCCCCCTTGCCGAGTAGCCCCCCCCCCCCCCCTTTTGCCCTGCGGGTGGGCGGAGGCGAGAGAGCCGCAAAACCGCCCAACAGAAAGAAACAGAAAGCGACAGAGGTGGCCAGCGCTGCTGAGATGGCACCCCCCTCCCCCCCCCTCCTCCCCCCCTCAACGGTGTGGGATGGTAGAGTGTAGAGTGAATCACCATCGCTACGGGGGCCCTCGCATCTGGGGGCCCCCGTACCTACGATGTATGTTTTGGAGGCCTTCGCTCAGAACTGAAAGCAGCAGAAAGGGCGAAACCGCCTCACAAAACCCGCTGGGAAGTGGCACGGTTTGACCCAGAGCGAATGCCCCCTTTTTTTGGGGGTGCGGTGGGACACCCCGGTGTGAAGTGGTTTGCTTAGACTTGTTCGAGTTGCTGTATATTTTGTTGGGGATGTCGCCCCGCAGCCACAGCCCCTTCAGGTCTGGGCCAGAGGCAGGGTCGCTCTCCCTTCCTCCTCGTGTGGAGAGGCTGCATCACAACACACAACAGCAGGAATCATGTTTGGTGGCATCAACGCCCGAAGAGCCGGCGTGCTGAAGACGGCCAGACCCGGCGTGAACATAAAAGAAAAGGAGAAGCAAATGGTGAAGAGAAACAGGCCGGCAGTGCTCCGACACACCCATCCCGCAGCCGAGGAGAGGGGGGGGAGTGATGCCCCCCTCTCTTCCCTGCAGCGTCGCCACAGGACAGCACTCCGCAAGCAGGGCAAAGAGGTGTTGGTCGGCAGAGCAGTCTGTTAGCCTCAGTGCTTCGGGGCAGGGCAGTCCTCCAAGACACCCATGTACAGCTGTGGGGTGGTGGTGGTCGTGGCGGTGGTGGTGGTCGTGGCGGTATGTACAATTGATGGCAGAGAGACAGTCGCATAGTGGTGCAGCCCGAGAGAGAGAGAGAGAGAGAGAGAGGGGGGGCGTGCGAAGGCCATCGCCTGAAGCGATGCGGGCCTCGTCAGGCTTCACACTGTTGGGGGCGATGGCATATCCATACCGAGTGGTCAGCCGCGTCGTCGCGGTAGATAGGCAGGCTAAGGGAGCAGTCCTCGTCCTCGCCGCTGCCGTCGCACACGATGTATGTCTTGTTGGTGGAGCGCCAGACCTCGCGGGACACGTGGTGGAAGTAGAACTCCGTGGGGGGCAGGCGTGGCACGACGTCGCGCATGTTGGTCATGCGCAACACCGTCTGGTTGTTCGCCTGCGTCATGCCGTCGAACCAGTTGACAAAAGGCTTCCCGCCCACACGGGGCATCCCGTAGTTCCACAGCTCGGGCTTCATGCCCTGCAGGCGCAGGTCGGTGACGCACAACAGCGCCTGTGCCGCACCCAGGGAGTGCCCGGTGACATGGAGGGTGCAGTCCGGGCAGTCGGCAACAGCCTGCTTCACCCACGTGTTGATCTCCGTCTGCATCGCCTCGTAGCTGTAGAGAAAGCCTTCGTGCACCTCGATGTTGCTGGGGACGCCGTCCCACTTCAGCGTGGTCTTCTTGAAGGTGAAGTCGGAGATCCAGTTCTCGATGCTGTGCGACCCGCGGAAGCTGACGATGATCTCGGACTGGTTGGTGCGAACCACGTAGGCCTGCCCGTCGTACTTCACCTTAGTAGTCACACCGTACACCTTCTCCACACCGATGTACTTGCACCACTTGCAGTTCCATGCAGTCAGCTGATCGGCAATGCAGTACGCCCCATACGCAGCATGCAGCTGGCGCAGGGCGGCAGCCTCCAAGCCAGCAGGCAGTGGCGTATGAGGCTGCAGTCCAGCTGCCAGCACAGACGTGAGAAGGAGGACTGCGTGCATTGTGCCTGGCAGGGTGGTGTGGGCAGGGGTCAGTGGTGCAAGGTGGAACAGCAGTAGCACAAGAGGGACAAGCGGGTGGAGGGTAGCAGTGGCACTGCAACGTGCTGCATTGGTGCTGCACAACGCGGCGAGTTGAGAACGGAGGGGAGGATCAACTGACCCCTGTGAACAATGCAGGCTTGAATGTGTGTCCCCCGGCAGGGAGACTATGCTTCGACGGAGTATGCCCCGCTTGGGGCGTGTGCGGGCATCCGCTTGACGCCGGGGTGCGCGTAGTCGGCATTCGCGCAGATAAGCTGGGCACGACAGACGTGCCGGCTTCTCGGGGGCGTGTCCGGGGGCGTTGCATTGGTACACGAAAACTGTCGCCCTCGGAAAGCTCACGTCGCGTCACCGTGCTCGAGCTGGATCTGGCAGGCTGTGTGTGACAGGCCACCCTTCCGCCTTCAGGTGCCGTCGCTCGGGCAAAAAAGGTGTATTTCTCAATCAAGAGAGTATGCCCCTCACGATTGTGGCACGATTGTGTCTCCCCGGGTCAGGCTCGGTATTCCAGTCGAAAGCGTAAATGCCCCTCGGCACTGTGCTGGGCGGGGTTGTGTCTCGGTCAGGAGAGGAGGTGCCCCTCAGGCAAAATCCTGCGTCTCGCGGTCGGGAGTGAGTGCCCCTCGGCAGGAATGTGTCTCGGCCAGGTGTCCCTCAGGCAGGGAATGTAATGTCTCGGCCCGGTGTCCCTCGGGCATGAATGTGCGTCTTGGCCAGGTGCCCCTCAGGCAGGGTGCCCCGTAGGCGGAAGTGTATGTCGCGGCCAGATGCCCCTCAGGCAGGGTGCCCCGTAGGCGGAAATGTATGTCTTGACCAGGTGCCCCTCGGGCAGGGTGCCTCGTAGGCGGAAGTGTATGTCTTGGCCAGGTGCCCCTCGGGCAGGGTGCCTCGTAGGCGGAAGTGTCTGTCTTGGCCAGGTGCCCCTCGGGCAGGGTGCCTCGTAGGCGGAAGTGTATGTCTTGGCCAGGTGCCCCTCGGGCAGGGTGCCTCGTAGGCGGAAGTGTATGTCTTGGCCAGGTGCCCCTCGGGCAGGGTGCCTCGTAGGCAGAGGTGTCTGTCTTGGCCAGGTGCCCCTCGGGCAGGGTGCCTCGTAGGCGGAAGTGTATGTCTTGGCCAGGTGCCCCTCGGGCAGGGTGCCTCGTAGGCGGAAGTGTATGTCTTGGCCAGGTGCCCCTCGGGCAGGGTGCCTCGTAGGCAGAGGTGTCTGTCTTGGCCAGGTGCCCCTCGGGCAGGGTGCCCCGTAGGCGGAAGTGTGTGTCTTGACCAGGTGCCCCTCGGGCAGGGTGCCTCGTAGGCGGAAATGTATGTCTTGGCCAGGTGCTCCTCAGGCAGGGTGCCCCGCAAGCGTAAGCTGTAGGTATGTCGTGGCCAGGTGCCCCTCAGGCAGGTAATGTCTCGGCGAGATGCCCCTCGGGCAGGAAAAATGCGTCTCGGCTAGGTGCCCCTCAGGCAGAAGTGGGTGTCTCGGTCCGATGCTCCTCGGCAAGATCGTGTCTCGGTCAGGAAAGTAGGAGTTGGATATCACTGACGTCACTTTGCTGCATCAGTATCGACCCATTTATCAGCACCCGACTGTTGCTCTTGGTCCCGCCTTTGTCAGCGCCTCTGTGACGGAACCTCCAGCTGAAGTATGCGTTTGGAAACCTTGAGCGCAATCAAGCGTGAAGCAGGTTTTCGGCGAGGCGCGGTGATAGTCTCGATGGCTGATGGGAATGTCCTCAATCCGCTGCGGCCACGGGCGCAGCGCTGTCCCGCTGTCACGTTCATAAGCGGCGGAGGACCACCTTGAACACCACGGCGTCATCATCCCCATCTTTTTGCGCCCCTCCTTCGTGCTGATCCCCCCGTGCACCTCGCCGTCATTTATTAGAACCAGTGCGTGGGGGTGTTGTTGTCCTCAACCGCGGCTTCGGCCCTCTTGAGACCTGACACGAGCATGGTGTGAGGGTCGTCTTCTCGGTCGGGATTTGGTGCCCCTCGGGCAAGATTGTGTATCTCTCGGTCGGGAGAGCGGGTGCCCCTCGGGCAAAATTTTTGTCTCGGTCAGGAGAACAGGTGCCCCTCGGGCGAGATGCTGCGTCTCTCGGTCGGGAGAGTGGGTGCCCCTCGGGCATAGTTTTGTCTCGGTCAGGATAACGGGTGCCCCTCGGGCAAAACTGCGTGTCTCTCGGTCGGGAGAGTGAGTGCCCCTCGGGCAGAATATTGTCTCGGTCAGGAGAACAGGTGCCCCTCGGGCGAGATGCTGCGTCTCTCGGTCGGGAGAGTGGATGCCCCTCGGGCAGAATATTGTCTCGGTCAGGAGAACAGGTGCCCCTCGGGCAAGACTGCGTGTCTCTCGGTCGGGAGAGTGGGTGCCCCTCGGGCAAAATTTTTGTCTCGGTCAGGAGAACAGGTGCCCCTCGGGCGAGATGCTGCGTCTCTCGGTCGGGAGAGTGGGTGCCCCTCGGGCAGAATATTGTCTCGGTCAGGAGAACAGGTGCCCCTCGGGCAAAACTGCGTGTCTCTCGGTCGGGAGAGTGAGTGCCCCTCGGGCAGAATATTGTCTCGGTCAGGAAACCAGGTGCCCCTCGGGCAAGACTGCGTGTCTCTCGGTCAGGAGAGTGGGTGCCCCTCGGGCAGGGTAGAATGCTGCGTCTCTCGGACGGTCAGATCGTGTGTCCCTCAGTCAGGAGAGGAGGTCTCGGTCGCTAAAAACGCGCCCCCTCGGGCAGAGTGGTTGTGTCATCGCTGTTGTGTCACACCAATTGCCTCTCGGGCGGTGTGTCTTTTTTGATTTGACAACTCCGGTTTGGTGTACCTCGATGAGCTTACCTTACCTTGTCGTCGGACACAACATATCATCGTTGTCCCAAACCCCGTAACCCACGTGAAGTGGATCATCTGAAGTGCAGAATGAGGTGGAGCAGGTGGAGCACGAAACATAAGTAAACCATAGCAAGAGAGGCCAGCAGCAGTCCCGAGTCCATCGCGTTCCTCGTAGCATTTCCCGTACCACACAGGTGTGTTATGTGCAAAAAAAAAGCCAACAGAATCCGTCGCCATTTTCTCTTCTATTCTTCGCTCCGCAGGGCCGCAGGCGGGGGGCAAGCCTGGTGAACCCACCTCCCCCTTGCCGAGTAGCCCCCCCCCCCCCCTTTTGCCCTGCGGGTGGGCGGAGGCGAGAGAGCCGCAAAACCGCCCAACAGAAAGAAACAGAAAGCGACAGAGGTGGCCAGCGCTGCTGAGATGGCACCCCCCTCCCCCCCCCTCCTCCCCCCCTCAACGGTGTGGGATGGTAGAGTGTAGAGTGAATCACCATCGCTACGGGGGCCCTCGCATCTGGGGGCCCCCGTACCTACGATGTATGTTTTGGAGGCCTTCGCTCAGAACTGAAAGCAGCAGAAAGGGCGAAACCGCCTCACAAAACCCGCTGGGAAGTGGCACGGTTTGACCCAGAGCGAATGCCCCCTTTTTTTGGGGGTGCGGTGGGACACCCCGGTGTGAAGTGGTTTGCTTAGACTTGTTCGAGTTGCTGTATATTTTGTTGGGGATGTCGCCCCGCAGCCACAGCCCCTTCAGGTCTGGGCCAGAGGCAGGGTCGCTCTCCCTTCCTCCTCGTGTGGAGAGGCTGCATCACAACACACAACAGCAGGAATCATGTTTGGTGGCATCAACGCCCGAAGAGCCGGCGTGCTGAAGACGGCCAGACCCGGCGTGAACATAAAAGAAAAGGAGAAGCAAATGGTGAAGAGAAACAGGCCGGCAGTGCTCCGACACACCCATCCCGCAGCCGAGGAGAGGGGGGGGAGTGATGCCCCCCTCTCTTCCCTGCAGCGTCGCCACAGGACAGCACTCCGCAAGCAGGGCAAAGAGGTGTTGGTCGGCAGAGCAGTCTGTTAGCCTCAGTGCTTCGGGGCAGGGCAGTCCTCCAAGACACCCATGTACAGCTGTGGGGTGGTGGTGGTCGTGGCGGTGGTGGTGGTCGTGGCGGTATGTACAATTGATGGCAGAGAGACAGTCGCATAGTGGTGCAGCCCGAGAGAGAGAGAGAGAGAGAGAGAGGGGGGGCGTGCGAAGGCCATCGCCTGAAGCGATGCGGGCCTCGTCAGGCTTCACACTGTTGGGGGCGATGGCATATCCATACCGAGTGGTCAGCCGCGTCGTCGCGGTAGATAGGCAGGCTAAGGGAGCAGTCCTCGTCCTCGCCGCTGCCGTCGCACACGATGTATGTCTTGTTGGTGGAGCGCCAGACCTCGCGGGACACGTGGTGGAAGTAGAACTCCGTGGGGGGCAGGCGTGGCACGACGTCGCGCATGTTGGTCATGCGCAACACCGTCTGGTTGTTCGCCTGCGTCATGCCGTCGAACCAGTTGACAAAAGGCTTCCCGCCCACACGGGGCATCCCGTAGTTCCACAGCTCGGGCTTCATGCCCTGCAGGCGCAGGTCGGTGACGCACAACAGCGCCTGTGCCGCACCCAGGGAGTGCCCGGTGACATGGAGGGTGCAGTCCGGGCAGTCGGCAACAGCCTGCTTCACCCACGTGTTGATCTCCGTCTGCATCGCCTCGTAGCTGTAGAGAAAGCCTTCGTGCACCTCGATGTTGCTGGGGACGCCGTCCCACTTCAGCGTGGTCTTCTTGAAGGTGAAGTCGGAGATCCAGTTCTCGATGCTGTGCGACCCGCGGAAGCTGACGATGATCTCGGACTGGTTGGTGCGAACCACGTAGGCCTGCCCGTCGTACTTCACCTTAGTAGTCACACCGTACACCTTCTCCACACCGATGTACTTGCACCACTTGCAGTTCCATGCAGTCAGCTGATCGGCAATGCAGTACGCCCCATACGCAGCATGCAGCTGGCGCAGGGCGGCAGCCTCCAAGCCAGCAGGCAGTGGCGTATGAGGCTGCAGTCCAGCTGCCAGCACAGACGTGAGAAGGAGGACTGCGTGCATTGTGCCTGGCAGGGTGGTGTGGGCAGGGGTCAGTGGTGCAAGGTGGAACAGCAGTAGCACAAGAGGGACAAGCGGGTGGAGGGTAGCAGTGGCACTGCAACGTGCTGCATTGGTGCTGCACAACGCGGCGAGTTGAGAACGGAGGGGAGGATCAAGGGCAGTGGGTGGGGGTCCTGTGCACCGTCCTGACTGACTCACACCGCACACAAATGGAGTTGGCTGGAGGTGGAGGCAGACAGCAACAGAACAGCAGGCAGCAGGCACACATGGCGCACCCGCACCTTGCAAGAAAGGGTTAGTGGCGATGCTGTTCTGTTGCTGTCGAGGCCAGGCCCCGCAACAGATCGGGGTGTGGGGCGCCGACACAGCTCCGTCGCTCGCAGAGTGTGAAGGCGGAGCTGGAAAATGCAGCAGGAAAGAAGCTACGGAAACACGTCGCACTATGATGGCAGAGGTGCAGTGGACCATGACACTTCCACTCCGACCAACACAGAAAGCGGTCTGCCCTGCGTGTCGACCCTTCCTCGAGTTCACCAAGACGATAAAGATCGCCAGGATGAGAAGGCTGGCATCGAGGGGTACACTGTTGACGACTCCCTGAAGACATGCATTCAGTGACGGAGGTTGTTACGCAGGAGAATGCTTCGCAAAGTTGAAGTCGCCCGTCCTGTCCTCCTGGTAGTGAACCAGCACCTGCTCCAGCACACTTGACAGTGTGCCGAAGCAAGACGAACCGTCACACTGCCACTTGCATCTGCTGCTGGTAGATGTGCCACAGAACCGGTTCAGGCCCAGAGACCTCGAGAACAAGGAACGAGAATTCACAGTCGAGTGATTGCCAAAGAATGTAATCCATATCGCCGTGCGCGTAATCCATGTAGCTGCTGTAGTAGGGGGATGTGAAGCCCACCCAGGTAATTCCTAGACCAGAAGTCCGCCAGGCTCCCATTGCTCCCATTGAAGGACACTCTGTCCCAGTGACGAAAAACGCTATTGACGCATGGAAGCGATTCATGCACGAGGCCCCACCCCGCAACAGATCGGGGTGTGGGGCGCCGACACATGCTCCGTCACTCGGGTGACATGGTGCGAAGGCTGAGCTACACAATGCAGCAGGAAAGAAGCTACAGAAACACGTCGCACTATGATGGCAGAGCTGCAGTGGACCATGACACTTCCACTCCGACCAACACAGAAAGCGGTCTGCCCTGCGTTTCGACCCTTCCTCGAGTTCACCAAGACGATAAAGATCGCCAGGATGAGAAGGCTGGCATAGAGGGGCACACTGTTGACGACTCCCTGAAAACATGCATTCAGTGACGAAGGTTGTTACGCAGGAGAATGCTTCGCAAAGTTGAAGTCGCCCGTCCTGTCCTCCTGGTAGTGTACCAGCACCTGCTCCAGCACACTTGACAGTGTGCCGTAGCAATACGACCCCCCAGCCTCCGAGGGCAGAAACGGCTGGCAGATCTGCCACAGAACAGGTTCAGGCCCAGAGACCTCGAGAACAAGGAAAACCATTTCACAGTCGTATGAGTCCCAAGTCACGTAAAGCATGTCGCCGTGCCTTTCAGCCATGTACTCCCTATGCTGGGTAGTAGGTGTCCATATACCCCCTCTGGTACGCTGATGGGAAGTCCGCCAGGCTCCAATTGAAGGACACGCTGTCCCAGTGACGAAAAACGTTCTCGACACATTCTGGCAGCCATCCACTGACACATGGGTCCTCTGTGCGCTCGTTCAGCCGAATCTCATCACCGCGATCCAACATTTCGGCAGCAGCCTGTATCGCCAGCACCAGGTTCACCAGCTTCATGTCCTCCTCGCAGGGCACAGCCTTGAGGCATGTCCCGGCCTCGAGGCCAACGACATCATCATCGTCGACCGCGGTGCCGTCCGCCAGCAGCAGCTCGAACCCACCGGGCTTGAGGGAGCCCGCCTCCGCCACCGCCAGGCACAGCTGTGCCACAGTCCTGCAGTCTTCTGGCACATCCAGGCTCACGTCCTTCCCCATCACATCCACGTTGAGCTGCAGCCCACACATGCCTGTCTCGGAGTCAGGGCTCTCTGAACGCTTGCTGGCAGCCATGGTTGTGGTGGTGTGGGGCGGTTCGTGGGAGGAAGCTGTCTGTGTGTGGTTGTGTGCGGTGTTGCTGGACGTAAATCCGCTTTTTTCAAACACTGTGCTATGGGAGATCACCTTCAGGCTGACCGAGAACAAGGGAGGAGGGCTGATCGATCTGCCGTAACGCCGCAGCAGCAGTGCCGTGGGTGCAGAGGCGGGTGAGACCCACAAGACGTGATAAAAAAATGCCACAGGACCGCCAGCTTCCCTCCCTCGTGCTGCGCAGCTTCTCGGCGTCAGCCTACTGTGCACCTCCACCGGAGGCGCCCTGCGCCGCTGCTGGCCGCAGCTGCCCGTCCTCCGCAGACACTGCGTGTTGCTGCTCCTCAAGGGAAGCGTTCTCAGCCTGCGTTTCCTCCAGCATCTTCCGCACGTCAGCCAGCTCCGCATCCAACCCAGCCACACGCTGCTCAGCAGCATCCAGGCGTGCACACTCACCCGCAAGACCCACCTCCCGTGCACATCCTGACTTCTCCCCCATTGGCGTGTAGCCGCACCACTTCACCTCCCGAGTCTTGCGATGTCCGTGCCGGAGGATGTGTGACCTGTGCCGGCCCGTTAGTCAGACAGATGATGAGAAAGGACATGCAGGGGAGGGTGGAAAGGGGAGCACCGCATCAAAAAACACCGTGCCATCCCAGGGGCGGGTAGGTGGGGGGGTGTGGGTCTTCGCTGCCCCGTGTCGCTGCCCCCTGTTCTTCGGTTCCTTTTCCGGGGGGAGGGGGGGTCGTGTGCTTCGTTTTGCTGCAAGGCGGCGCGAATGCCCCCTTTTCAACCCGACGTTGACTGCGGGAGGCCCAAGGCCCTGGCTAGGAAGTGGGGTACGGGTGTGGGGGCCACATCTTAAGTGTGGTGGATGCCCTCCCGAGAGGTGCAGGCTCTGTGGGCTGGCCCAGGGCCGAGCGCGGGCCCCTTGCAACACACGCCCTGCGTGGTGTGGTTGGGGCGCTTCATTTCAGCAGGCTTTTGAAGAAGTCCTGCGACTTCGGGGCTGTGCTGGCTGCAGGGGACGGGTTCGTTGGTGCCTCCCGCCCAACACGCCCCTTCTGCTGTCGCCTCTGAAGCAGCTTGCGCGCCTCGACCTCCTCTTGCGGCTTCGACACCCTGACGGGGTCAGAGCGCTGCACGCGCACCTTGCGCGGCTTGTCGTCCTTCATATGCAGCTTCTTGTTGTCAAATGCAAGCGCCTTCTCCAGCGCATCTGCGTCCTTCACATCGACATAGGCCCGACCCTGTGTGTGGGTGATGCGGTGCGGGTGCTCACAATACCGTGTGGGTACTGCAACTGGGGTTCGTGCAGGGTTGATAAGGCGGATCGCGTGATAAAAACAGACACACAGGTGGCAACACATCGATAAAAACATACCAGCGACGCGCCCTGTGTCTTGCGCATGATGCGCACCTCAGCCACCTCCACACCCTTCAGGAAGGCACGCACGTCCGCCTCCTCCGCCTGGAAGGGCAGGTTCCACAGGAAGGCGGTCAGCTCGGCAGGGCCTGTGGGGCCCTTCATGCCCAGCTCCACCTTGCGCTCCTTCCACTGCCGGTTGCGCTCCTCCTCCTCCGCGCGCTTCCGCTTGGCAGCTGTGTGGGGGGTGTGGGGTGGGGGGCAGCACGGCAAGCCTTTTCAAATCAAAGTGGGGAATGCGGTATCTCTTTCGGCAACAGCCAAAAGCCGGAAAACCGCGGACAACACCAGGAATACAGTAGCGTAGTTCCGCAAGCGCATGGCATACTCTTTGCATCCACCGGGAACGCATCCTCCTGTGCAGGCGCTGCAACATCGGGGGCAGGCCTGTCGCAGCTCTTCATCGCATCCGCATGCTTGTCCCGCACGGTGTCGATCTCCGCTGCAGTTCCGTGGCAGCGCTCGAAGTCCAGCCAGGCCGCCGCAAGGCTGCCGAGGCCTGTCTCCACCTCCGCCAGCGCCTCACACCCTTGCCTGTACACGGCACGCACCCTGTCGCGTGCGGAGGGCGCGGCGAGACTGCAGCGGCGCAGCTCTGCAGTGTAGGCGTGCCACAGAGCGGGGCACGTGCCCCTCGCATGCACCAGCTCCTCGAAGGCGTGCTGCACAGCAACGTCGGTGCCGCCGAAGGCGGAGGCCCGGATGCGGGCGGCCTGCGCGGCGCCGTCGATATCGTCGCCCTTGAGGAGGAGGCTGGTGTACCGCTTGCACTGCTCGGCGTACACACGGCTGTCCAGACCCCCGACCAGCAGGCAGCGCTTGCCGTAGGACAGCAGCTCCAACGCGACCTGGCGGAGGTCGTAGGCGTCGTGGAAGCCCACCTGCTCCGCATCCTGCGCCAGGGCTGCCGCGTCCGCAAAGGAGGCCCCCCTGCACCGCTCCATGCTGCGGAACACCTCGATCCACTGCCTCGCGCTGCGCGGGATGCTGCGCAGCGCACGCTTCGCGGTGGCGACACCCCCCTCCCTGTCCCCCAGCTTCGTCTGCAGGTCCACCGCACGCAGCCACAGGTCCCCGCACCACGGCATCGCGGTAATGGCGCGGTAGCACACCACCAGCGCCCGCGCCTGATCCGTCTTCTCCTCAAACCCGATATATTCCTTCCAGGTCCGGAGCAGGTCTGACTTGCGCTTGGAGGCGGCATGCTCCTTCAGGCGTGCCTCGAAGGGCAGCCGTGCCTCCACCTGCGGCTGCACCAAGGAGAGGGAGCGCTGTGCGCTGGCGATGACCTTCTGCGTCTCCTCGTTGAGCCCTGTCTCTGTGGCGAGCCACTCGCCGAGCTCATCCGCGGTGCCCGCGACGTTGGCGTGTGGGATGCAGCAGAGGCGTTTGAAGAGCTTCGCACGCTCCAGGTTTCGCGCCGCGTCGTCGTCAATCTCGTCGTCGATGAACTCCATATAACTGCGCCACAGCATGTCGCACTGCAGGAAGTCCTTCCCCACGCTGCGCACGGCCTGCTCATACAGGTCGCGCACCTGCTCCAGGCGGCGTGCCTCGTGAGCCTCGGAGTCGCCCTCTGCCTCGAGCGTCTGGTTGGTGTAGAGGCAGAGCTCGACATGGAGGGGCACGAAGTGGAACTCCGCAGCAGCATCCCGCAGCAGCCCGCAGACATACCGCATGCCGGGCAGGGCGGTGCCGGCCTGCGCCTGCTCCTGCTGCACCCACTCCGCCCACTGCTGGGGGCTGAGGGCGCACCGCGCCCGCATGGCCTCACGCGCCCTGCGGAGTGCGGCGAAGGCCTCGCTGTCCTCGCTCAGCGGCTTCAGCGCCTGCACCAGCTGGAGGTGCACCCCTGTGTTGTAGGGCTCCTGCCGCGCGCGGTGCTCCAGCATGGCCAGGCGGCGCTGCTCCTCCAGGCTCCCTGCGGCGCGCAGCCCTGTGCTGACGCCCTGGTCCTGCTGCGGTGCGGCCCGCACGGCAGCCGTCTTCTTCACGGCACCCCATCCCCCCATCAGGGCGCCCGGCCCTGCGGCAGGCGGGGGGGGCCCTGCGTCGCTGGATGCCTCGTAGTCCTCTGTGTCGGTGTCCCCGCCAGCATCGCTGCGCTGCCCGAATACGGAGGGCACGCTCTCGTCATCGCTCATGGTGTAGCCCTTTTGCCGCCTTGGCAGCTGGCCTGGCGGTGGGTGGGGTGGGGGGGACACGCCAGAGAGAGACAGCAGGCAGGCAACAGGGGACCGCAACGAGGTGGGGGGTCTGTCTTTCTACGCGTGCCGTACTAGGTCTACTGGGGTGTTAGCGGGTGGCTGTTGCCCGGCTGTATATGTGGGGGCGTTGGTTGGTGGTGGGGGTTCGATCAGTGGAAAAAAAAGGGGGGAACCAGCGGGATGGGTATGCCAGAGGGCCTTCGCTCAGAGATGCAGAAAAGTGAGGAAAGCTGGGGCCGCCCCCACCCCCCCTCACAACAAAAAAGGCTGCAAAGTGGCACAGTTTTGCTCCCCAAGGTGAACAGGTGAACAGAGAGAGCATTGCCCTCCTGACCCTGCTGCAACCCGCACCCTCTGTTTTATTTGGAAGGGAAAATATCTAGATTTTTTGGCGCCCATCAGGTAAGGTAAACCTGGGGCTGTGCAGTTCCTTGCCTTTCGTCCCGACGGGGTTTCCCGTTTTCGGGCAGACAAAAACAAAGAAAAAAAATGGCACAGCATCCGAGAGATTCCCTTTATTTTATTTTCAGACCTGGCACCTTCTCGCCAGCACCGGAGTGCTGATTCATCACACAAAAAAGACTCTCTACATTCTACACTCAGTAACACTGGCGTTCCCTCCCCCGCTGGCCTGCCTCAGCTCACCTGTGTGGGGCCGACACACGCCATATATACTAACAAAAAACCCCCCCCTCCTCTCTCTCTAAGGCACGTCTCATCATTTGTCAGATTTCTACACTCTCTTCGCAACGTGAACTCACCCCAACATGCCACCTTTTTCCTGCCACCTGCCACTCTCAGGCAAACCGAAAGGTCAGGTCAACACACTCCCTTATGCCTCTGGGTGGATGCGGCACACACACACACACACGTGTATCTTTTGGAAAGCGTCGGGTGGGGCCTGGTAGGGGCAGGCCGCTTCAAGCCCGTAGGTCAGCACACGCACTGTCGCTCTCAGTGTGATGGCATGTCGGGTCAGCCGTGATATTTTTTACGTAGCCCTCTCTGTTAGCTCTACCCACAACACGGGTTGCATCCAAAGGGATCAGCGCGGGGGAGGGAGGTACAGCAATACACCCCATCCGATCTCGCCGCACTGCTGCACAGTATCAGTCATCACCGTGGGGAGGGGCTCGGCACAGAGTACTTCCCGCCAAAGCGCACCTGTGTGTGTGTCAGTGAGTGTGAGTGTGGGGGGAAGTAGCGAGCAGACGGGCCCAAACGAAAAAGAAGTGGGGGTGAAACCTCACAACCCCCCTTGACGGAGGAGGTGCTGCCGGATCCCACGCCGACCCACCCCTGATCCACACCCCCGCCCCCACCACCCCACATACCAGGTTGCTGTTCCGCGCCGTCCGCCCCCCGCGGCTCACACTGCCCTCCGCCTGCACCTGCACCTGCCCCAGGGCCTGGCCCCTTCTGGGCGAAGGCGTCACCCGCACCCTGCTGGCGCTGACGTGTTGCTGGTGCTGCTGATGCTGCACATCCACACCACCGCCCGCCGCGATGGGGACCCTGCGGGGCGGTGCGCCTGCCGCCGCGCTGCGCGACAGCAGCCGCGACACCTCGCCGGCAGCCTTCTTCTGCAGGAGGGTCTCCCGCTCCCTGGCAGGCTGTGACTGTGTGCGGGAGGGCGCCACGTTCCGTGCCTCCGCATCAACACCCCCTGCCCCGCCGCCCCGCCTCGGCAGCACGTGGTGCATCGCGGCAGCGCCACTCAGCTGCGTGTTGGTCAGGAAGGTGGAGGCGCTGGGGATTGCCGTTGCGGCGAGCGACAGGATGTCGTCGTCCAAACCCCCGGTGGGATCCGCACGGACCTGGTGGTGCTGCGGCGACGGCGGCAGCGGCTGGCGCACCGCGGCCGCCCCCACGCCGCCACCACCCGCCACGATGCGCGGCACAGACGGCTTCTGCAGCACCTGGGGCAGCGGTGCCTCTGCACGCTGCTCCTCCTTCTTCCTCGCCTCGATGTGGGCCCTGCAGGTGTCGCGCAGCAGCGCGCTCAGATGGTTGTGGGCATCCTCCAGCACGCCGTAGTCCGCCTCCGACCTGCTGGGCACGTTCGGCAGCACTGTGAGGAAGCCAGCCAGCACCTCCTGCGCCTGGATGGCTGTGATGTGCAGGTAGTCCAGCGCGCGCTCCAGCAGCCCCTTCAGCCTCTTGCAGTCATCCGCATCTCTGCGCAGCGACTTCGCCTCCGCCTCAGTCAGCACGGGGCGTGCCGTGCGCAGCAGGTGATCCATCGCGTCGTACCTCCCCAGAGCCACAGTCTCCTTCAGCGCGTCGCGCTCCTCCGTGACGGCGCGCAGGTCGAGGCGCGTGCCCTTGGCTGCCTGCTGCAGGGTGCCCACCTCCTCCGCCAGCATGGCGTTGGTGCCGCGGCTCTCGCGCAGCGACTCTGTCAGGGCTTCGATGGAGGCTGCCATCTCCAGCATCCGCCCCTCGCTGATGGCCTGCGAGTCGTCCAGCGTGCCCTGCTGCTCCGAGAGCTGCGACACCTGGGTGGTCAGCGTGGCGGCGAGGCGGTGCTCCTGCTGATCCTGCTGCTGCTGCTGGTCTTGCAGCTGTTGCTGTTGCTGCATATATTGCTGCTGCTGGTCTTGCTGCTGCTGCTGCTGCAGACACTGCTGCTGCAGGGCTGCGGTGCGCTGCGCAGCCTCAGCCAAAGCCTCGGCATGCGCAGCGTCCTTCCGCTCCGCATCCAACCGCATCTCCTGCAGCTGCGCGCTGCGCCCCTCCGCAGCCACGACGAGGTCTTTGTTGCGCAGCTCCAGGTCAAGGATCTGCCCCGAGATGGTCTTCAGCTCCCCCCGCAGGTCCGCGATGGTCGCCTCTGCAGCCGACGCCTCGTGGCGCGCCTTCTGCAGCACCGCATCGCTGTTGTCGCACCGCTGCTGCATCTGCTGCAGCGACGCAACCTCCGCCGCATGAGCCGCACACCGCGCCTCCAGGGCAGCCACCTCACCCGCCTTCGCCGCAGCAGCATCCGCCTGCTCCTGGCTGGACTCCTCCATGAGTCGCTGCATGTCCTTCATCATCGCCAGGTCTCTGTCCTTCGCTGTGATGTGATCTGTCGCCTTCTGCATCTGCTCCGCCAGCTGTGTGAACTTGCCCTTCAGCATGTTAATGTGGTCCTCCATGGCTGCCACCTCCTGCCGCTGCACGGCAGCGTCAGCATCTGCCTGCCGCGTGCATTCGTCGAGCTTCGATTGGAAGGATTCGATGTTCTCCGAGATCTCCTGGCGGTGTGCCTCGTCGCGCTTCTGCGCAGCAGCAGCCTCCGTCTCCTTCAGAGCCTTGATGGCGGTGAGGCGCTCTGACAGCAGGCGCACCTCCTGGCGCAGCTCGGCGGACTCAGCCTCTGCACGATGGAGAGCATCCTCCGACGCGGTGTGGTCGCGGCGTGCTTTGTCGAGCTGCTGCAGCAGCTCGTTGCGCGCCCCCTCCGCCTCCCGCAGCACCCTGTCGCGGTCAACCTCGTGCTGCTGCTGCGCCTTCAGCGTCTGCGACAACTCCTCCTGTGCCGCAGCGATGCCCCTCGTGAACTGCTCCTGCGTCTCCTTCTCCCGCTGGCGCAGCCCTGCGGCAGAGGCGCGGAGCTCGCTCACCTGATCCTGTGCCTCCTGTGCATCCTGCGAAGCGCGTTCCCGCTGGGAGGCTGCATGCTGCAGCGACTGCTTGAGGTCTGCAAGGCAAGGGGTGGGGGGGGTGGCGCGGATATTCCCTACACTCATAAAAGGCTGGTGCCCCGAAAAACGCTTTGAAACACACCTTCCCTCCCCACCCCCACATCCCCTTCCATCAGTCCTACATTGGCATACCCCGGTTCTCGTCCTCCAGGCGCTGCACCCTGCCTGACAGCTCGCTGATCTCCCGCATCTTGCCTGCCGCGTCCTGGTCTGCGAAGGTGCGGAACGTCTGGTCGAGGCGCGCGATCTCCCGCGACGTCTCCTGCTCCCTGTGCTTCAGCAGCTCAGCCACAGAGCTGTAGAACCCCTCCGTGTTGAGCGCTGCCTTCCGCGCCTCCTCCGCACAGAGCCCGGATGTGGCGGACAGCTGCTGCTGCATCTCGACCATCTTCGTGGTGATCACGGCCTCCCATTTAGCCTCCTGCTGCACCTGCACCTCCTGCACGCGCTCCTGCACCTGCCTCTTGCACGCGCGGTGGATCGCCTCCCCTGCAGCCAACACCTTCGTGTCGACCTGCGATAGGCCCTGCGACAGGAGAAACTCCCCCACAGCACTCCCTGGGCAGGGGCAGTCGTGAACTGACATCCTGCAGGGGTGCCTGCGCGCAGGCGCCTGTAGTGGAGGTGCTGGGTGGGTGAGTGGGTGGTGTGGTGTGGTGTACCGTGGTGTGGGGCCCAAACGCAGGCGATGTCGCAGGAGATGTCGCGGAAGGGGGGGTGGTGGGGGGGGTTGGGGGGAGAGGGTGGGAGCAGGGGTCACATCCCAAGAGAGTGCGTAGTTTAACTGTTATTAGCCAAACTCGTATAACCAGATCATTTTTTCTTCAGCTCCATTTTTTCCGATGATTATTTGTCGTGGCGGCGGTGTTGTGTTGACGCTGGGGGCGGGGGAGGGAGGTTGGCGGGGCGGGCCTACCCGTGTCTGTTTTTATTAGTTTTGTGTGTGTTTATGGGACCCTCGCTACCAGGTGTGACTGAGTGAGAAGAAGTGAGCCACGGGCCCACTTCCCCCCACTGACTGTCGAGCGAGGGTCCCCCTTTGTGTGTTTTTTGTTTTGCTTGCGGAACAATGGATCTGCTCCAAAACAGCCACGAGCTGCTCGACATCTCCATCACCCACCCTCCACCACCCCACCCCCTGCCTTTGTTTTGCGCCCGGACTCCACGTTGGACCGCATAATTTGCTCTCACAAGACTCTCTCGACAACGCCTCCCGCACTGCACAACTCGTGCGGAACTATGCTCAGTTTACACCCAGGGGTATGGAGTAGTACTGAAGTATTCTCCAGCCGAACTCCTCGTTTCGTTGGTCCCATTAGTTCTCCCTCTCTGAAGATTCGCTCAGTTTAACGGGAGGCCTTCGCTCCGAAAAAGGGAGCCGTGCTGCGCCACACAGGGGAAAGGCGGCACAGTCAGGCACACAGTGGCACAGTCCAAGGCGAAGGCCCCCAACAGTTTATACCTTGGCAACCTCTGGGGTGATTGGATGATTTTGCTTGAGAAATATCCGAACCTCCCAAGCATGCTGCTGTGTCTGCAGTCTGTGCTTGGGAGTAGGTCACTACACACGACAGGCACTCACATTCCCGCCTCCCGCCCCCCACAGAGCGTGGCGCACAGCCGGCCCGTTCAATGCGGCTCCCACACACCTGCACCGAGCTGAAAGGGGCTTGGAGTTAGAAAGGGCAGGGGCAGAAAAACCACATAAAAAAACTGGAGCCGGCGTGTATCAACCTGTGTCAGCATGTGTCAGCGTGTCTCCTTTGTTGTGAGGTGGCTCAGTTTCAATCACTCCCCACTGAAGGCCACCTCTGGTGTTTATTTGCAAGGCTAGTTACCGGAGTCAGGGGTAATGGGGCTAGGGGATACTGTGCAGACATATGCGTGCTGGCAACACATGTCTGCAACAGGGGGAGGCAGACGAGGCCAGAGGGCGCGAGGGGCGCACACCACTGTGCCTGGGGGGAGGGGGAGGGGGGGGGGGGGTGGGGGGTCAGGCGATTTTTCGGGGAGTAAAAACGGGTGAAAAAAGCACGTCCCCGCCACCATCACCACTCCCGCCACTCATAATACAGGCAGGCCAGGATCAGTGGGAAGCGAGGCTCGGCAAGCGATGCAGGTGGGGTGGCGGAGGGGCTGGGGGTCCAAAGGCATGAGCTGTGTCCACCCATGTTGATGATGTGCACCACGTGCCCAACCCCCCTCCCCACCCTTTCCCGCAACGCGCAGTGGCCTGCGCAGCCCACTTTGAGTCACCAAAACCTTTCTCTGGTGGGTGAGAGGCGCTGAGAGAGGCGACCAGGCGCTCTGCAGCCCTGCTTTGTTCCCCCCCCCCCCCCCCCGACCCGCCTTCCCCACGCTCGGCACGCGGTGGTGGTGGTCGCCTGTGTTGATGTGTTTCTCAAAAGCAACAAAGAAAATAACGGCAACAAAGAGCGGGGGGGGGGCGGGGGAGAGAGGGGGTTGTGGGGCGAAGGGAAGAAAGGGAGAAGGGGGGAAGGGAAAATGGGGTGGATGGGTGGGGGGAAGGGAGCGATGAATGGATGGTGGGATTGAAGAGGGGGGGAGGGGGGGGGGGTTTCCCCTTTGCTCTCCCACTCCTGCCGAGGAATCGCGATGCCAAAAAAAAGGGGGGGGGGGAGCATTGGCTTTGTGTTGAGCTATTTGTTTGTACGAACGGTGCCTGCTAGGGCATGTGTGCAGGATGTCTAACGCTGCCACGATTCGTTTGTTTTTTTTGTTTAGATGGGGCGCCTGAGAACCCCCTTCTGCCAGAAAGTTTATCAGAAGTTTAACAACGCTGTTTCAGGCGCCCCATTATAGAAAAACACACGTTGTTCTACCAAAAAGTCACACCCACCGGTATCCGCCTCTCTTTTGTTGATGTATTGGCGCTCCTTACAATTTCAGGGTTTTTGTGTAGGACCAACACACAAACCCTGAAATGATAATCACACCCTGAGCCTGTGGTGATGTGACTTTCTGCCGACACGACGTGTGCGGGGGTAAAAGAATACTCGTTCTGCCCCGAATCTATCGGGTTTGCGTTGCAGAGGCTGGGAGGGGGGCTGAGCGGAGGGGGGGGGGGGGGTAGGGGACCAGATGTACTTGAAAAATTTGTAATAAAATTTTTTCCGACCCCAAACAAGGGTTATTGGCACCTAAAATGGGTGTACCCGCCTCAAAAATACGTCTGGGGACCCAATGAAACCGGTTTTTCACACTTAGTCGCCCATTTTCGGCCCGAATTTTTGAAAAATCGGTGAAAAAAGGGGGTTTCGCCCATTATGGGCAAAATCCCGATTTTCATGAAAAAATGACAAAATCGGGGCAACTAGACCCCATTTTGGGTGGTTTTCGGGTGAAAAACGTACCCTAGACATCCCTGGGGTACATTGTATACCGTCCAGGGCCTCTAGGACCAGTAGAATCACGTGAAAATGTGTTTTTTTACCCAAAAAAAGGACCCTGCAACCACCCTGCACACACCCTGCACACATCCTGCAACCATGTTGCAGGCACACTATAACCCAATAACCACCCAGAAACCACTGAGCCTGCCCTATAAGGGGTGTATGGGCCTGTCGGAACAGGTTTTCTACACCGAGTTGCCCAAATTCGGTCCGAGAATTTGAAAAAACTGTGAAGAACGGGGAATTTGCCCGTGTGTGGTAAAAGTCCTAATTTTTATGAAAAAATGACAAAATCGGGGCGACTAGACCCCATTTTGGGTGGTTTTCGGGTGAAAAACGTACCCTAGGCATCCCTGGGGTACATTGTATACCATCCAGGGCCTCTAGGACCAGTAGAAGTGTGTGAAAATGCGTTTTTTAACCCAAAAAAAGGACCCTGCAACGATGTTGGAGGACCCTGCACACATCCTGCAGCCATGTTGTAGACACCCTGCAACCCTATAACCACCCAGAAACCACTGGGAATGCCCTAAAAGGGGTGTATGGGCCTGTCGGAACAGGTTTTCTCCACCGAATTGCCCAAATTCGGTCCGATATTTTGAAAAAACTGTGAAAAATGGGGGTTTCGCCCATGTGGGGTAAATGTCCCAATTTTACGAAAAAAATGATAAAATTTGGGCGACTAGACCCCATGTTGGGTGGTTTTCGGGTGAAAAATGTACCCTAGGCATCCCTGGGGCACATTGTATACCATCCAGGGCCTCTAGGACCAGTAGAAGTGCGTTAAAATGCACATTTTTACCCAAAAATGACCCTGCAACCACCTTGCACAGGACTCACCCCAGAAAAGCGAAAAAAATGCCAAAAAATGGCCAAAAATGAGGGTTGGTGGGCCCAAAAGTGGGTAAAAACCACCGGAAATTCATATCCGGAGTGGGTTTGGGGGTGGGTTGGCACTGTTGACCTCCAGACCTGGATATTTCAAAAAAATTACAGTTTTTCTCAAGGACATCTGCACGACGCGCTGGCAGAAATCTCCTGAACCGGTTTGAAAACAGTAACCGGTTCCTTGGGAACCGGTTTGGGAACCGGTTGAAATCACAACGGCAAACCGGTTACTGACAAATCCGAACCGGTTGAGGACAGGTTCAGAACCGGCTGGGACCGGTTCTGAAACTGGCAAAAACCGGTTCGTGAACCGGTTTGCAGGAACCGGTTTCAGAACCGGTTCGAGAACCGGTTCACGAACCGGTTCCGGAACCGGTTCGTGAACCGGTTTCAGAACCGGTTCTCGAACCGGTTCTGGAACCGGTTCCGGAACCGGTTCCAGAACCGGTTCCCCCAGTCCTGACCGGATTTCTATAGGGGGACCCTTTCGATTTTTTTTTCGGGGGGGTAAATTGAACGTTTTTGGCCATTTGAAGCCACTGCGACCATTCCCGGGCCTCGGAAATCAGATTCTTGCCCCTCAAATGCGGTACCGGTCCGGACGAAAATCCGGACCGGAACCGCAGGTACCGCATGCAGAAACTGGCAGAAACCGGTTCGCGAACCGGTAGAACCGGTTTGCCCAGAACCGGTTCCCGAACCGGTTCGGGAACCGGTTCTAGAACCGGTTTGTGAACCGGTTCCAGAACCGGTTCACGAACCGGTTCGTGAACCGGTTCTGGAACCGGTTCACAAACCGGTTCACGCAGTCCTGACTGGATTTCTATAGGGGGACCCTTTCGAATTTTTTTTAAGCACACTCGTGTGAGCGGAAAGCGCCCCACCACAGCTGCAACCAAACGTGCTCTATACACTAACCCCACCCTTCATCAGGCTCAGGGTGTGATCAGTTCAGGGTTTTGTGTGTAGAAGCGTCAACGCAACAAACAAAAGGAAATTCATCAGAGCGGTTGTAGCTGTGAAGTGATAGGGCGCTTTCCGGGGGGTAAATTGAACGTTTTTGGCCATTTGAAGCCACTGCGACCATTCCCGGGCCTCGGAAATCAGATTCTTGCCCCTCAAATGCGGTACCGGTCCGGACGAAAATCCGGACCGGAACCGCAGGTACCGCATGCAGCCGCCCCAGCGCCGCCCTCCCCACCCCCCTCCCCAGCCTGTCCCAGAAGAGGTCGCTTTTCCCATTGGTGCCTGCCTATGTATTGCCTCTGTTGTGCCTGCGCCTGTGCCTCCCTGCCCTGTATTTTTTTACCCTCACGGGTATCACGATACAGGGCAGTCCACCCCCTCCCCCCAAAAATCGTTCGCATCATCTTGGCGCCCATTCCTTCCACTTTCTGAATGTGTTTGGTATTTCCGAACGGAATTTTCCAGCGTCAAGACTGATACCTCGCCGTTTTAGAGTCAGTCACTTCTACCGCCGCTGCGATTTGCGATACGGTAGTTGTGCAGAAATGCTAACATTTAATTTGCTCTGTGGAACCTGGACTGCACCTTCTGGGCTGTGAGTCTGTAGATAGTTGGACAGTTGCGGAACCCATCCTTTGTGTGCCTCCGACTTGAGGAGCTGTCGACTTCAGAACCAAGGTTCAGAACGAAGATGACGACCTGCTGTGAGCTGCAAACCTTCTTGACACACCTACCGTACCTGCATTACACTCGTGGTAATTCCATACCCCTGGAAACAGGAGACCACCGTCTGTTCACAGATGGTCTTGAGCGTGGTAGCCATCTTTGCTATGGAGTCACGATTAAGTCTTTGTGGTCACGTGGGCCCATGAGCAGCGGATACACTTGGAGTGGAGGGAGGGGGTGCGGTTCTGGAAAAGCGGGTCTGAATCTGGTCAAGGACGACTGAGGGCTTCAGTTCGAGTTTAATGTGGGTCCAAGGGTACACAGGAGATCACTGCTTGCATATTCAACCTGCTTGTCATCCTCTGGTTACTGTTCAACGGCTCGAACTCCTCGACTTTCCTTGGCTGACTGAAATGAAACAATACGTATGCTGCTATTGTGTTGTTCCCCTGACAGAGGAACACAAGGGAAGGGTACTGCAGCTGTCCACGAAGTGGCTCGACGTAGCCACCTCACGCTGCCTAGAGGGTCGGTTCAGGTTGAAGCAGAGCAATTAAGTGTTAGGGGGATGCCTTTGGTCAAGGCCTTTTCTAAAAAAAATTGACCCACGGCGCCTGTGTTGTAGCTCGGTCTACGCCAGGTTCCACACCCCGTCATCGCAAAACGTACACATACACAGAGGCAGGCCTCTGTGGTACGGGAGCATGATGGGAGGAAATTTTGCCTTTTGGTCAAAAAGGCGCCTTTTTAGAATAAATTGACCCGCAGGGTGGCTGAGTCTTATCAGACAGGCCGACCTATGTTGATCAATGGAACCACACAACCTGTTCAACCTGCAAACCACCCGGGGTGGCGGCTGAGTCCTCACCCCTGCCGTAGCATGCATGAGATAAGCCGACGTCGACCTCCGCTCCGGTCTCTCAACAACGGTCGTCACCAGTTGAACCGCGTCTGGGAAAGCCTGATCTTTGGATCTGGCCTCCCTGTTGTCACTGTGATTCGAAGAACTGTGGGGTTCAGAACCAAGGATGAGGAACTGCTGTGAGCTGCACACTCTCTTGACACACCTGCACGTATCTGCGTTACACTCGTGGGAAACCCGAACCCTGTATTTATACAGGAGACTTCCATCTGGGACAGTTTCTGTTCCAGATGAGCTTTGACAGTGGTAGCCATCTTTGCTATGGAGCCATCGTCATTGCTATCGTCGTCACTCGGACCCATGAGCAGCGGATACAATTGGTGTGGAAGGAGAGGGTGCGGTTCTGGATCAGTAGGTCTGAATCTGACACTGGGACTGAAACCCATAGGTCTGAGATGACGTGCGGGTCAGGTCCGTATACCGGTCCACCGACCGGTACACGGCCAACCGGTCGGGACCCACTTTGCCCGGTTCGCAAATGTCGGTTCTGGAACCGGTTCGGGCGGAACCGGTTCACCGGCGGAACCGGTTTACCGGTGAACCGGTTCGTCCGAACCGGTTCGCCGGTGAACCGGTTCCGCCGAACCGGTTCCAGAACCGGTTCAGCCCGTGCCAGCGCGTCGTGTGGGGGCCTAGGGGGGGGGGGGCAAACAAAAAAATAGGGCAACAGCCCTTGCTGCGGAGGTTGTCTGGATTGTCTGGGTTGCACAAACAAACACATTACGTACCGCCGACTCCTTTTTTCTTGCGTGCCACGAAGCGCCACCCAACCCTCTCCCGGTATCTGTCCCCGCATCTCTTTTGAAACTGGCAGAGGTGTGTGCTGCTGCTGTGAAAGCCGCATGTTATATTTTTTTTTGCACCCCCCAGCTGCAACCTCCCCCTCTGCCAAATCATAGTTTTCCCTTCACCTTCACCGCGTTTGACGCTTTCAACACACAACAAGACGCCCCGACCCCCCCAACCCCCTCTTAGAAACCTTAGTAACTTCCAATCTCTTGGACGGGGCTCAAAACCCCTGTCCACCACCCATCCACCCCTTCCTCCTTGGGAATAGCTAGCCGGGCCATCACTTCCTCCTTCCACAGGCCGCAGGGCGCATCAGCGTCGGGCGGCTGTATCATGCATTCTGTATGGGAGGACACCGTGCCTGACTCGCTTGCGTTCTCACAGCAGGTCGCACAAAGTGGGGATACCCATCACTGTGTGTGTCGGCACGGTCCCAGCCCCCCCTCTCTCTCTCTCTGACCCCTGGGACAAGTCTACACCAAATCTACTACCAATTGAAAGAGGAGAAGGATGCGTATCATAAAGGAGCTGATGTGCCGGAGGATTGGTTTTGCTTTGTACACAAGAGCCACATCACCATTCAGCAGCAACCGGTCTCAGCCCGTAGTTTGTTTGTTGGTGCCTCTGCGCCGTGAGCCAGACGAAGGGTGGGGATGGTTGTCTCGGGCGAGGTTCGGATGCTTGCTGTGGTGACGTGACTTCCTGCTCGAATCAAAATACGCACCTCTTCGGCACGTAGGGAGGGCTTCTCTCACAACACGGCAGCGAGGAAAGCATCCTGCACAGGGGTGGGGAGCAACGGCAAAGGGCAGCGCGCGTGTGGCGAAAGATATGCAGGTGATGCTGTCCAGTGGCGGGGAGGGGGGGGGGGGGCTGCTTGCCACATCGGGTTGGGAGGGGGGAGGTGGCTTAGGACTGCCCGTCCTTGAGTGACTGGAGGTAGGCTGCGCGCGGGTCGTCGGCACACGCGATGTCAGTGAGGCGTGTCTGCTCTGCGGTGGGGAGGGCGGTCAGGAACTTTTCGTAGAAGACGCCGCGGCTGGCGATGAGGTCACGCGGGGAGCCTGTCTCGACAAGGCGGCCCGCCTCCGCACCCGCAGGCTTGTCCAGCACGAACAGCCGGTCCGAGTCGATCACGGTCTGCAGGCGGTGGGCGATGGTGATGACGGTGTAGCCCTCAAACGACTCGCGGATCGTCTTCTGGATCAGCATGTCCGTCTGCATGTCGATGTTGGCCGTCGCCTCGTCGATCAGCAGCACACGCGTGTTCCCCTTCAGCATGGCGCGTGCCAGGCACAGCAGCGCACGCTCGCCCACAGAGAAGTTCCCTGCCTTCTCCGCCACGGCCCCGGCCAGCCGCCCGTCGTGCGACTCGATGCGTGCGCGCATGTTCACCTTCTCCAGTGCGGCCCACACCTGCTCGTCAGACCACACGTCACCGGGGTCCAGGTTGTAGCGCACAGTCCCGCGGAACAGCAGCGGGTCCTGCGGCACCATCGACAGCTGCCGCCGCAGGTGCCGCAGCGCCACCTCGCGGATGTTGCGCCCACCGACCGTGATCCCACCCGCGTCGATCTCCACCAGCCGGAACAGCGCAATCAGGGCTGTGCTCTTACCAACCCCTGTGTGCCCGACAAGCCCGATGCGCTCCCCTGCCTTCACCTCGAACGAAAGCCCGTCCACCACGAGCGGCAGACCAGGGCGGTACCGCAGCGCCACGTCCTTGAACGACACCGCAACGTCCTGTCCCGGCCACTCAGGCCCCGGCACATCCCCGTCCAGGTTCTCCTGTGGCACACCGTCCTTGCCGTCGCGTGTGTACTGGAACACACGCTCCACAGACGACATCGACGCCTCGAGCTGTGAATAGAGCGTCACAATGAAGCTGAGGAAGAAGGACAGCGTGACTGTGTAGTTGATGCCCAGCGACTGTGTCGCTGCGTTTGTACTGTCATCACCAGTCACACGCGAGTGAACGCTGAGCCCGACAAACGCCCCAACGATGAGCGCCCCGATCACAGCAAGACGCACCGCGAGGTACTGCGGCAGGTAGATGGAGCTGAACGCCGTCAGAGCAGATGCGTCCAGGTGCTTCCTGTTCATCCGGATGCTTGCATGCTGCAGCCCGTACGCCGAAATCGTCTTGTGTCCGTTCAGCGTCTGGGTGAAGTGTGCCAGGATGGGCGACCTGTTCATCGAGTCCATGCGCTTCGTTTCACGCTGTGCAGGCAGGTAGTGCCGCACCGTGTACAGGTACATCACGCTGAGGACGGCAAGCACAGCCAGGATCAGCGGGTTGGAGTAGGCCTGCACGACAATGCTGCCCACAATCATGGCGAACCCGAACAGGAACCAGAAGGTGCACACAGGCACGAGCGTGTCGATCTGGAACATGTCGTCCGTGAAGCGGTTCAGGATACGTCCTGTCGGTGTCGTGTCGAAGAAGGACATGGGTGCGTCCAGCAGGTGCCGCAGGATGCCGGCGTGCAGGGTGCGTGAAGCACGCCGGAACCCTGTAAATGCGAACAGCGCACACAGGTACCAGAACACGAGCATCAGCACCACAATGGCTCCGTACACTATCTTGTAGAGCCTGTCGCGTGCGTCCTCCCCGAGAGACGAGCCGTACGGGATGTAGTCACGCGACCACCACGACAGCCACAGGTCGCTGCCGTTGACAGTGAACTGTGCCAGGGCCAGGAAGAGCACGATGAGCGCCCACATCCACACACCGCCCGTGGCCTTGAGGTACTGCAGGTAGACGTTCGTCCCGACAGACCCGATCACACGCTCCTCATCGCGCATCAGCTTGTCCTTGTCTTGAGACTTGACGGCGGCCAGCTCCCCACGGTGCACCATCTTTGCCGCCGCCTCGAACGTGATACCACGTGAGCGCTGGAAGTACGCCGTCAGCAGGGCAGGGCCCCACGCGCTGCGCACCAGCAGCACGCCCTCGTCGCTGCGCTCCACGAAGTCCTCCACAAACCCCAGTGCCTGTGTGTACGACTGGATCACCGTCGTGCTGCCTGCGAGACGCGACGTCGTGTCTGCCTGGTCCGCAAGCACAGCCGTCACTGCCTGCGGCACCATGTCGTCGTCCCCATCCCCGTCCACATCCACACTCAGGTACAGCCGCTCCGTCACGGCGTCCATCCTGTGCAGCTCCGGCTTCGGCGAGCGTGAAGGGGACCGCGAACGGGACCGCGAACGGGGCTTCTCAGCCGCGGCTGTGTCCGCATCAGCCTCACTGCTGGGGGCCGCCTCGTCGCCCTTCTGTGTGCTGTTCCCGTCCTTCGTCAGGTGTGCGTGCTCCCCGCTGTGCACAAGCTCGTCGTACGTCCCAACAAACTTCAGGTCCCCAGCACCGCCCTCGCCCTCGCCCAGCACGACCACCTCGTCCGCACGGTGCAGGTACTGCGACTGGTGCGTCGTCAGCACCACGGTCTTCCCGCGCAGCACCCCGCACACGCACTGGTCCATCACACGCCGCTGCGTCCCCGCGTCCAGCGCCGACAGAGGGTCGTCCAGCAGGTACACGTCTGCGTCAGAGTACACCGCACGTGCCAGCGACACGCGCTGCTTCTGCCCTCCCGACAGGTTGATCCCGCGCTCCCCGATCTCCGTCGCGTCGCCGTTGGTGAACTGCGCCAGGTCGGACCGCAGCTGGCACACGTCCGTGCACGTGTCGTACCACAGCGACTGCTCCGGCCCTTCCACACCCCCCATCGTCACGTTGTGACGCACCGTGTCGTTCCGGAGCCACGCATCCTGCTGTGCGTACGCCACACGCCCTCCCAGAGCCACCTGCCCGCCCTTCGTGTCGCAGAACCCGAGCAGCGCGTTGATCAAGGTCGTCTTCCCGCACCCCGTCGACCCCACCACCATCGTCAGCTTCCCCTTCTTCAGCTCCAGAGGGCGGGACAGGTTCAGCAGCGTCTTCGGGAACACCCTGTACGGTGTGTCCTTCTCAGCGTCTTTCTTCCCCGCCTCCTTCTCCTTGTCTGCTGCCGCATCTGCGCTGGTCTTGGCAGCGTCGTCACCCTCCACCCCCTCGACAGCACCCTCACCCACGTTGACGGCAACCTGCGCAGTGGAGCCCGACCGCCCTGCTTTCTTGAGGTCGTCCTTCGCCTTCTGCTGGGCCTCGTCCCTGTTGGCCTGCACCACGGCAGCGCCTGCCGCAGCAGCAAGCACAGCCGCCGCCAGCTGCGACAGCTCCAGGGGTGCAGGGGCCTTCTGTGTCACAGACTTGTCCCCCTTTGACAGCGGCACAGGCACGTACGCCACAAACGCCGCACGCTGCGTGTCCGGGTCCAGCTGAATCCCGCCAGCACCGACATCAACAGTCCTGTCCACGTGGTCCACCTGGTCGGGCGACTCCAGCAGACGGCCCAGACGGAACCAGGACTCGCGTGCCGACACGAACCGGTTCATCAGCGTCGGAAGTGAGATGGCAGGCTGGCGCAGCATCCCGAAGTACAACTCCGACGTGAAGACGATCTCTGGCGTCAGTGTGTGCCCCGTCAGCACATAGGTGAAGAAGAAGGTTGCATTGAGCATGACACTGCTGGAGATGATGACGGAGATGAGCCCAGAGTACCACGTGTGCTGCTTCTGCAGCTGTGTGATCTCCTCCTCGCGAATAGACGAAGTGTTCTCCATGAAGCGGTGCTCCCACACCATGTACTTCACGATGCGGATCCCGTCGAACAGCTCGTTGACGCTCTTGATACGCCTGTCCTTGATCTTGTTCAGCATCTTGATGGGCCCCATCATCATGGCGATGCAGACGCACAGGATGGGCGTGATGATAGCCAGCGACCCCAGTGCAGCGAAGATGGTGGCCCCCGCCAGGCGGTACAGCTGCACCACTGCCACGACGAGGACAGCAGGTGCTGCCCACATGTCGTGGATCGTCCAGAACAGCTCACGCACACGCTCCGAGTCCTTGTCGATGAGGTTGACCTTGTTGCCCACGCTGAAGTCGGGGTGCGACTCCGACAGCTGAGAGACTGTCAGGCTCTTGTCGTAGATCACAGCACTCATCACGTTGCGCACGTGCAGGCCTACACGGAACAGCAGGAACTGGTACCACGAAGCGGAGATCGACTGGATCAGCTGCCCAAGGCACATCAGCAACACGTAGATGACACCTTCTGTGACGGAGACGGAGACGTATTCCACAGGACCCGGTGTGTAGTTGGCAGGGAGGTCTGCTCCATACATGTACTCATCGAAGCCTGTGTCGTTCGCAGGGGAGGGTGTCGGGAACATAGTTGCGATCGGGATGAGTGCGAGGTACAGCGTCAGGCGGCGCACCACCTCAGGCTGCACGAAGGCCGCGGCAGTGGTGACCAGCTTGGCAATACCGCCGACCATGAGTGGCCACCTGAAGGTTTTGAAGAGGGCTGAGCCCACCCCCGGTGCCTCCGGGCGCTTGCCGCCCCACGTGTAGGGGGTGCCGTCTGGCTGCATCACGAGGGGGCGGATCTCCTTCGGGCGCACGAAGCTGCCGTGCCCGGGGCGGCACGCGAACACCTGCTCCCCCATCCAGTACCCGTCGCCCGCCTCCTTCAGGTGCGATGGGTCCTCCCACTCCACGCCGCAGTGGTACACATACTTGTTGGGGCCGTACACCAGGCGCCCGACCCACTGCAGACGGCCCCGCCGCCCCTTTCTGTCCTCCACCGCAGCGCCTGCAGCAGCCAGCCCGTCCCACATGTGTGCCCGCTCCAGCTGTGCATCCACCTGCTTCTTGAACAGCACGTAGTTGTGGTCCGTCCGGTCCACCTCCGACATCGCCCCCAGGTCCTCCACCTGCAGCGCCTCCCCCTCCTGCTTCGACTTCCGGTACGCCAGGTCGACGATCCGCCCCACCCACAGGAAGAAGACGCGCGACACGAACCCCGCCTGCTCCTCTGCAGACTTCTCCCGCGGCTTGCCATCCCCTTCCCCACCAGGGATCGCCACACGCGTCTCCTGCAGACCCGGCGCCTCCGGGTCTGGCAGCCGCGTGTACTTCACAGACGACATCCTGCCGGCAGTCCTGTGCCTCTGCCTGCCCTGCCCTGCCCTCCCTCACGCAAGGTGTGCTGCTGCCGTGCTGCGGATCTGCAGGGCGGTGGGTGTGGCGTGTGGCGTGTGGTGTGGCACAGTAACAATGTTGGTTTTTGTGCAGTGAATGCTGCCTGATGGCCAAAGTGCGGTGTTGCCAACAGACACACACCGCGCAGAGCGATGTGCCAGCACAAGTAGCTGCTGAGGGTGGGGGAGGTGGGGGGTGGAGCGGCGCCATCCATTTGTTTTGGACCCAAAGTTATCCCCTAGTCGCTCTTGCACGCACCCCGACGCTGCCTGCACAGCAACTTTCCCCGCCGTATCCCAACCCAGTTCACCAGCGAACCCCCCCCCTCCCCCCATACACCCCTCCTCCATCCTGCCAAAGGCCGTCGTTAAGACCACCCCCGAGGTCCACCCACACCCAGGAGTCAAGAGTCTTGTGTCAAGTCTTGAGAAAGTGTTGCAGCATTGCCAATGGGGGCACCTCGCGTGGGGACCACTCTCAATGCTGCCTCATTTCGGATACTCCTTTTGAATCACACAGACGGGAGTCGGTCTGTGTGACTTCGGGGGCTCGGCCCTGGCAAGGCTCCAGAACGGCTTGTGTCGGACACTCTTCCCAAACAAAGTGAGGGGCTGCAGCCGGGGGGGGGGGGTCCAGAAGGGACACAGCTTTGTGTTGTGACAGTAGCATCCAGGCAGTGCACCAGCGCAATGGAGGAGATTAGATGCCCCTGGGTTTGGATTGGGGAAGGGGGTGGGTGGGTGGGGTCAAACAAATAAAAACAAACAAAAAGGGGGTGGCACTGCACTTTGATCGAGCTGCCTTTGTTATTTGCTTCATATTTTTTTTTGCTATTTTCCTCTTGCGCTGGCGCTTCCCACACTCATGCCGAAGGCCGGTTGTCGTGAGTGAGGAGCACAGCTGGCAGTCCTGATCATCGCGCGTGAAACTTTACGCACATTGGAGTGTGCAAAAGAACAGGTACATAGCTACTTTGCGCTGAGAGGCCGGTGGGAGCAACACCGCAGCAAATAGCAGAACCGCTGCGCGAGCCCTACGAGACAGCCGTTCTCTCCCTTCGAAGATCAGGAAGAGAACCAGCCACGCCAGCAGAGAGCCGGCACAACGAAATTGGGGGTGGGTGTCGAAAGGAAATAAAAGCCAATCAAAGGCAACTGGGGGAGTCACAAAGCAGGAGAAAATTCGAAGGCGACGCTGCGAAAAGAAGAATTTCGTGCACCGCACGAAATGCCTTTTCGAATCAGGGTGGCCTCCCTGGCTATTACCACACGTGAAGGTTTGATACCATGCGAAGGCCATGCGCGTTAATATATATGCAGGGGGCTTGCCGTGAGAACTCACCCCAGCAAAAAATAGGTGTGCTGTTGGTGTGCTTGGCAGATGCCACCGGGGGGGCGATGCTGCGATTGAAGAGGGCTGGATACACTATCCCCCTCGACGCACCCTTGCAACCCGACTTCCAATGGCAGGGAACCCCCCGGGAGAAAAAGGCCTGCAACACAGTAGATTACTCCCGACAAACGGTTTCGGTGCGATACACCTCAGGATTGCGCACCGAGGTTGGGGGCTCAGATACGGGAGAAGGGATGTTGATTTCCGATGCAGATCGACAGGAAGGGTGGAGAAGTTGAACAGAAGAGAGTGCGGGTGGTGTTTGTGCGCACGAGCAGCAGTGCGGTGGTGACGTGGATCGGGTGTTGTTCAGCAGATGGAGAGGAACACACTGCGCCCTCCGTCCGCTCCCACTGACTCTCTTTCGCTCCGACAAGCAAGCTTGTTTGGGCAAAAAATAACGCAAAAAATAATCGTGCGCACCGGGGGGATGTGTGAGAGCCGCTCTGAGTCAAGCTCTGTAAGAGGATATTCCACAGGGCATTCCAGAGCAGACATTTCGTGTTTTCGTGCACATTTGGGGAGCAAACTGCACCAGTCAGAGGCGTTGTTTAATTTTATTTGTTGTGCCGCCAAAATATAGCTGGAGTCGTGCAGGATCATTCGTGAAGAAATACGAAAGGTAAACGAGAAAAAGTTTTTCGTTGATCGCACGACACACACAGAAAATTTTGCCTGCGGAAGTGTTGGTGTGTGATTGGCAGGCGCATAAGACTGTGTGTGACGGCAAGCACCTAGCACTTCCCCTATCGCTGCATTTCCGCCTGACAAGTACCTTGTTGGAAGAAAAAAAAATGCCCATTGAAATCACACAAAACAGGCAACAAAAGACAACCAGACGAGAAGAGACTTGATGGAATTGAGAGAATCATAAGCAGCATTCATGTGTGAACGGTGAGGAGGGTTAGAGGGTGCGCTGCTAGGGGCAACACACATGCGCCACAAACCAAGCAAGAGAGGGCGGGGAGGGGTGGGGGCGGGGGGGACAAACAGGGGTGGAATGTGGTCAAAAATATGGCCGCAGAGCGCTATGCTCGAAGCGTGGGGAAGCGTGGGGGATAATTGCCAGTGCAAATAAAGGCGGCACTGCTCCTCTTCGCACCTCTCCGCCGTCGTTTTAATGTTTCCACCGATTTCATGGTGCCAACGGGTGTGTTCCGCAACGCGCAGTTCACCATACACAGGGGTGAGTCGTTGCAAACCACGGGAGAGGAATCAGAGCAATGAACAGCGACAACGCTTGGTTTCCACTCACACAACAACATTGATAGTGTGGGTCATGAAGAATCCGGTTTTCGATTTACGCACAGACGAGCAGTCTTATGGACCCCTGCCAAGCTAAAGCATGGGTCCTGATGCTGCCCTTAAGGCACGGGACACTGGAGAGACATCGGCTAGACACGGAGTTAGAAGAGTGTGGTGGTGATGCACCGCCACAAAGGAGGGTGTCCTAAATTTAGGAAATTTTTGAAAAATTTGGAAAATTTTGGGGGATTTTTTGAAAAAATGGCGAAAAAAAGGGTGTGGGGAGTTGGATCCAGTTTAGCAAAGTCCGTGTATTTGGACGCGGCCCCTCAGATAAGGAAGCCGCGTCTCAGGTGCAGGATGTGGGGTGTTGTCGATTTTTCAGGGTTCGACATTCTCGGGCTGGACGGAGAGAAACGGTGGGTGCAACTCTGATCAGAAAAAACTTCAACCGAAAAAACGGGGTGTAGCTCCCTGACTGACGAGCAGCGGGAGGTGGCGAAGAGAAGCTCCTCATGCGTGGCGGCCTCCCTCGTTCGCGGCGGGAGAGGCATCCGGGGGTACGAGAGCGGCACCCGCCTGAGTTCTTTATGGAACCCACAAACCTGGGTGGTAGCCGGCCTCACGGATGTGAGGTTGGAAATGCTCCGGGAGACAGCCGATGGCGCCTCAACGCCACAGGCTATCGTTGCCGGCTTGGTGCCCAAATGGTGCAAGATGAGCGGCGGAATCCGCGAACTTCGGGAACTATCAGGTAGTTTGAACGCTGAAGACTGCCCCGCCAGGCTGAATGGGAGTCACAACGCGATGAGGAACAAGGATCAGCAGCGCCTTTTCCGGCAAACACAGGGCAGCTCTCCCTGAGCAGCTGGGAATGAAACGGGACGGAACTAACGAGCAGCAGCGAAACTGTTGCAGAGCACCAGTAACCACAACGAGTCCATGACACAAGTGGAACTGCAGACACGGGGCAGCCAAGAAACGGACGCAGTCGCAGGAGACCACCTCCACTCTCAGAACGAGCAGAACTGAGAGACACTCAATGGGATAGAGCGGAATCACTGTAACGGGGACACACTGATGGCACACAGTACAGACGGACAGAAGTCAGAGTGAAACGGTTGTACAAAGGGCTCGGCTTCACCGACGTCCTTAGTACAGAGTGAAACGACGACGCCGCCGAAGGCGGCCAATCCGCCGCCCGAAGGGCGGCGGAAAAATTTTTGGGGTGTTTTTGGGTGAAAAACCGGGCAACCTGGGCCCTTTGGGACCACATAGGCCAGGAAAGGCCAAAATTTTCGATTTTTTTCGGAAATTTTTCGGTTTTTCAGAGTGTGGCAGTCCGCAGATACAGATTTTCGGGTCGGAAAAAAAATTTTTTTTTCGACCCAAAAAAATCGGATTTTTTCGGGGAGGGTCTCCGGTGGCCCCCCCTGGATTTCCTGATTTTTCCCGATTTTTCCTGATTTTCGGATTTTGCTCGAAATTTGCCCTTGTGTCAACCAGTGGCAAAATTTTCGGAAAATCGGGAAAAATCAGGAAAATCCGGAGAACCGGACACCCTCCTAGATTCTGGGGGGGTGAAACGGCGGAAAAATTTTTGGGGTGTTTTTGGGTGAAAAACCGGGCAACCTGGGCCCTTTGGGACCACATAGGCCAGGAAAGGCCAAAATTTTCGATTTTTTTCGGAAATTTTTCGGTTTTTCAGAGTGTGGCAGTCCGCAGATACAGATTTTCGGGTCGGAAAAAAAATTTTTTTTTCGACCCAAAAAAATCGGATTTTTTCGGGGAGGGTCTCCGGTGGCCCCCCCTGGATTTCCTGATTTTTCCCGATTTTTCCTGATTTTCGGATTTTGCTCGAAATTTGCCCTTGTGTCAACCAGTGGCAAAATTTTCGGAAAATCGGGAAAAATCAGGAAAATCCGGAGAACCGGACACCCTCCTAGATTCTGGGGGGGTGAAACGGCGGAAAAATTTTTGGGGTGTTTTTGGGTGAAAAACCGGGCAACCTGGGCCCTTTGGGACCACATAGGCCAGGAAAGGCCAAAATTTTCGATTTTTTTCGGAAATTTTTCGGTTTTTCAGAGTGTGGCAGTCCGCAGATACAGATTTTCGGGTCGGAAAAAAAATTTTTTTTTCGACCCAAAAAAATCGGATTTTTTCGGGGAGGGTCTCCGGTGGCCCCCCCTGGATTTCCTGATTTTTCCCGATTTTTCCTGATTTTCGGATTTTGCTCGAAATTTGCCCTTGTGTCAACCAGTGGCAAAATTTTCGGAAAATCGGGAAAAATCAGGAAAATCCGGAGAACCGGACACCCTCCTAGATTCTGGGGGGGTGAAACGGCGGAAAAATTTTTGGGGTGTTTTTGGGTGAAAAACCGGGCAACCTGGGCCCTTTGGGACCACATAGGCCAGGAAAGGCCAAAATTTTCGATTTTTTTCGGAAATTTTTCGGTTTTTCAGAGTGTGGCAGTCCGCAGATACAGATTTTCGGGTCGGAAAAAAAATTTTTTTTTCGACCCAAAAAAATCGGATTTTTTCGGGGAGGGTCTCCGGTGGCCCCCCCTGGATTTCCTGATTTTTCCCGATTTTTCCTGATTTTCGGATTTTGCTCGAAATTTGCCCTTGTGTCAACCAGTGGCAAAATTTTCGGAAAATCGGGAAAAATCAGGAAAATCCGGAGAACCGGACACCCTCCTAGATTCTGGGGGGGTGAAACGGCGGAAAAATTTTTGGGGTGTTTTTGGGTGAAAAACCGGGCAACCTGGGCCCTTTGGGACCACATAGGCCAGGAAAGGCCAAAATTTTCGATTTTTTTCGGAAATTTTTCGGTTTTTCAGAGTGTGGCAGTCCGCAGATACAGATTTTCGGGTCGGAAAAAAAATTTTTTTTTCGACCCAAAAAAATCGGATTTTTTCGGGGAGGGTCTCCGGTGGCCCCCCCTGGATTTCCTGATTTTTCCCGATTTTTCCTGATTTTCGGATTTTGCTCGAAATTTGCCCTTGTGTCAACCAGTGGCAAAATTTTCGGAAAATCGGGAAAAATCAGGAAAATCCGGAGAACCGGACACCCTCCTAGATTCTGGGGGGGTGAAACGGCGGAAAAATTTTTGGGGTGTTTTTGGGTGAAAAACCGGGCAACCTGGGCCCTTTGGGACCACATAGGCCAGGAAAGGCCAAAATTTTCGATTTTTTTCGGAAATTTTTCGGTTTTTCAGAGTGTGGCAGTCCGCAGATACAGATTTTCGGGTCGGAAAAAAAATTTTTTTTTCGACCCAAAAAAATCGGATTTTTTCGGGGAGGGTCTCCGGTGGCCCCCCCTGGATTTCCTGATTTTTCCCGATTTTTCCTGATTTTCGGATTTTGCTCGAAATTTGCCCTTGTGTCAACCAGTGGCAAAATTTTCGGAAAATCGGGAAAAATCAGGAAAATCCGGAGAACCGGACACCCTCCTAGATTCTGGGGGGGTGAAACGGCGGAAAAAATTTTGGGGTGTTTTTGGGTGAAAAACCGGGCAACCTGGGCCCTTTGGGACCACATAGGCCAGGAAAGGCCAAAATTTTCGATTTTTTTCGGAAATTTTTCGGTTTTTCAGAGTGTGGCAGTCCGCAGATACAGATTTTCGGGTCGGAAAAAAAATTTTTTTTTCGACCCAAAAAAATCGGATTTTTTCGGGGAGGGTCTCCGGTGGCCCCCCCTGGATTTCCTGATTTTTCCCGATTTTTCCTGATTTTCGGATTTTGCTCGAAATTTGCCCTTGTGTCAACCAGTGGCAAAATTTTCGGAAAATCGGGAAAAATCAGGAAAATCCGGAGAACCGGACACCCTCCTAGATTCTGGGGGGGTGAAACGGCGGAAAAAATTTTGGGGTGTTTTTGGGTGAAAAACCGGGCAACCTGGGCCCTTTGGGACCACATAGGCCAGGAAAGGCCAAAATTTTCGATTTTTTTCGGAAATTTTTCGGTTTTTCAGAGTGTGGCAGTCCGCAGATACAGATTTTCGGGTCGGAAAAAAAATTTTTTTTTCGACCCAAAAAAATCGGATTTTTTCGGGGAGGGTCTCCGGTGGCCCCCCCTGGATTTCCTGATTTTTCCCGATTTTTCCTGATTTTCGGATTTTGCTCGAAATTTGCCCTTGTGTCAACCAGTGGCAAAATTTTCGGAAAATCGGGAAAAATCAGGAAAATCCGGAGAACCGGACACCCTCCTAGATTCTGGGGGGGTGAAACGGCGGAAAAATTTTTGGGGTGTTTTTGGGTGAAAAACCGGGCAACCTGGGCCCTTTGGGACCACATAGGCCAGGAAAGGCCAAAATTTTCGATTTTTTTCGGAAATTTTTCGGTTTTTCAGAGTGTGGCAGTCCGCAGATACAGATTTTCGGGTCGGAAAAAAAATTTTTTTTTCGACCCAAAAAAATCGGATTTTTTCGGGGAGGGTCTCCGGTGGCCCCCCCTGGATTTCCTGATTTTTCCCGATTTTTCCTGATTTTCGGATTTTGCTCGAAATTTGCCCTTGTGTCAACCAGTGGCAAAATTTTCGGAAAATCGGGAAAAATCAGGAAAATCCGGAGAACCGGACACCCTCCTAGATTCTGGGGGGGTGAAACGGCGGAAAAATTTTTGGGGTGTTTTTGGGTGAAAAACCGGGCAACCTGGGCCCTTTGGGACCACATAGGCCAGGAAAGGCCAAAATTTTCGATTTTTTTCGGAAATTTTTCGGTTTTTCAGAGTGTGGCAGTCCGCAGATACAGATTTTCGGGTCGGAAAAAAAATTTTTTTTTCGACCCAAAAAAATCGGATTTTTTCGGGGAGGGTCTCCGGTGGCCCCCCCTGGATTTCCTGATTTTTCCCGATTTTTCCTGATTTTCGGATTTTGCTCGAAATTTGCCCTTGTGTCAACCAGTGGCAAAATTTTCGGAAAATCGGGAAAAATCAGGAAAATCCGGAGAACCGGACACCCTCCTAGATTCTGGGGGGGTGAAACGGCGGAAAAAATTTTGGGGTGTTTTTGGGTGAAAAACCGGGCAACCTGGGCCCTTTGGGACCACATAGGCCAGGAAAGGCCAAAATTTTCGATTTTTTTCGGAAATTTTTCGGTTTTTCAGAGTGTGGCAGTCCGCAGATACAGATTTTCGGGTCGGAAAAAAAATTTTTTTTTCGACCCAAAAAAATCGGATTTTTTCGGGGAGGGTCTCCGGTGGCCCCCCCTGGATTTCCTGATTTTTCCCGATTTTTCCTGATTTTCGGATTTTGCTCGAAATTTGCCCTTGTGTCAACCAGTGGCAAAATTTTCGGAAAATCGGGAAAAATCAGGAAAATCCGGAGAACCGGACACCCTCCTAGATTCTGGGGGGGTGAAACGGCGGAAAAATTTTTGGGGTGTTTTTGGGTGAAAAACCGGGCAACCTGGGCCCTTTGGGACCACATAGGCCAGGAAAGGCCAAAATTTTCGATTTTTTTCGGAAATTTTTCGGTTTTTCAGAGTGTGGCAGTCCGCAGATACAGATTTTCGGGTCGGAAAAAAAATTTTTTTTTCGACCCAAAAAAATCGGATTTTTTCGGGGAGGGTCTCCGGTGGCCCCCCCTGGATTTCCTGATTTTTCCCGATTTTTCCTGATTTTCGGATTTTGCTCGAAATTTGCCCTTGTGTCAACCAGTGGCAAAATTTTCGGAAAATCGGGAAAAATCAGGAAAATCCGGAGAACCGGACACCCTCCTAGATTCTGGGGGGGTGAAACGGCGGAAAAAATTTTGGGGTGTTTTTGGGTGAAAAACCGGGCAACCTGGGCCCTTTGGGACCACATAGGCCAGGAAAGGCCAAAATTTTCGATTTTTTTCGGAAATTTTTCGGTTTTTCAGAGTGTGGCAGTCCGCAGATACAGATTTTCGGGTCGGAAAAAAAATTTTTTTTTCGACCCAAAAAAATCGGATTTTTTCGGGGAGGGTCTCCGGTGGCCCCCCCTGGATTTCCTGATTTTTCCCGATTTTTCCTGATTTTCGGATTTTGCTCGAAATTTGCCCTTGTGTCAACCAGTGGCAAAATTTTCGGAAAATCGGGAAAAATCAGGAAAATCCGGAGAACCGGACACCCTCCTAGATTCTGGGGGGGTGAAACGGCGGAAAAATTTTTGGGGTGTTTTTGGGTGAAAAACCGGGCAACCTGGGCCCTTTGGGACCACATAGGCCAGGAAAGGCCAAAATTTTCGATTTTTTTCGGAAATTTTTCGGTTTTTCAGAGTGTGGCAGTCCGCAGATACAGATTTTCGGGTCGGAAAAAAAATTTTTTTTTCGACCCAAAAAAATCGGATTTTTTCGGGGAGGGTCTCCGGTGGCCCCCCCTGGATTTCCTGATTTTTCCCGATTTTTCCTGATTTTCGGATTTTGCTCGAAATTTGCCCTTGTGTCAACCAGTGGCAAAATTTTCGGAAAATCGGGAAAAATCAGGAAAATCCGGAGAACCGGACACCCTCCTAGATTCTGGGGGGGTGAAACGGCGGAAAAATTTTTGGGGTGTTTTTGGGTGAAAAACCGGGCAACCTGGGCCCTTTGGGACCACATAGGCCAGGAAAGGCCAAAATTTTCGATTTTTTTCGGAAATTTTTCGGTTTTTCAGAGTGTGGCAGTCCGCAGATACAGATTTTCGGGTCGGAAAAAAAATTTTTTTTTCGACCCAAAAAAATCGGATTTTTTCGGGGAGGGTCTCCGGTGGCCCCCCCTGGATTTCCTGATTTTTCCCGATTTTTCCTGATTTTCGGATTTTGCTCGAAATTTGCCCTTGTGTCAACCAGTGGCAAAATTTTCGGAAAATCGGGAAAAATCAGGAAAATCCGGAGAACCGGACACCCTCCTAGATTCTGGGGGGGTGAAACGGCGGAAAAAATTTTGGGGTGTTTTTGGGTGAAAAACCGGGCAACCTGGGCCCTTTGGGACCACATAGGCCAGGAAAGGCCAAAATTTTCGATTTTTTTCGGAAATTTTTCGGTTTTTCAGAGTGTGGCAGTCCGCAGATACAGATTTTCGGGTCGGAAAAAAAATTTTTTTTTCGACCCAAAAAAATCGGATTTTTTCGGGGAGGGTCTCCGGTGGCCCCCCCTGGATTTCCTGATTTTTCCCGATTTTTCCTGATTTTCGGATTTTGCTCGAAATTTGCCCTTGTGTCAACCAGTGGCAAAATTTTCGGAAAATCGGGAAAAATCAGGAAAATCCGGAGAACCGGACACCCTCCTAGATTCTGGGGGGGTGAAACGGCGGAAAAATTTTTGGGGTGTTTTTGGGTGAAAAACCGGGCAACCTGGGCCCTTTGGGACCACATAGGCCAGGAAAGGCCAAAATTTTCGATTTTTTTCGGAAATTTTTCGGTTTTTCAGAGTGTGGCAGTCCGCAGATACAGATTTTCGGGTCGGAAAAAAAATTTTTTTTTCGACCCAAAAAAATCGGATTTTTTCGGGGAGGGTCTCCGGTGGCCCCCCCTGGATTTCCTGATTTTTCCCGATTTTTCCTGATTTTCGGATTTTGCTCGAAATTTGCCCTTGTGTCAACCAGTGGCAAAATTTTCGGAAAATCGGGAAAAATCAGGAAAATCCGGAGAACCGGACACCCTCCTAGATTCTGGGGGGGTGAAACGGCGGAAAAAATTTTGGGGTGTTTTTGGGTGAAAAACCGGGCAACCTGGGCCCTTTGGGACCACATAGGCCAGGAAAGGCCAAAATTTTCGATTTTTTTCGGAAATTTTTCGGTTTTTCAGAGTGTGGCAGTCCGCAGATACAGATTTTCGGGTCGGAAAAAAAATTTTTTTTTCGACCCAAAAAAATCGGATTTTTTCGGGGAGGGTCTCCGGTGGCCCCCCCTGGATTTCCTGATTTTTCCCGATTTTTCCTGATTTTCGGATTTTGCTCGAAATTTGCCCTTGTGTCAACCAGTGGCAAAATTTTCGGAAAATCGGGAAAAATCAGGAAAATCCGGAGAACCGGACACCCTCCAAAGAGGCAGAAAATATGTCAAATCCAGCGGATTCTGGGCAAAGGATTGTTGAACGGGGACTTCACCCACCGGGAGGGGCGGCGGGGGCTGCATCAAGGCAATTTTTTTTGAAAGGTGTTCGGAACTGACAGATTCGTGCGGATTTGCCCTGAGGATTACGAGCATCTTTCGAGAGGCAGGTCGCTACACTGCAGTCAAAAGGGGCCGACCCTAACCCGCAAGGAGGAGGTGACACAAGTCAGCAAAAGCGAAACGGGGGGGCGGAGCCACGCTGCAGCCAGGGTTTGAGAGATCCGCGGTCCGAGGAGGGGTGGGTATGGTCGCCTGGGGCCAAGGTGAAGATATTATACGAACACCAGCCATGGCTGAGGGGTTGGGAGGTGGGGGGGGGTAGTGAAATCGAATTTGAAGGGAGCACAGGAGGTGGGGGGGGGGGGGCTTCACAAAAACACAAGGGCATGCCCGCACACAGGGGGGCGGGGCAGAAGAAGCTCAACGCAAAAAAGAAAGTGTCACTTCAACTCTGCCGCTCTTCCTCTACTACTTGGTACTTCGTTTGATGCGTTGACGCTTCCACACACACATACAAACCCACTTGCCTGATGAAGGGGGTGGTGTGTAGAGCACGTTTGGCAGAGCTGAATGACACTTTCCGCGCGAAGGTCGTGTGCGTAAAAAAAATGGAAGGGGAAATGCTTTCGAAGCCAAGGGGAAGAGTAGGGGTGAAGAGAAAGGGTGGAGGAGATGCAGTGCCGGTGTGGCTGACGTCCAGCAGAGGGGAGGCACATGAAGCTCCACAAAAGATTGTTTCGGGAAGGCGCCACGGCAGGAGAAAGAACGGACAGATCCGGCGGGGCACACAGCGCACAATGCAAAGCAGGGTGCAATGGGAGCCGCACAGGAGAGCGTGCGTGGGTGGAGCGCGCCGTCTCAACCACTCAGTGGGCAGACAGCAGCCCAACAGGAGTGAAGCCGACGGTCGGGCTCCGGTCAAAGGAAATGTGGGGGAAGAGTGTCGGAGGTGCCGGGGGTGTGCCACGCAGTGGCAGCAGAGGAAGAGGCGGCAGGCGGCGTGGTGGAGGGGGGGGTGGGGTGTTTGGTTGTCGAGAGTGGATGGAAAAGCAGGTCGACCGGGACCTTCCTGCAGTGTTGGTCATTTTTGTAGACACCACACAAGATATCCTGGACAACGCACAATGGTGGAGGGGGGTCGGTGGGGAAACTGCAGCGGCCAGTGGGAGGGTGGCCTGGAAGGGGATCCGCAACAGGTGGGGTCGCAGGGCAGTTAGTGCTTCCCGTCCTTGAGTGACTGGAGGTAGGCTGCGCGCGGGTCGTCGGCACACGCGATGTCAGTGAGGCGTGTCTGCTCTGCGGTGGGGAGGGCGGTCAGGAACTTTTCGTAGAAGACGCCGCGGCTGGCGATGAGGTCACGCGGGGAGCCTGTCTCGACAAGGCGGCCCGCCTCCGCACCCGCAGGCTTGTCCAGCACGAACAGCCGGTCCGAGTCGATCACGGTCTGCAGGCGGTGGGCAATGGTGATGACGGTGTAGCCCTCAAACGACTCGCGGATCGTCTTCTGGATCAGCATGTCCGTCTGCATGTCGATGTTGGCCGTCGCCTCGTCGATCAGCAGCACACGCGTGTTCCCCTTCAGCATGGCGCGTGCCAGGCACAGCAGCGCACGCTCGCCCACAGAGAAGTTCCCTGCCTTCTCCGCCACGGCCCCGGCCAGCCGCCCGTCGTGCGACTCGATGCGTGCACGCATGTTCACCTTCTCCAGTGCGGCCCACACCTGCTCGTCAGACCACACGTCACCGGGGTCCAGGTTGTAGCGCACAGTCCCGCGGAACAGCAGCGGGTCCTGCGGCACCATCGACAGCTGCCGCCGCAGGTGCCGCAGCGCCACCTCGCGGATGTTGCGCCCACCGACCGTGATCCCACCCGCGTCGATCTCCACCAGCCGGAACAGCGCAATCAGGGCTGTGCTCTTACCAACCCCTGTGTGCCCGACAAGCCCGATGCGCTCCCCTGCCTTCACCTCGAACGAAAGCCCGTCCACCACGAGCGGCAGACCAGGGCGGTACCGCAGCGCCACGTCCTTGAACGACACCGCAACGTCCTGTCCCGGCCACTCAGGCCCCGGCACATCCCCGTCCAGGTTCTCCTGTGGCACACCGTCCTTGCCGTCGCGTGTGTACTGGAACACACGCTCCACAGACGACATCGACGCCTCGAACTCGGAGTAGATCTCCACAATGAAGCTGAGGAAGAAGGACAGCGTGACAGAATACGTGATACCGAGTGCTTGTGTGGATGCGTTTGTATTGTCATTCGTATGCACACGCGAGTACACACTCATCCCCACAAACGCCCCAACGATGAGCGACCCAATGATGGCAAGACGCACGGACAGGTACTGCGGCAGGTAGATGGAGCTGAACGACGTCAGTGCAGATGCATCCAGGTGCTTCCTGTTCATCCGGACGTTCGCGTGCTGCAGCCCGTACGCCGAAATCGTCTTGTGTCCGTTCAGCGTCTGGGTGAAGTGTGCCAGGATGGGCGACCTGTTCATCGAGTCCATGCGGCGTGCGTCGCGCTGTGCAGGCAGGTAGTGCCGCACCGTGTACAGGTACACCACACCCAGCCCTGCCATGACGACCAGGACCAGCGGGTTAGAGTACACCTGCACCCCGATGCTGCCCACAATCATCGAGATGGCGAACAGCATCCAGAACAGGTTCATCGGCACGTCGTTGTCGATCTGGAACATGTCGTCCGTGAAGCGGTTCAGGATGCGGCCTGTCGGTGTCGTGTCGAAGAAGGACATGGGTGCGTCCAGCAGGTGACGCAGCATGCCGGCATGCAGACTGCGTGACGCACGCCGGAACCCTGTAAATGCGAACAGCGACGTCAGGCACCAGAATGCGATCATCAGCAGCAGGATCACCCCGTACACAATCTTGTACAGCCTGTTGCGTGCGTCCTCCCCGAGAGACGAGCCGTACGGGATGTAGTCACGCGACCACCACGACAGCCACATGTCTGACGCGTTGAGGCACAGCTGCGAGATCCCCAGCAGCACCACCAGCCCCAACCAGAAGGGCACCCCTCCGATGGCCTGTGCGTAGCTGGCGAACAGGCGCCACCCCATGCTGCCGATCACACGCTCCTCGTCGCGCATCAGCTTGTCCTCGTCCTGGGACTTGACGGCGGCCAGCTCCCCACGGTGCACCATCTTTGCCGCCTCCTCGAACGTGATCCCGCGAGAGCGCTGGAAGTACGCCGTCAGCAGGGCAGGGCCCCACGCGCTGCGCACCAGCAGCACGCCCTCGTCGCTGCGCTCCACGAAGTCCTCCACAAACCCCAGTGCCTGTGTGTACGACTGGATCACCGTCGTGCTGCCTGCGAGACGCGACGTCGTGTCTGCCTGGTCCGCAAGCACAGCCGTCACTGCCTGCGGCACCATGTCGTCGTCCCCATCCCCGTCCACATCCACACTCAGGTACAGCCGCTCCATCACGGCGTCCATCCTGTGCAGCTCCGGCTTCGGCGAGCGTGAGGGGGACCGCGAACGGGGCTTCTCAGCCGCGGCTGTGTCCGCATCAGCCTCACTGCTGGGGGCCGCCTCGTCGCCCTTCTGTGCGCTGTTCCCGTCCTTCGTCAGGTGTGCGTGCTCCCCGCTGTGCACAAGCTCGTCGTACGTCCCAACAAACTTCAGGTCCCCAGCACCGCCCTCGCCCTCGCCCAGCACGACCACCTCGTCCGCACGGTGCAGGTACTGCGACTGGTGCGTCGTCAGCACCACGGTCTTCCCGCGCAGCACCCCGCACACGCACTGGTCCATCACACGCCGCTGCGTCCCCGCGTCCAGCGCCGACAGAGGGTCGTCCAGCAGGTACACGTCTGCGTCAGAGTACACCGCACGTGCCAGCGACACGCGCTGCTTCTGCCCTCCCGACAGGTTGATCCCACGCTCCCCGATCTCCGTCGCGTCGCCGTTGGTGAACTGCGCCAGGTCGGACCGCAGCTGGCACACGTCCGTGCACGTGTCGTACCACAGCGACTGCTCCGGCCCTTCCACACCCCCCATCGTCACGTTGTGACGCACCGTGTCGTTCCGGAGCCACGCATCCTGCTGTGCGTACGCCACACGCCCTCCCAGAGCCACCTGCCCGCCCTTCGTGTCGCAGAACCCGAGCAGTGCGTTGATCAAGGTCGTCTTCCCGCACCCCGTCGACCCCACCACCATCGTCAGCTTCCCCTTCTTCAGCTCCAGAGGGCGGGACAGGTTCAGCAGCGTCTTCGGGAACACCCTGTACGGTGTGTCCTTCTCCGCCTCCTCCTTCCCCGCCTCCTTCTCCTTGTCTGCCCCCTCCTCCCCTTCTGTGCTGGAGTCGCCGTCTGCCCCGCCTGCAGCCGCGTCGTCGTCACCCGACACACCCTCGCTGTTGACGGCCGCCTGCCTTGCTGAGTGTGCCGGGCCTTTCTCCTTCGCCTTCTGCTCGGCCTCGTCCCTGTCGGCCTGCACCACGGCAGCACCTGCCGCAGCAGCAAGCACAGCCGCCGCCAGCTGCGACAGCTCCAGGGGTGCAGGTGCCTTCTGCGTCACAGACTTGTCCCCCGTCGACAGCGGCACAGGCACGTACGCCACAAATGCCGCACGCTGCGTGTCTGGGTCCAGCTGGATACTGACAGCACCGACATCAACAGTCCTGTCCACGTGGTCCACCTGGTCGGGCGACTCCAGCAGACGACCGAGACGGAACCAGGACTCGCGCACCGTAATGTAGCTGTTGATCAACGATGGAATGGAGATGGCCGGCTGGCGCAGCAACTCGAAGTACATCTGCGATGTGAAGACGATCTCAGGCGTCAGTGTGTGCCCCGTCAGCACGTACACGATACAGAAGGTTGCATTGAGGATGGCGCTGCTCGAGACCATGATACCGATGGGCAGCGAGAACCAGTCCTGCTGGATCTTCAGCTGGTGCAGCTCCTCGTCACGGACAGAAGAAGCCTTCTCCATGAAGCGGTGCTCCCACACCATGTACTTCACGATGCGGATCCCGTCGAACAGCTCGTTGATGACCTTGATGCGCCTGTCCTTCATCTTGTTCATCCTCTCCACAGGAGCTGTCATCTTAGCAATCGCGACAGCCAGCACGGGGATCATGATGGCCAGCGATCCAAGCGCGGAAAATACCGTCGCCCCTGCCAAGCGGTACAGCATGATGATGGCGACAACGACAATCGCGGGTGCTGCCCACATGTCGTGGATCGTCCAGAACAGCTCACGCACACGCTCCGAGTCCTTGTCGATGAGGTTGACCTTGTTGCCCACGCTGAAGTCGGGGTGCGCTTCAGACATCTGCGAGACTGTCAGGCTCTTGTCGTAGATCACAGCACTCGTCACGTTGCGCACGTGCATCCCCAGGCGCTGCAGCAGGAAGTGGTACCACGACATGAGGACGGACTGCAGGAGTTGCCCCACGACCATCAGGACCAGGTAGATGACACCTTCCGTGACGGAGACGGAGACGTACTCCACAGGACCCGGTGTGTAGTTGGCAGGGAGGTCTGCTCCATACATGTACTCCTCGAAGCCTGTGCTGTTCGGGGAGGGTGTGGGGACGTCAGTGGCGACAGGGGTCAGCGCGAGGTACAGCGTCAGGCGGCGCACCACCTCAGGCTGCACGAAGTTTGCAGCTGTCGACACAAGGATGGCCAGCCCGCTGACGAGCAGCGGCCACCTGAATGCGGCCAGCGTGGCCCACCCGATGGAGGGTGCCTCCGGGCGCTTGCCGCCCCACGTGTAGGGGGTGCCGTCTGGCTGCATCACGAGGGGGCGGATCTCCTTCGGGCGCACGAAGCTGCCGTGCCCGGGGCGGCACGCGAACACCTGCTCCCCCATCCAGTACCCGTCGCCCGCCTCCTTCAGGTGCGATGGGTCCTCCCACTCCACGCCGCAGTGGTACACATACTTGTTGGGGCCGTACACCAGGCGCCCGACCCACTGCAGACGGCCCCGCCGCCCCTTTCTGTCCTCCACCGCAGCGCCTGCAGCAGCCAGCCCGTCCCACATGCGTGCCCGCTCCAGCTGTGCATCCACCTGCTTCTTGAACAGCACGTAGTTGTGGTCCGTCCGGTCCACCTCCGACATCGCCCCCAGGTCCTCCACCTGCAGCGCCTCCCCCTCCTGCTTCGACTTCCGGTACGCCAGGTCGACGATCCGCCCCACCCACAGGAAGAAGACGCGCGACACGAACCCCGCCTGCTCCTCTGCAGACTTCTCCCGCGGCTTGCCATCCCCTTCCCCACCAGAGATGTCCACACGCGTCTCCTGCAGCCCCGGCGCCTCCGGGTCTGGCAGCCGCGTGTACTTCACAGACGACATCCTGCCGGCAGTCCCGTGCCTCTGCCTGCCCTGCCCTGCCCTCCCTCACGCAAGGTGTGCTGCTGCCGTGCTGCGGATCTGCAGGGCGGTGGGTGTGGCGTGTGGCATGTGGTGTAGTGCGGTGACGCAAGGACATGCAGTGAAAAGCAATGAGACAGAATCACCACCTCGCAGGACATCACAGAATAGGCGGAGGGATCGGTGGGTGGGGGGGGGGCTGTGGGGCGGGGACCAGGGCCTCCCTTCTTCCACCTCCATGACATTCTCGGTGTTTGCGTCCCACACAAACCACCCGTGCGACTCGAGCTGGCGAACCCCGAGCCTCAGCGCACACACACGAGTCACACCATCGGATGCGGGGGGGGTGGGTGCGAGGAGGCGGGCCCGAACACCCTTCAGCCCACCTCCCCCTGCAGCAGCGTGGCTGTGGGGCAGGTAGTGCCTCGAGCAAGGTGGCCCTCCCCCCCAAGCCCCTCCCCACCTCCACCCCCGCATCAGGCACTTCAAGGGAATATGGCACGCAGGCCCACTTCTAAATGGGCAGAGGATGCGGAGCGAAACAGAAGGCGGCATTCGATGCGTGTCTGGCCCCGGGGCTGGCAAGAACGACACGCACGCGCCGCAGCAATAGGGTCTTGAATGATGTGAGATGGGGGGGGGTGGAGGTGGGGGTGGTCAAGTCAGGAAAACAATGCACGGCACAGGATTCTGTGGAATCAGAGTGTTCGAAGCACACACAGCCTTGTGTTGTGTTGTGTATAATATGCAACCGTTCTCTCTGACTCAGGACGTGAGGTGTTGGTGTTTCTGGCCCAGCCTACCCACCATCGCGGTGAGGGAGGGTGCAGAGGGCTTCATTGGGGTGGTCCGGATGGGGTTTGATGGTGCGCACGTTGGAATGGAACATCCGGTTTTTGAAACATTCACTTCTTGACAACGTGCTGCAGCCTGCGCAGCACAAACACCGCTGTAACTCCGTCGGAAGTGCAGAACTCCGAAAATTGGCCTTTTCAGAGGGTGCTGTTTGTAGGTCTGCCCGTGCCGGAAATAAATCCGAGGCAAACAAAATTGAGCAAAAAATGTCACTCCAGTACAGCCGCTCTTTACTCGTATTTTGTTTGTGATGCGTTGACGCTTCCACACACAAATGCCTCAACTCCTGTGATGGGGGAGGCTAGTGGTGTGCGGAGCACGTTTGGCTGTGGTGAAGTGACATTTTCTGCTCACAAGTGTGCGTAAAAAAAAAACTCCAGGATTTGGCGCACAAAACATTCCCCGCCGAGCCCCCAGGTCCTGGGTAAGACGTTAAACTGCCTGGGGGGGCCGTCCCCGGACCATGACGGGTGCCTGCACCAGGAGTCTAGCACGGCCGTGGTCCAGGGCATGACCGAAAACTGCTTGGGTACCGAGGCTCCCCAGACCAGGAAGGGTGGAGACACCTGGAGTCTAAATAGTCACACCACGTCAGGCCAGACCTACGCATTGCACTCCGCGAAGACTGCCACACAGCCGCGGGGCAGGTGTGCAGCCTGTGGAAAACCTCGTACAGAAAAGGGTCGGCGACCGCCCGCCCCCAGTCTGAGAGGCATCAGCCGAATCTCGGTGGAGGCGGGCACAAAACAAAAGGGAGAGTCGTCACTGTGCATATCAGCACGGTCCCGCCCTCTGTGCCAGACCAACACACCACCAAAGGAAAAGAGGAAGAGGCGACGAAAGGCAATGCCTCCGTGCGGCCAGGAGAACACGAAATAGCGACCCCCTCAACGGGGAATGCTACGAGCACGGCCAAAAATCGTTCAAAATCGTTCAAACAACCCCTTAAAACTAATGCAACCGAGTGAATCTCAAGAGAGAAGGTAGCAACGACAGTTTGTGTTCTTCGAACGCAGAACACGACGGTGCAACGACAGTCGAATTTCTTCGAACGCAGAACACCCCACCAGCCTGCCGGGCGTGTGAAGTGTTCGCAAAGATCCGCACGGTGAAAAATTTCCTGAGTTGGCTAGGCCGAACTTACAATCTTCATCTGCCGCATAAAAATAACCCCTGCCTCACTGCCCCCTCTCATCCTTTTTGGAGGGGCTCAGCACCCCCACCATTCTGTGGGCGGGGGGGGGGGGGGGGGGGGGGGGGGACCCACCAGACGCACAGCAGTGGGAAACCTGTGATGTGCGGTTCTGGGGCAGAGGAAAGAGCCCATGGGTCCATTCGAGGGAATCGTTACTATTAGCAGCAGTAGCAGCAGCAGCGTGTTTGCGAAGCCTTCGCAAAAACACGAGCCGAAATCAAAACACGATGGGGGAGTGGGTTCAGAAACATCAGTGCGTCGGTGGACACGTCAGGGTGTGGGACGAATCAGAAGTATGAAGAATGAATTGGCACGGGGTTGTTCTCCCGCGGGCAGGGACGGTGCCGCGGAAAGGGAAATGGGAACAGAAGAGGGGTGGGGGGGCAGGGGGGGAAGGCGCGGAGGCACCGCGACACGCAGGCACCCTTGGATGCGGCAGGGCCGGCGCACTTCTGCTGGGGCAGAGAAAGCAGATCGTTCGGAGGAACAGCCCCAGATTGGTGACACAAGCCCTGCGAAGGGGGAACACGCTGCATCAGGGTGGCACGGAAGCGGAAGTGGTGCTGGGGGTGGCGAGCAAGGCCCAGGCACCGCAGAGGGCGTGCTGCGTAGGGTCTGGAGAATGCTCAGATGCGGCCGTCTTCGAGTGACTGGAGGTAGGCTGCGCGCGGGTCGTCGGCACACGCGATGTCAGTGAAGCGTGTCTGCTCTGCGGTGGGGAGGGCGGTCAGGAACTTTTCGTAGAAGACGCCGCGGTTGGCGATGAGGTCGCGCGGGGAGCCTGTCTCGACAAGGCGGCCCGCCTCCGCACCCGCAGGCTTGTCCAGCACGAACAGCCGGTCCGAGTCGATCACGGTCTGCAGGCGGTGGGCAATGGTGATGACGGTGTAGCCCTCAAACGACTCGCGGATCGTCTTCTGGATCAGCATGTCCGTCTGCATGTCGATGTTGGCCGTCGCCTCGTCGATCAGCAGCACACGCGTGTTCCCCTTCAGCATGGCGCGTGCCAAGCACAGCAGCGCACGCTCGCCCACAGAGAAGTTACCTGCCTTCTCCGCCACGGCCCCGGCCAGCCGCCCGTCGTGCGACTCGATGCGTGCACGCATGTTCACCTTCTCCAGTGCGGCCCACACCTGCTCGTCAGACCACACGTCACCGGGGTCCAGGTTGTAGCGCACAGTCCCGCGGAACAGCAGCGGGTCCTGCGGCACCATCGACAGCTGCCGCCGCAGGTGCCGCAGCGCCACCTCGCGGATGTTGCGCCCACCGACCGTGATCTCACCCGCGTCGATCTCCACCAGCCGGAACAGCGCAATCAGGGCTGTGCTCTTACCAACCCCTGTGTGCCCGACAAGCCCGATGCGCTCCCCTGCCTTCACCTCAAACGACAGCCCGTCCACCACGAGCGGCAGACCAGGGCGGTACCGCAGCGCCACGTCCTTGAACGACACCGCAACATCCTGTCCCGGCCACTCAGGCCCCGGCACATCCCCGTCCAGGTTCTCCTGTGGCACACCGTCCTTGCCGTCGCGTGTGTACTGGAACACACGCTCCACAGACGACATCGACGCCTCGAACTCGGAGTAGATCTCCACAATGAAGCTGAGGAAGAAGGACAAGGCAACAGAATACGTGATACCAAGTGCTTGTGTGGATGCGTTTGTATTGTCATTTGAATGCACACGCGAGTACACACTCATCCCCACAAAGGACCCAACAATGAGCGCCCCGATCACGGCAAGACGCACGGACAGGTACTGCGGCAGGTAGATGGAGCTGAACGACGTCAGTGCAGATGCGTCCAGGTGCTTCCTGTTCATCCGGATGCTTGCATGCTGCAGCCCGTACGCAGCAATCGTCTTGTGTCCGTTCAGCGTCTGGGTGAAGTGTGCCAGGATGGGCGACCTGTTCATCGAGTCCATGCGGCGTGCGTCGCGCTGTGCAGGCAGGTAGTGCCGCACCGTGTACAGGTACACCACACCAAGCCCTGCCATGACGACCAGGATCAGCGGGTTAGAGTACACCTGCACCCCGATGCTGCCCACAATCATCGAGATGGCGAACAGCATCCAGAACAGGTTCATCGGCACGTCGTTGTCAATCTGGAACATGTCGTCCGTGAAGCGGTTCAGGATACGTCCTGTTGCTGTCGTGTCGAAGAAGGACATGGGTGCGTCCAGCAGGTGCCGCAGCATGCCGGCATGCAGACTGCGTGACGCACGCCGGAACCCTGCAAATGCGAACAGCGACGTCAGGCACCAGAATGCGATCATCAGCAGCAGGATCACCCCGTACACAATCTTGTACAGCCTGTTGCGTGCGTCCTCCCCGAGAGACGAGCCGTACGGGATGTAGTCACGCGACCACCACGACAGCCACATGTCTGACGCGTTGAGGCACAGCTGCGAGATCCCCAGCAGCACCACCAGCCCCAACCAGAAGGGCACCCCTCCGATGGCCTGTGCGTAGCTGGCGAACAGGCGCCACCCCATGCTGCCGATCACACGCTCCTCGTCGCGCATCAGCTTGTCCTCGTCCTGGGACTTGACGGCGGCCAGCTCCCCACGGTGCACCATCTTTGCCGCCTCCTCGAACGTGATCCCGCGAGAGCGCTGGAAGTACGCCGTCAGCAGGGCAGGGCCCCACGCGCTGCGCACCAGCAGCACGCCCTCGTCGCTGCGCTCCACAAAGTCCTCCACAAACCCCAGTGCCTGTGTGTACGACTGGATCACCGTCGTGCTGCCTGCGAGACGCGACGTCGTGTCTGCCTGGTCCGCAAGCACAGCCGTCACTGCCTGCGGCACCATGTCGTCGTCCCCATCCCCGTCCACATCCACACTCAGGTACAGCCGCTCCGTCACGGCGTCCATCCTGTGCAGCTCCGGCTTCGGCGAGCGTGAAGGGGACCGCGAACGGGACCGCGAACGGGGCTTCTCAGCCGCGGCTGTGTCCGCATCAGCCTCACTGCTGGGGGCCGCCTCGTCGCCCTTCTGTGTGCTGTTCCCGTCCTTCGTCAGGTGTGCGTGCTCCCCGCTGTGCACAAGCTCGTCGTACGTCCCAACAAACTTCAGGTCCCCAGCACCGCCCTCGCCCTCGCCCAGCACGACCACCTCGTCCGCACGGTGCAGGTACTGCGACTGGTGCGTCGTCAGCACCACGGTCTTCCCGCGCAGCACCCCGCACACGCACTGGTCCATCACACGCCGCTGCGTCCCCGCGTCCAGCGCCGACAGAGGGTCGTCCAGCAGGTACACGTCTGCGTCAGAGTACACCGCACGTGCCAGCGACACGCGCTGCTTCTGCCCTCCCGACAGGTTGATCCCACGCTCCCCGATCTCCGTCGCGTCGCCGTTGGTGAACTGCGCCAGGTCGGACCGCAGCTGGCACACGTCCGTGCACGTGTCGTACCACAGCGACTGCTCCGGCCCTTCCACACCCCCCATCGTCACGTTGTGACGCACCGTGTCGTTCCGCAGCCACGCATCCTGCTGTGCGTACGCCACACGGCCTCCCAGCGCCACCTGCCCGCCCTTCGTGTCGCAGAACCCGAGCAGTGCGTTGATCAAGGTCGTCTTCCCGCACCCCGTCGACCCCACCACCATCGTCAGCTTCCCCTTCTTCAGCTCCAGAGGGCGGGACAGGTTCAGCAGCGTCTTCGGGAACACCCTGTACGGTGTGTCCTTCTCCGCCTCCTCCTTCCCCGCCTCCTTCTCCTTGTCTGCCCCCTCCTCCCCTTCTGTGCTGGAGTCGCCGTCTGCCCCGCCTGCAGCCGCGTCGCCCACGTTGACGGCAACCTGCGCAGTGGAGCCAGACCGCCCTGCCTTCTTGACGTCGTCCTTCGCCTTCTGCTCGGCCTCGTCCCTGTCGGCCTGCACAACGGCAGCACCTGCCGCAGCAGCAAGCACAGCCGCCGCCAGCTGCGACAGCTCCAGGGGTGCAGGTGCCTTTTGCGTCACAGACTTGTCCCCCGTCGACAGCGGCACCGGCACGTACGCCACAAATGCCGCACGCTGCGTGTCTGGGTCCAGCTGGATACTGACAGCACCGACATCAACAGTCCTGTCCACGTGGTCCACCTGGTCGGGCGACTCCAGCAGACGGCCCAGACGGAACCAGGACTCGCGGGCACTGACGTAGCTGTTGATCAACGAAGGAAGTGAGATGGCAGGCTCACGCATCAACTCGAAGTACATCTGTGTTGTGAAGACGATCTCAGGTGTCAGTGTGTGCCCCGTCAGCACGTACACGATACAGAAGGTTGCATTGAGGATGGCGCTGGTGGACAGTATGACACCGACGATGACAGAGAACCAGTTCTGCTCGACCTTCATGAGACCCAGCTCCTCGTCACGGACAGAAGAAGCCTTCTCCATGAAGCGGTGCTCCCACACCATGTACTTCACGATGCGCAGACCGTCGAATACCTCGTTGATGATGCTGATCCGTGTGTCCCTCACCTTATTGAGCCTCTCCACGGGTGCTGACATCTTCGTGATGCACAAAGCAAGCACTGGGATGATGATGGCAAGCGACCCCAGAGAAGAGAAGACCGTCGCCCCTGCCAAGCGGTACAGCATGATGATGGTGACGATGACGACAGCAGGTGCTGCCCACAGGTCGTGAATGGCCCAGAACATCTCTTGAATCGCCTCAGCATCCTTGTCGATGAGGTTGACCTTGTTGCCCACGCTGAAGTCGGGGTGTCCCTCAGACATCTGCGAGACTGTCAGGCTCTTGTCGTAGATCACAGCACTCGTCACGTTGCGCACGTGCATCCCCAGACGCATTAACAGGAAGTGGTACCACGACATGAGGAATGCCTCGACAAGTTCTGCTGCAACCATGAGGACCAAGTAGATGACACCTTCCGTGACGGAGACGGAGACGTATTCCACAGGACCCGGTGTGTAGTTGGCAGGGAGGTCTGCTCCATACATGTACTCCTCGAAGCCTGTGCTGTTCGGGGAGGGTGTGGGGACGTCAGTGGCGACAGGGGTCAGCGCGAGGTACAGCGTCAGGCGGCGCACCACCTCAGGCTGCACGAAGTTTGCAGCTGTCGACACAAGGATGGCCAGCCCGCTGACGAGCAGCGGCCACCTGAATGCGGCCAGCGTGGCCCACCCGATGGAGGGTGCCTCCGGGCGCTTGCCGCCCCACGTGTAGGGGGTGCCGTCTGGCTGCATCACGAGGGGGCGGATCTCCTTCGGGCGCACGAAGCTGCCGTGCCCGGGGCGGCACGCGAACACCTGCTCCCCCATCCAGTACCCGTCGCCCGCCTCCTTCAGGTGCGATGGGTCCTCCCACTCCACGCCGCAGTGGTACACATACTTGTTGGGGCCGTACACCAGGCGCCCGACCCACTGCAGACGGCCCCGCCGCCCCTTTCTGTCCTCCACCGCAGCGCCTGCAGCAGCCAGCCCGTCCCACATGCGTGCCCGCTCCAGCTGTGCATCCACCTGCTTCTTGAACAGCACGTAGTTGTGGTCCGTCCGGTCCACCTCCGACATCGCCCCCAGGTCCTCCACCTGCAGCGCCTCCCCCTCCTGCTTCGACTTCCGGTACGCCAGGTCGACGATCCGCCCCACCCACAGGAAGAAGACGCGCGACACGAACCCCGCCTGCTCCTCTGCAGACTTCTCCCGCGGCTTGCCATCCCCTTCCCCACCAGAGATGTCCACACGCGTCTCCTGCAGCCCCGGCGCCTCCGGGTCTGGCAGCCGCGTGTACTTCACAGACGACATCCTGCCGCAGTCCCGTGCCTCTGCCTGCCCTGCCCTGCCCTCCCTCACGCAAGGTGTGCTGCTGCCGTGCTGCGGATCTGCAGGGCGGTGGGTGTGGCGTGTGGCGTGGTGTAGTGCGGTGGCGACATCCTGCGCAATACGACGCATCACATGAGCACCCACACCCACACACACACCCAACCCATCGACCCCGCTAATCAACTCTGTACAATGCAAACAACATCGAGCTGTGCCGTGCCACTACCTGCGTTTCGTCCCTCCCTCCACTTCCCTGTGTACTGTGCCCCTTCGAAAGAGTGTCTTCCGGGACCTTCAGCACCTCTTGTAATGGGCAGCAGTGATGCCACATCTGGTGTCAGCACACTGCTGGCGGGGTGCCGCCGCGCGAGAGCCTTGCGAGCCTCGCCCACCGCTGTCCCCGATGTAAATGTTGCACCACTCCTCACGGAGGCCACGTGCCCGGTGGGAACACCGGACCCCATGCACCCTGCGAGGTTGGCACTTGCCCTTGCTTAGGAGAACGCCTCCCGACACATCCATGTTGTACAATAAGCAACGTGAAACAAAAAAGTTGGCCTGGAGCACTGCTCCCCCCGGGGGGGACTCCATTGCCGGGCTAATGAAGCGCACCCCCTCGACGGCCCATGTGCAGCTTGCATCGGTGTGTTGCAAGAATTACACAACTGAAAGTTTCCCCAGTTGGCTGCGCCGAACTAACAAAAAAAATAACGCCGAAATGATTTTGGCGACAAAGACTTGTCGCCCATTAGCGAAGGGCTTCCACCCGACAACGGTGTACCATTTTGGGTTTCTGGGCCACACCACACACACGCATCCACGCAGGGCAGCCCTGCGCAGCTTCTCTGGATTTATATTCAAAAGTATCTGCCTCCCACACACACACACACACAAGCCCTCAAGACTCTTGAAGCGGCCTGACTATTTAGTGTCTTCGTCGCAGCAAGGGGGCGATATATACCGCCTTTTTTTATTGATTTCACGTGTCAGTGTTTGACTTTTTCGCAACTTCATTTCTTCCTTTTCTCCCTCTCCAACCCCACCCGTGACACCACCAGGGTTTAGCTAGCCCTGGTCCGATTATCCCCGGTTCTTCGCTGAAGAGACGCGGCCGGGGGGAGGGGTACGAAGAGTACGCGTCGAAACCGGTGTCACGCCGTGTTGGGGAATCCTTCGGGAGTGCGATACTGAAGGGGAGGTGCTACTGCCCGTGCAGGGCGACACCGCCTTAAAACTTTATAACCACACACAAACCCTCAAAATCCCCCAGGCCTGATGAGCAAACCCCCCTGCCCCATGTTGTGATTTCCTTTCTACCTTGCACAAAACATCCCATTTGCCCCTTTTCTTCCTTCGAAAGTGTTGTGACTACCCCCCCTTCCCCACCCCTCGGGAGTGCCACTCCTCTGGTGGTTAAAAGTGACCCGCCGTTGTGCCTTCGGCATCTGTTGCGTGTGCCGTCGTATGCTTCCTATGCACTAGTTATAGCTATCCGGGGGCGGTCTGCTGTCGCACCAGTGGGCTGCCCCACCTCTGCACCCTCGGTTTTTAAGATGTTCACCACAGCGGAGAATGATCCCCTTCTCTGTGGCGATCGAGCCAAGCTGGACGAGGTTCGCCTTCGGGCGAAGGTCATGTGGGCGGACAAAAGGTGCCTGCTCCTGAGGCTCATCAGCAACCTGTTTCTACCTTCAAGCCCTCAAGACTCTTGAAGCGGCCTGACTATTTAGTGTCTTCGTCGCAGCAAGGGGGCGATATATACCGCCTTTTTTATTGATTTCACGTGTCAGTGTTTGACTTTTTCGCAACTTTATTTCTTCCTTTTCTCCCTCTCCAACCCCACCCGTGACACCACCAGGGTTTAGCTAGCCCTGGTCCGATTATCCCCGGTTCTTCGCTGAAGAGACGCGGCCGGGGGGAGGGGTACGAAGAGTACGCGTCGAAACCGGTGTCACGTCGTGTTGGGGAATCCTTCGGGAGTGCGATACTGAAGGGGAGGTGCTACTGCCCGTGCAGGGCGACACCGCCTTAAAACTTTATAACCACACACACACACACCCTCCGAAAAGCAACCCTCTCTTTTTTTGCTGCGGCCCCAGCCCTTGAACGCCACTCTGTTTCAAGGGCCGGTTGCGATGCAGGGAACGCACCTAGGGAAGAGCACTGGATCCACCGTTGTCAAGCACTTGAGAGGGGGGGGAGAGAGAGAAATAAAGAACCGTTGTTTCTGTGTGATCGATTTGGGTGGGAACCGAGGGGTGGGGGGTGGCCTACGGCAGGCCCCTCAGGGACCGCTTCAGGCCAAGGTTCTCTTCGGTGAGCGTCATGTTTCTGGCGCGCAGCTCATCGATGGTCGAGAGGAGCTTTTCCGACCGCCCCTTCTCCGCATCCAGGTCGCTCGTCAGCGTCGCAATGAGCGCCTGCGCCGCTGCGAGCCGCACCTCAATCGTCGTCGCCGCCAGCTCCACATCCGGCTTCAGCGTCCCGATCAGATCAGCCTTATGCCCTGCCGTCCTCCCTCCACCCCCTCCATCCCCACCATCATCACCACCGGCGCCATCCAACGGGTTCGCCCATGACAGCGTGTCGCCCCCGATACGAACCCCACCTGCGTCATCCTTTGCCTCGGGGGAGGCCAGGTCGTACCCGGTGCACCAGTCGTCGCCCCACGCTGCAGGACCTGTCTTGGAGGGGATGTCTCTCTCTTGGATGGACCGGATGAAGTCCGCCAGGTTCTTCGCCTCCGCCCTGAGGTGTGTCGGGTTGTGCGGCTGCTCCGGCATTGCCATCTCGCTGGGCCCGGGGCCCTGCTGCTGCTTCTCCGGCACCACGGTGCGGAGGCCGCCGCTCTTCAGGACGAAATCGAGGTTCTCCACGGCTTTCCGCATCCCGCTGCCTGAGTCATTCGCAACACGCGCGTTCTCCAGCTTCTGCTTCCGGATCTTCACGGAGTCCTGATGCTCCCGAACCTTGGGGCTGCGCCTGCCGTAGAGAGGCCCGGAGCTGTCCCCCAGGTCCAGTGTGTCCTTCTTCGCGTCAGCCCCGCTGCCCGGGGATCCGTGGTGTGGCGACGGCTGTTCGTCGTGGTATGAATCCCTTGCAGGGGGTGGTGGCGACGCAGAGGGGAGCGACTTGCGCCGCCCCGCGATGGGCTGCCTCTCGGGCGAGGTGGGGCCTGCATCAGGGACAGGCGGCGCCGCACCGACACCGCCCTGCTTGCTGGAGTATCCGTTGTGCTTCGCGGGGGAGGGCGGGGATGCCCGCGGGCTGGGCTGCGCGCTGCCGGCATCGCCCTTCCCGAAATCCGCCGCCTGCTTGTCGAACTCGCTGGCCAGGCGGGAGAACTGCTCGCGGAGGAACGAGTTGCGGCACACCTCGTCGATGCCGGGGCGCTTCTGAAAGTCCTTCTGCATCATCGCCTGCAGGAGCTCCTCCCACCTCCCGTCCACCGCGGGGGGGACCGAGAGGGGCTCGTTGACGATCTTCTTCATGAGGTCCGTCATGTTGGAGCCGACGAAGGGGACGTCTAGGGTGAGCACCTCATACAGCAGGCACCCGAGGGCCCAGATGTCCGACTTGTTGTTGTAGGCGTGCCCCTGGCACAGCTCCGGGGAGAAGTAGAAGGGGGTCCCGCAGATGGTCTTCGCCATCACGACGGAGTTTTGGAGGACGGTTGAGATCCCGAAGTCCCCGAGTTTCACAACGCCCTGCGCGGTGAGGAAGACGTTCTGCGTCTTCAGATCTCTATGGAGGATATGCCTGTCATGGAGGTACTTGATCGCCAGGGCGGTTTGCGAGAAGATCTTTGCAGCCTCAGCAGGGCGGAAGACGGTGTGCATCGCTTTCTTCGCGCGGATCTTCGCATCCAGATCGCCCCCGTCGGCATACTCCATGATGATAAGGATCTTGTCGCTGTTGGAGTGGCACTCCTCATACCGAATGATGTTAGGGTGGTGCAGGCTGCTCAGGATATCAACTTCGTTCTGGGCCTCCTTGCGTTGCTGGTCGCTCATCGACGTCACCACCACCTCCTTCGCAATGCTGTACTGTTTCTTCTTCTCGTTGAAGATCAGGATGGCGGACCCAAACGCGCCCTTCCCAATCTGCTTGATGCTGGTGTACCCCTTCAGAACCAGTTCCTTCGGCAAGGCAGGTCTGCGCGGCCCGATGCCGAGCTTCAGATTCAGCTCATCGACAGGATTCATCTCGAAACGCTGCTCCTCCGCGTGTGCCGGGGGTGGGGGGGGTGGGGGCGGGCAGCAGAGGGTAAAATTATAAGGGTGTCGGGGGGTGGGGCAATGTAAAAACGCTCCGCACCCTTCACGTGTAAATGCCTGTGGGGAGGGGTGTGCGTGTTGTGGTTGCAAATGTGTGGCCTGATGGTGCCGGAGTGGCGCGCGGGGTGAACAGAACACATCCTGGATGACTCTGTGATGAAGAACATGCGTGGGTCGTGGGGGTGCCAAACAAACTGCATTGTGGCAGGGGAGGGGAGGGGGAGCCCTGCTGCCTTCCGATCATTCTGCATCTCGCGATCTGCCTATTGCGCCGCTTCTGCCACCACAAACTGGGTTTCTCTCCGAGCGCCGCTGACACCGCACCGTTCACTTCTTGACACCTGTGGGCACCGCCTAGCTCGTAACACACTACACTTGCTCGAGAAGAAGGCACATGCAAGCGGGTGTATGGCTCACCCACCCACAGCTCCCTCTGCATGTGGCTTTGGCGCTATGGACTATCTGCAGTGATGGCCTTTCCCACTACAAAAGTGATGCATGCGTGAGATCCGCTCCAAAATCAACCCCCCCCCCCCCCCCCAGTCACCTGCAGATCGCATCGAGTTTTAAACTCTGGTGCGAAATTCTGGTCCGGCTGTGACGATCCCGGCCCCCAAAACACAGAGCGTGCGGATGTGCGGGGCCTGCGACCAAATTAATTTTCCTCCGACCGCAAAGCAGCTGCTGACTACTCTCTATAGCGACGTAAAGATTTCTGATTGAAGAAGCCCGGGGGGCAGAGGCACAGAAGGGAGGAGGCTGTGATTTGCTCGTGCCCCGTGGGCCTTTTTTTTTTTTTTGATTCGTGCTGTATGATGAGATTTTGCTGGTTCCGCCATTCGAAGGGGGTTTCTTCTTCCAACCCCACCCTCACCAACGAATCAAATGGTGTAGCAGAAGGCCTCATATTTCGTAGTACGTTCGTAGTTGATAACCCCGTTTTCTGCTACACCATCAAATTTGATGTGTCGCCGCTCCCCACCACCCGAGGGTCTTGCCCTTTGATGTGGGCGGTGCATGTGGCGCATGTGGATCACACGAGAAACTCATATAGGAAGCAGGGTCGCCGGAATGCAGGCGAACCCAGCGTACTCCACCCCGCACACTTTCCCCGAATTACAGGAGATGCCCCAGCCGCGTGTTGTGGCAAACAGGAGACGGCAGGGAGGAAGGGGGATGGGGGGGCGGGGTGTGTGCTAACAGGCCTACGTATGTAGCCTTCTTTCCGCCCACAATTCCGACGCTTTTCCATACTTTATTCGTACAAGAAACAAGTGCATTGACATTTGTACTGTGTTCGCTTGAGAACCAGCATATGCTGGTGCAAAGCCTCGCCTGGATGTCGGACAACATTTGCATGATTGGGTGACATGTTCCCTCAGACAGTGCAAAATAATTATACTCAGTGACGAAAACACACGTGGCGATACCCGGGCGTCACAAGGCAATCCACATCAACGTGGATGGCTCTGCTTCGACAATGCGCAGAATCAGACACGCACACAAAGGGTTCTGCCGTCCGCCTGGCGGAGGCGGTTTGCAATCGAACTGTCGGTCAGCGACGCTGTTGCGGTTGTAAAGCGCCCTATCACTTCACAGCTACAACCGCTCTGATGAATTTCCTTTTGTTTGTTGCGTTGACGCTTCTACACACAAAACCCTGAACTGATCACACCCTGAGCCTGATGAAGGGTGGGGTTAGTGTATAGAGCACGTTTGGTTGCAGCTGTGGTGGGGCGCTTTCCGCTCACACGAGTGTGCTTAAGAAACAAAAAAAATTACCCGCGACGAAGCGGTATGTACAATACGGTGGATTCACTGGAAACAAACGAGACTGAGGTGGGGTGAGATGAGGCCTTTTGTAAACGCAAGACCTACCCCCCCCCCCCACCTCTTTGTGCACACCACTCCGCCCGGACATCCGGGGGGGCCGCGTGAGCGGGCTCACAAGATCCAGCGAAAGGCACAGAAAGTTGGAAATTTCCCCATTTCGGCGACGCCGAACTTCCAAAAAAGATCAGTTCGGATGAGTTTCTCCGACGCGGATATATTCCGCGATTGATTTGAGACAAACATGCAAGCTGTGTTGGAACAGGCACTGGACGACTGGGGACGATGACACATCCCATGAAGACGACTGGTAAAGACGGGGCCAATCTGGGGGTGGAGCCTCTGCAATATCATAGGGCCTACCAGCCACAGTTTTGTTGACCCGAAAAAATACAACTCGCGCGCCAATGGGGACCGTGCGCCCTTTCTCCAGAAGGGCATGTTTCGGACCAGGCTCGCGGGTACAGCAGAAGGAAACGAACGAGGCACAAAGCCCTGTTGTATCGCACGGAAGACAGGCGTGTTGATGGCAAGTGGCAAGCCATAAAAGACAGGGCGCTGCACTCACAGGACAGGTGCCTTGCTGAGAGAGTCAAGGATATTTCAACACACAGGTATGGCAGTGCGGGAGGAGGGGCACAAACCTGCAAGCTTTGCGGAAGGACAAATGTGACACCAGACTTCATCGTGCACATTTACTTCTATTTCCTTTGGGACTATTCCACGTGGTTCTTTTGGTAGTCGCGGAAAAGATTAGAGAACACGGCAGCAGGCCGCTGCTCTTGGTGCATTCTCCTGTAGCATTCACCTGGTGGAGGCAGGTGTGAGTGTGGAACAGAAGGGCACGAACAAAGCGCGTGACACTTTCGACCGCGTCGAAGTGTATTGAGGAGACCTACTGTGGCGACGAACAGGAGTGATTTGCGAAAGAGAGAAAAAAACACGCGCCAAAAAAATACTTTTGGTGGAAAGGTTTGAATCGATTCTCATGTCGAAAGGCGTTGAGGAAGAGGGGAGAAGCTGGGAGTTTTCCTTTACCCCCCCCCATCGAGATCACCTTCCTGTGAACGTTGCTTGGTTCGCCCGCTTCTGCGCTGCACAGCAGCAAACAGGCAATTTATTTTGAATGATTTTGAACGATTTTTCCCCGATTTTTTTGGCCCATACTTCGCTGAGCGCACACTTTTTTCCCACAACTTAATTCCCGGAGGGAGAGAGGGAAGGACGGGGGGGGGGGGGGTGTGGGTGGATCCGATAATCCAAACAGACACGCACGGAAAGCCCACCCCCCCCCCCCCCATCCCACCCCCGACGCGCCTGTATACCCAGAGAAAAATGAACGATCCCCTTTCTCCCCACCCAACCCAACGCAACCATTCCAACAAAGGTCATCTGTACTCCAGGGGTAACTCCAGCAGGGGCGGGGGTGAAGACGCAGTGGGGGCAAGGGGGGGAGGGGGGAAGTGATGGGGAGCAAAAAGGCACGGGTGGGTCGGGTCGGGTCGGGTCGGGGAAGAAGAAAAGTGGAAGCGCAGAGAGGTGTTGACCCTCCGTTCACTCGGCAGGGCGGGGTGGGGGGGGGGGGGGGGTAGGGCCCCGGATGTCCATATAAAAAACTGTAATTTTTTTTGAAATATCCAGGTCTGGAGGTCAACAGCGCAAAACCACCCCCAGACCCACCCCAGATATGAATTTCCGGAGGTTTTTACCCACTTTTGGGCCCACCAACACTCATTTTTGGCCATTTTTTGGCTTTTCTGGGGTGAGTCCTGTGCAGGGTGGTTGCAGGGTCATTTTTGGGTAAAAATATGCATTTAACGCACCTCTGCTGGTCCTAGAGGCCCTGGATGGTATACAATGTGCCCCAGGGATGCCTAGGGTCCGTTTTTCACTCGAAACCCACCCAAAATGGGGTATAGTTGCCCAATTTTTGACATTTTTTCATGAAATTGGGCGTACAACATCGTTGCAGGGTCCTTTTCCTTGGGTAAAATTACGCATTTTCACGTGCTTCTACTGGTCGTAGAGGCCCTGGATGGTATACAATGTACCCCAGGGATGCCTAGGGTACGTTTTTCACCCGAAAAACACCCGAAATGGGGTCTAGTTGCCCAATTTTTGACATTTTTTCATGAAATTGGGACTTTTACCCCACATGGGCGAATCCCCCATTTTTCACAGTTTTTTCAAAAAATTGGACGGAATTTAGGCAATTCGGTGTCGAAAACCTGTTCTAACAGGCCCGTACACCCCTTTTCGGGCATACCCAGTGGTTTCTGGGTGGTTATAGGGTTGTAGGGTGCCTACAACACGGTTGCAGGGTGTGTGCAGGGTCCTACAACATCGTTGCAGGGTCCTTTTTTTTGGGTAAAAATGTGCATTTTAACGCACATCTACTGGTCGTAGAGGCCCTGGATGGTACACAATGTGCCCCACACGGTGGACTCCAGCGGGGGTAGGGTAACCCTTTTCGGGAGTCTCAACTAGGGGGAGTCCAACTCCCGCTAGCGGGAGTTGGACTCCCCCTAGCGGGAGTCTTTTCACCTATTTTCACTCATTTTTCCCATGATACCTATGCAATGTGGCACTCGTCACTGAAGTACAGCCACACCAAACGAAACGGACGTTTCCACCCATCCCAGCTCGCAGACCTGATTCACAAAAATGGGGAAGACGACAACGAAGCCGGCAGCGAAGCCGGCGGCAAAGTCGATTAAGAAGAAGAAGAGCGCAGAGAGTCCCGAGGCTGCGGAGGCGACGAACATTGTGCATGATTTTTGCACGGCCTTCCCTGTTAAAAAAGGGGGCAGTGTGCTGACACTGGGATCCATTAGAAGGCTCCTAGCAACGGTGTTGAGCAAGGAGCTCCACAAGCACAGCACCCAGGTGGCCAACGCAATCATCGCCATGTCTTCCCTGACATGGATAAGTTCGCTGTCAGGGAAGTCGCAACGATGCGGAAGGAGGGCGCTCTCCGTCATATACAAGGTGGAGGCGAAGTATGGCAAGGTGCAGGATACAAACGTGTCGTCGGGGGCAGCCTGAAGCCGCGAATGATCGCGACACGGGCGAACGGCTTGGCACCGTGGGTCTGGATAGATGCTGGAGTTCGGCCGGGTGAAACCGGAAGTCGCAGCAAAATTTGCCCCCCCAGATTTCTTCCTCAAACCCACCCGTGGGCTGATCCGGCCTTGCACGGTGGACTCCAGCGGGGGTAGGGTACCACTACCGGGTTTAACCCTTTTCGGGAGTCTCAACTAGGGGGAGTCCAACTCCCGCTAGCGGGAGTATAGATCAGCAGTGGGCAACAATGAGGCGATGCGGGGGGCGAGGGCACCGATGCTCACTGTGCGACATCCCAGAAGAACGCTGGTATCAACAGGTGCATCGATACCCGCACCTGACTCTCTCTGAGATAAAAGAGGCTGGCTACCCCTCCCTCTTGGCAGGTGTGCTTCCCAATGCCCGCTACGTCACCCCAGCACTCCATGACTGCAAGGGGCTCGCCATGCGGCTGATCAGGGTACTGGATGAGACAACAAAATACTACGAGAAACACTTGGCCTCTATGCTGTGAGTGTTGCATTGGACGCTTCCACCTGTGTCGCAGAATGGGACAGGTGCTCAGTTCCGGAAGGTCGTGCTTGCCTGTCACAGGACACACCTACAAGGGCTTGTTCCGCTACCTCTTTGTCTCCCTTGCAGACCTCATGCATTTCCGGTATGCAGACATCCCCTGGCACTTCTGGGGATGCAAGGATGAGTCAGCCCGGATTCCCTTCTTGCGTGCTCGGATCTCAGGGCATATATTTCACTGGTTGATGGAGCATGCCGAAAAGGGATCAACGCGCAATGCCTACGTACACAGTCTCCATCATTGGTGGGCTCCAGAAGATGCAGTGCCTCTGCAGAACAACGACGAATGAAGAAGCAGAGAACGGACATCGCAAGAAAGATGCCGTTACAATCGCCAGCTCCGCAACTTACGAGAGAGATCTTGCGATGGCAGAAGAGAAGCGGCGCGCATCGGGCATGCCTTGGAAGGTTGCGCACCTGTCGCAGGACGGGATCCTCGGGTATAGAGAAGTCATTCTGTGTCCGTGTCTGCACACCCGACACGCTCATAGATTGGCTGTGTATGTTCTTTGCACACAGTTGACACAGCTGCAGAAGGGGTTTGTGCACTGCAACACACAGGACTTCGTTGAACCCATCAGCGCGCCCTACTTCCTGTCCCGGTTCCCCGAAGGACACCGCAAATTATCGCTCTGCTTGTGCAAAATGCCAATCCCGCTGGGGGCGACTTTCACACCATTCGTGTCATCCGAGGCGACTTTGAGCACGCTTGACCAACGCGCACAGCAGGAGGGGGATGACAGTTCTGACGAAGAAGATGAGGCCTGCAGGATGGCTTGTCTTGCCCAAGGTGTAACACAACTACGACAGGCGATGGCCGCACTTTGACACCTCAAATTCTAACCGCTCACCTCCGCAGGTGCAGCCGCTACCAGGAGGATAGGTAGGTAGTCCAGAGTCCGGGGAAACTGACAGAAGCAAAACAAGCCCCTCCCCATCCCTCTTCCACCATGATTTTACCCCCCACGCCAGTAGACTGTAACTATATCATGGGAAAAATGGATGAAAATAGGTGAAAAGACTCCCGCTAGGGGGAGTCAGACTCCCCCTAGCGGGAGTATAGACTCCCGCTAGCGGGAGTCTTTGACACCCGCTCAGACTCCCGCTCCCAGACTCCCGCTAGGGCCGCTGGAGTCCACCGTGCAGGGATGCCTAGGGTACGTTTTTCACCCGAAAACCACCCAAAATGGGGTCTAGTTGCCCAATTTTTGACATTTTTTCAGAAAAATTGGGACTGTTACCCTACACGGGCGAATACCCCATTTTTCACAGTTTTTTCAAAATATCGGACTGAATTTGGGCGATTCGGTGTAGAAAACCTGTTCTGACAGGCCCATACACCCCATTTTAGGGCATACCCAGTGGTTTCTGGGTGGTTATAGGGTTGTAGGGTGCCTACAACCTGGTTGCAGGGTGCTTGCAGGGTGGTTGCAGGGTCCTTTTTTTGGGTAAAAATCCGCATTTTAACGCACCTCTACTGGTCGTAGAGGCCCGGGATGATATACAATGTACCCCAGGGATGCCTAGGGTACGTTTTTTTTTTTTTGCGTATCCGTCAGGTGGACCACCGGGTGGGGAGAGATCCGGTGTGAGGCACTTGGGTCCGTCCAGGTGGGCAGGGGGAACCTGGGGGCGGGGGGCCTCAAAACCCGTCTACCAGTGCCGCTTCTAATCTCGTTTTTCAAGTTAATTTCAAGTTAATCACGTTTTTCACCCGAAAACCACCCAAAATGGAGTCTGGTTGCCCCGATTTTGTCATTTTTTCATGAAAATCGGAATTTTGCCCAAAATGGGCAAAATCCCCTTTTTTTCACCGATTTTTCGAAAATTCTGACCGAAAATGGGCAACTAAGTGTGAAAAACCGGTTTCATTGGGTCCACAGACATATTTTTGAGGTGGGTACACCCATTGTAGGTGCCAATAACCCTTGTTTGGGGTCGGAAAAATTTTTATTACAATTTTTTCAAGTACATCCGGGCCCCTACTGGGGGGGGCTAAATAGAAGGGGGTGGCCGAATACAAGGGGGTGGCCGAATAGAAGGGGGGGGTCTGGAAATTCGAATTCCAGAAAATTTTAGGCCGAATACAAGGGGGGGGGTCTTGTATTCGGCGGTCCGTGAATTTTGGCCAATTTTCAAATTTTCAGCCTGTTTTTCCAGTCCTAACAGGCACCCCATAGTCAAAATGACCCCACTGCGATTCGCACGGAATCCAAACATTCAAAAGAACAGGGTTTTGGACACCAGTGTGGGGGTCCTCACAGGTGGCTGACTCCTGGGAATATCCTCCCATTATCAGGAGCCAAATCAGGCCCACATTTCATGTGTGAAACTTGGCACCTCCACCCACAAAATGACCCCACCACGATCCGCACGGATTCCGAATAGTGCAATGGAAGGCGAAAATCGCGATTCCACGAGGTCACCTGGAGCAAAATTCACCAAAATTTGGAAAAATCACGGACCGCCGAATACAAGACCCCCCCCCCCCCTTGTATTCGGCCACCCCCTTGTATTTGGCCACCCACTGCAAAAATTGCCCAAAATTTTGGGTTTTGAAAACCCCCCAAAAAAAGCGTTTATACGCCTATTACAAGGGGGGGGTCTTCTATTTAGCCCCCCCCAGTAGGGGGGGGGGGGTGGGTCGGGAGGTGCCACTGTTTCGGTTTCTCCTGTGATCCCCCTCTTCCCATCCTCTCCCCCCGTGCACGGGGGGAGGCAGCATCGCCTAATGTCGTCGTTTCAATCTTGCTGCAGAGTCGTGCCGCCCCCACAGATCAACGGAGCTGTGTGTTGTGACCAGAGAGCTGCACCGCGATGAAGGGATGTTTGTGCAAAAAAAATCCGAGTCAAAAAAAAACGCACAAACATTGGGGAAAAGAGGGGTGCTGTGTGTTGTGTGGTGGTGACCTGTCCTCAGACAGTCGAGATGGATGGATGATGGGTGTGGCGCATTCATATAGCCGGGTTGCTTCAAGGGGGTAGTGCTCCATTCTTCTGAGAGCAGCGAATTTCATATTCGAAGGGCGCGAGAGGGGGTATTGAAATAGAAGGAGAAGAAAGCACAAGGCTGATCTCCCTTCACTCGTTATGTAGGCTGTATCTCGGGCGAGCGGGGGGCTGGGAGATGGGACCTGGGGGCGGTTTCCCGAGAAAGGAAGAGCGGGTGGTGATAGGTAAGTTCAAAGACAAACGATGTTCTCGACCCATGTTCAAAACTCCAGAAAGGGGGAGAGAGGGGGGGGGGGTCAGCAGGTGGGGAAACCAGCAGAGGTTGTGTTCCACCAGGGGTGGTGGGGGGAGGGCCCTATCATGACATCTGCCTGCCCATGCAAAACAAGATGCAGAAAAAAATACTTGCTTCTGTCCCGAGATCTAAGCAGACTGATCATCTCCTGTATCCGAATTATGTGTGGGAAAACGAGGGTTTTGTTTTGTTGGCCATGTAGACACGCCGCGGCTCATCCAGATGTCACATCTGGGTCCAGGAACACCGGTTTTTGGCCTCAGGAAGTCGAAAAATATGTGTGGAAATTTTTATTCCTGACCAGGATCCCCTAAAAGCCCGATTTCCCCTGTTTACACATGGGGGATTTCTTGCAACGCCCGCTCGTGTGCTGAGTGTGTTATCCGCGACGTGGACGCGGTCGCCCTCTTCCTCCCAGAAGCCACTGATCTTCCTCATCCAACTTCACCTCTGGATGTACGCGGCACGTGCTTGGGTTGTCCTGTCGCAGTGCAGCAGAAGGTCCCCTGTGCACTGCTGCCCAAGCCATTTCGGCTGCACGGAATACGCCACGCAGAGTAACGTGGTATCGCGTGACCAGCTCGTGAGGCTTGTGCCCCGAATCGAATCGATAGGCTGCGAGCTGCATTGCCTCGGTCAGTTGATGTCCTTGTGTGTGCATTTTTGTGCACAACAGTCCCTTGGGTATCTGCAGCGCAGGTGCCTGCACTGGACCAGGACTCCTGATTTGCCTCTGGCACTTGTGATCGGAACGGATGCGGCGACATGCCACGGTGCCTATGAATAGCCATGCCGGCACGAAAGTACGTTCACGACGGTTGATTACCATTGCTGCACTCTGTCAGAACCAAGGGTCGCAGCTCACCTGAACGCCCACCAGGCCCCCCAACAGGGGGTGAAACCAAAGGGTCCCCCCTGGGGTTTTTTAACCCAAAATTTTCGAATTCGACATGTCCCCGGGATTTCCACTATGTCGCAGATTTCGACCATTGGGTCAAGAAAACCTAAAAATCTAGGGGGGAGGTGCTGAAGGATTGCACTGAAAATTTTATCTAACTCGGTCAAAATTCCAGGCACAGGGTTTTGAGATTTTCTTTTTGGAGGACCGCCTGCCAGTGGAGGGGGCACACAAATCCGCAAACTTTGGGGCAAGGAATGGGGACAAGGTCTATTGGTGCCACTTCGGGGAACCAGGGTGCACGGGCCCCGTAAACCCGCAAGCTCATGCGGTCCAGAGGCATCAGAACCACTGCCGAAGCCCGCCGCGCATTCCCTTCCCCACCACCACCGCCCCAGACAAAGCTCACCGTAGACCTGTGACATCCACCAACAGGGCCAATATCTTCGGCTGGTGTCAATATAATGACGACGTCGGATGCTTTCATCTGCTCACGGAATGCCTCAAGAGGATGGGCCACAGCCAGGCGCTCCCCGGCCTTCCTTCAACGAAGTGATCCGGGCCAGGGCACGCAGCAGTGACCAGCGCGCCCCTGGTGGACCAAATAGCCCCGCAGAGCCCCTGCAAACAGCATTTTTAGGAAAAGTTGAATAGACGTACTACGTACGTCTATTCGCTCGCAAAGTATTTTATACTATTTTGGCTAGGTCGATTTAGGCCCGCCCGTTCGCCGAATAGTAGTACTTAGTACGTTTATTTGACCCCCCCCTATAATGAATTTTCCCAGCCCAGGCCGATTACGGTTTTCTCAAGGGAAAATCTATATGAGCGATGGCCCATCCTGCATTTTCAACCCCCGGTGCCCCTGGCAAAATAAAAAGAATCTGTGCCAGAATGAAGTACCGTATTCGGAAAAATACTGGAACGGAAAAATGCTGGAACGGATTTTTTCTGGAACGGAAAATAACTGGAACAAACCCGAGTTTTCGAAACTTGGAACATTATTCCGTTCCAGTATTTTTCCGTTCCAGAAATAGAATATGGGGGAAATTGGCGGGTACTTGTCAGTTTTTCGGGCACATGTCCGAAATCCCACCTCACCCCACCCCATGCCATGGTGGAGGATGGTGGGCCAGCATACCCTTGGGAAAGTACCCGACTCCCAGAAAACGGCCAAGTCCGCGCAGACCCCCCAGAACAATTCTGGAACGGAAAATAACTGGAACAAATGGGGTCTCGGCTGGAACTTGGAACATTATTCCGTTCCAGTATTTTTCCGAATACCTACCCCCCCCCTTGTAATTGTCCGCCCCATTTTGGCATTTTTGGCCGATGCGGACAATTACTAGGTCAGGCGGACAATTACAAGGGATTAGCCTGTACCACTGGCTGCAGCGTGCACACAACACAACAGAGGCACATTCCATAGTGTTTGTGCGCTCTGTGTGGCCGGGGGCTCGCTACTCACCCCTACCACCCCCAGGGGGTGATAGGGGTGAGTAGCGAGGGGTGATTAAGAGTCCCTTGTCACGCAGACCGACCACTCGCACTGCAGGCCTTAGTACCCAGTATAACCCTTGTAATTGTCCGCCCCCCGAGGAGGCCCCGAGGCGGACAATTACAAGGGGTTTGGGGGGGCGGACAATTACAAGGGTGGGGGTAGGTACGGTATAATATCGGGCTCTGAAGAGAAACTCCGCCAAAACAAAAGTAACGGTACAAGTACCTGCGCAAAGCTGTGAAAAAAACGCAAAAAAAACACGACAAGGTAGTTTGGCCGCTTATGGAGGGGCTTTTAAAAAGTTGACATCCCAAACTGTTGTTCTCGCACATCCACGGGGGCCGTTAAAGAAGGGTGTACTGCAGCACATGCAACACGGTGGGATCTTGTAAATTTTACATGTATAACTACAAGTATATACATGTATTATACATGTATAATACTTGCATGTCAACTATTATACATGTATAATACATGTATATGCCTGAAATATACATGTAAAATACATGTATATCAAGTAAAAATACATGTATAATACTTGCATGTCAACTATTATACATGCATTTTTACTTGATATACATGTATTTTACATGTATATTTCATGCATTTACATGTATTTTACATGTATAATACTTGTCATGCAAGTATTATACATGTAAAATACTTGCATGACAAGTAAAATACATGTATAATACTTGCATGACAAGTAAAATACTTGCATGCAAGTAAAATACATGTATTTTACTTGCATGCAGGTATTTTACTTGTCATGCAAGTATTTTACATGTATAATACTTGCATGACAAGTATTATACATGTATAATACATGTAAATGCATGAAATATACATGTAAAATACATGTATATCAAGTAAAAATACATGTATAATAGTTGACATGCAAGTATTATACATGTATTTTTACTTGATATACATGTATTTTACATGTATATTTCAGGCATATACATGTATTATACATGTATAATAGTTGACATGCATGTATTATACATGTATTATACTTGTAGTTATACATGTAAAATTTACAAGATCCCACCGTGAAGGGGAAGTTGCCCCCCCCCCCCCACCAGGTAGTTGCGTTTCACTACGCCTGAGAGCAGCAGGAATACGCGCGCGGCGGGGGGGGGGGGGGGGGGTGTGGGACAAATGAAACTTGCCAGGGAAACACCAACAAAAAAGAAGACAAGCCCTACTTGAGAGGGGAGCCCCTGTCTGATTATTCGGAACTTTCAGGGATTCTCGGGGGAAATCCTCCCCCCCCCCCCTCCCCTCCTCGAGAGCAAACGGCAAACCAGACGTTGTTTGAACGATTTATTTGACCGTGTCTCTCAACAGCCCTCCCGGTGAGAGGAGCTGCGTCCGTTCCGAGTTCGCCTGGCCACACGGTGGCACTGTATGCCACCTTCTCCTATTCCGTTGGTCGCCTATGGTACATTATTTTTTGTGCTCGGCGTAAAATCCCGAGAGTCTTCGACACCTGCTCCATTGGTGAAACGCACACACCTCGACCTGTGATGAGGTGAGATGTGGCTCTGCAATTACGGCACTACCGCGTGCCGTAAAATCAAATCGGACCTGTGTTCTCTGTGTTACATTTCTTCCTTCATTGCATGAGGCTGCGCAAAAAAAAATAGACTAAGAGGGTGGGGAACTATCGGACAGGGTGCATTGCGAACATCAATCCGGCGCTGGGAGAAAAACGCACGACTATCTCGCGATACGAAGAGCCAAACGCATCTCTGAAGAGTTATCTTCACACGATATGACCGCAGGCTGTGTTGTCGGGAATTTTGTGGTCTGGCCCCGTTACGTTCCTGGGCTAAATTTCTTAGGTGGGGTAATACCGCCTTGGCGAATTCACAGCGTCTCCCAAAAACGAAGAACAACGCCCCAAAAATTCACAAAAATTCACAAAAACCGCGCTGCTATTTTTTGCGATTTTTTGTGAAATGGTTTCCAATTGTGCTATTTTTTGTGCGCGGGTACGGTTCCCTCGCCGAGGCGCGGTGCCGGCACGCTAATCCAACTTTAATAATATTTTTTGTGATTTTTTGTGAAATGGTTCGCGATTGTGCGATTTTTTGTGAAATGGTTTGAGAGCGTGTGATTTTTTGCGAAGCCTGATATTTTTTATGACGCTTTGCTATTTTTTGCCGATGATGCGACGCTGATTTCGCAGGTGGATGAGGCGTCGGTGCAACAAGCTGTGGATGTCGTGGCTGGCTTCTGCGAGATGACCGGTATGGCGCTGAACGTCAAGAAGACGATCGCGATGGGTATACCTAAGGGCTCCTCTGCAGTCCGCAGAAAGCGCCCCTACATAGGCACCCTGGGGATAGGCGACGCCACGTTCCCTACGAAGAAGGCCGCCCCGATCCTTGGGGCAAAGGCCTGCATCTCGGACAAGCTGAGGGAGAGGCGCAACAACGCCAAGCTCGGTTCGTGCGAGCAGCTCCTGCACCGCCTACCGTCCTCTCCGCTGGGCACCAGACAGCGGGGTGAGATTGTTGCAAGCAACGTGGTGTCGCGCACGATCCACGGAGGATCCTACGCGCCGGTGTCTGACACGGCGATGAAACGGCATAGGAGCAAGCTGACGACCGGGATCATCGGTGTGAAGCACCCGTCGCGAAGTGTCGGTGCAACGCTCTCCATCATCAACAAGAGCCACCTCACCGACCCCGCGACTGCGAATGCCTACACCATCCTCCGCACCCTCTTCGACACGTGCTCGCGGAGGCCTGGGCTGGTGAGTCGCCTGAACTCCATCAAGGAGAAGTACGAGGACCACGACACGCTATCCCCGAAAGATGCCCTCGGCCCAGTCGGTATTGCGCTGCATACTGCCCTGCCCGCGGCGGGCCTTGACTGGGGCGACAACATTCTTGATTGCGCGCTGGGAGAGATGAACTTGGTGCAGGAAGACCGCTCATCCCGCAACCACGCCCTGCGAGAGCAACTGCGCCGGCACGCCTGGCGGAAGCTCGCCGAATTTCGCCCCTCCTTCGCTGGGATCGAGAATGGTGTTGACTACCTCAGGACGAATGAGCTGCGCCTCACCACCAAAAACCCCATGATGGCCCACGCTCTGACGGTGATTCTCATCGGAGGCATCTTCTTCGCGACGCGCTGGGGCCGCAACAACGCCTACGTCTCTGGTGGTGAAAGGGATGATGCCTCAGACGCGCTCTCCCCCCCTCCAGACCCGTCCGATGAGGGCGCGGCGACACAGGAAGAGTGCGAGGAGGATGAAGAAGCCGAGGAGTATGAGGAAGCGGAGTCGGATGACGCTGCCTCGGAAGCCGATGACGACCCTGATGCTGCCTCCCCCCATGCTGAGAACGCAGATCCCCCTCCTGAGAAATGCGTACACTGTGCGGACGTGCTGGACGACACACCAGACCACCTCTGGTGGGTGTGCAGTGCCTTCGACTGTGTCCGGTCTGAGCCCCAATTCGCGCCTCTACTTGCCGCGGACCGCTCTGACTGGCCCCCGTGCCTTGCGCGCTATGGCGTCGTGCCGGAGGGATTCGACGTCGACGTGACGCTGCTCCACACGCTGATGGGTCGCATTGTGCTGAAGCGTTGGGAACTGGAGGCTAAGAGCCGTGGTGCAAAGCCCCTCGTCCACCCCTGGACAGCCGCCCTCTCGCTGCCTGCGGAACCTCATGACTTTGACTTCTCCCGCATCCCCGATGTACCTCCGGGCGAACGGATCTGGAAGAAGGCTGACATTGCGCTCCTGCGTGCCTTCACTGGTTGGCTGAAGGCCCTGCGCTGGACGGATAGGGGCGTAGTGTCGAACATTGAGCTCGCTCTCGACTTCGAGGTGTACACAGGCATGCAGCTCCCCCGGGCGACGGAAGGGACCAGCGACCTCCCCCTCCCGCCACTCAGGGAGCGTGGACGTGTCCTATGGACGTTGATGAAGCACATGATGCAACTCTGCCAACGCACACAACTCGGTAAGCCGTGGCCTGCCGAGCGGCAGGACCGAGTGGGGTGCCTCTCCTCCGTCGGCGCAGGGGAAGTATGGGGTGGCGTCGTCCCCAGACCCATCTTTGCCGGTGGCGCTGAGACGATCACCGCCATTGAGAACAGCGCCAAACGTGCCGCGCGGGTCCAGAAGGGCGACCTGACCTGGGGTAGTGACGTATACCCAGACTACACCGGGATTAACAGAGCGGGGCGTGCCGCAGCGTGGGAAACCCCCGGGCCTGGACCGACCCGTAGCGCCTCTCCAGTGCTTGTACCTGATCACCTGGCCATACACGACAAAACGCGGGTCTGCAACGCGCACTCAAAACCTAGGTGCGACCTCTGCGAAGGCCAGGAGCGCAACTACCAGACGCATCTGGAAGCGTGCTGTCGCGCGCACCACTCGCATGACGACGGCCTGTCTGTACGGTGCTGCAAGAAGCACAAGATGACGAGGTGTGGTGCATGCACCAAGGCGGAAACCTGCTGCGAGGCGGGCCACCACGAACCCCCCACTGACGAGGACAGCGAGATGTGCTCTGCTGATGATGACGGCAGCGGCGATGGGCACTCCGCGGGTGGCCCCTCGAACGGCGGCGACGAGGAGGTGGACTCCTGCGACGACAACGACGCGGATGGGGACAGTCCCCCTGCCGCTGGGGGCGGAGACGGGGATTCCGGCCTCAGCGAGCGCGACGAGGCCGCCGACGCGCCCTCGGCGGCCGCCGACGATGATGATGATGGACCCCCATCTGAGGGATGTGAGACCGCACTGGGACAGGTTGCCACTGAGGGCGCCGCCAGTTATGTTTATGAGAGTGGCCCAGTGCCAGAGAGGGTGGAGCCCCTCTGTTCAGATGTGTCTTGTCCTGGTGTGGACGAGGTTGTGGCATGCTGCGACCTCGAGCTACCGCCAGCCCCTTCTCTCTCTTCCCTGCCTCTTCCTAGCTTGCTTAAGAGGCTGGCTGACGTGCGGGACGTGGCTGATGCCGCGCCTTTCAACAAAAGACAAGCTACCTGCACCGTAGTCAGCTCCTTGAGTGGCCCTTGTCCTGATATCTCGTCGCTTAGACCTTTCCCCAACGTGGCATCCCCTCACCCTTTGCCGGAGAACACCCCACCTCCCTTTCGTCTTGTCACTGGCCCGGGTACACAGACAACCGGCGGGCTCGGCAAATCAACAAAGGTGCTTTCATCAAAGCGCACTGCCCAGTCGTCGCAGTCTGAACCTGGATTCACCTTCCTGCCCCCTCATGTCCCATCTGCCGCAAAGAGAGAGGCGGATGCCCTTGGCGCGCCCGACATCCCGCCACCGGGAAAAACGCTTGCAACTTGCGAAACGGTTAGCGCCTTGGACATCCGGCCTTTCCCAGGCTTACTTCCCCTACCCCTCTGCAAGGGTACTCATTGCCCCTCGTTCCTCTCACCCCGCCCCCTGGGCGCCCCTGTCTCGAAAGCAAAGGCCGTTGGGCAATCTGACTCGAAACCTCCAGCAGTGGCTACCGGCTTCCTGTTTGATGCGCCAAGCAGGCCACTCACTACAGCTAAAGTCAAGGCATGGAGGTGGTTACTTCCCCCTTGCGCGATTGATCCCATTCCCCACAAGGTTCGTCTGTCGAAGATCCATCGGCAGAAACGTTTCCGAGCCCGGGCTTTCCCTTTTGACCCCCCCCCCGCCAGATCAGGCGTTCATCAGACTTCCTTCCCAGTAAGTGGAAGGTCCCGCGCTATTTTCAACGCGCGGCCGAGGTATCACCCTCCGAGCTTCATTCGGTGGAGCCTCCGACCTTCAGTGTTCACGTGTCTTTCCCTATTTTAACAAAAGAAAGGAGCAGATCGCGCCCGTGTGGTGTGACTTAGTAAAAGACTTGGATAGCGTATCAGTTCTCGTGCGTCGTCTTTCGTAGACGTTCTGTACGATGCGGATCCGCTAATCCAACATAGCAAACTATTTTTTGCGATTTTTTGTGAAATGGTTTGAGACCCGAAGGGGGTCGGGTACCCCCCCTCTGTCCCCAGCACCAAGGGGGGTAGGGTAGGTCCCAGACACCCCAGGGCAAGGATTTGCCTTGCAGTTCGCCACTGCTTGCCGTTTCGTGGATCTCCACGACCTGTGCCGCGCACCTTCGTTAGAGCAGCGACCTCAGGGGTGGGAGATGGCGTGACCGTTGTGAGATCCAAGACGGACGCTGACACACACGGCCAATGTGCGTTGGTCCACTGCCGAGGAACCCTGAGGCAGCACTTCCTGCAGTGGCTGCAGGGTGGCACGGCCCCGGGCCGTGTTTCCCCAGCTGGCGCAGCAGATACAATGCGTACCTTCAGGAGGAGTTGGGCATCACGTCCACCACCCTTTTTCCATAAACCCAAACCACTGCATCCGCCATTAGTGCCCAAGTGCCAGCACCGCCCAAAACGCAAGAAGGCGCAGAAAGTCGCAAAAAGTCACAAAAAGTCGCAGAAGTCGCAAAAAATCACAAAAATTCACAAATTTTGCACTGCGAAATTTTGCTATTTTTTGTGAAATTTTGTGAAATGGTTTGAGATGGTGTGAATTCGACCAGGCGGTATTACCCCATTAGGGCTAAATTTGCACCACCAAGACCAGCTTGGCCATCCCATGGTTCGAACATGGGAATAAAAGGCAAAAATGATTTGCGGGGAGGTAGGGCACGCACCGCCTGGCTTCCAATTACACAAATACAGTCATCACAAGGCCGATTTGTGGTAAGTCTCCCATGTGTCACCACAGGGTAATCTATAACACGCCCGAAACAGCTGGGTTTGGAAGCGAGCAAACGCTGTCCTCCCTGGAGTTTGGGGGCCCCTGTAGCACGCTGTGGAAGGAGACTGTTGGCCTGTGCAGTAGTAGTATCTCACAGGTGAGCGGGGAAGATACTCCCTAGCATGCACCTCAGCATCACGCACACACTGAACACAACCCAGCACCTATGCAATGTTCTGTCCTTTTTTAACACAACGGATGGGGGGGGGGGGGATTTTTACTTGTCCCACCCGAGAACGCCCACCCCCCACCTCACCGGCGCCGCATTTTTTTTCGCCGTTCCTTAACCCCTCTCACCTGTGCCCTTCGCTGCAAAAAGCTCCCCCATCCGCCCCCACCCCCCCCCCCCCCGCTTTTGCACTAAACGCCTTGCGACCTGTCGGATGATGTAATACTTCCGTGATGATTCCATATTATTAGATTCATCACCGAGCCAGGTCGCCTCCAGACACATCCACCTTCACACAGAACGGTCAGCACATTGCAGGCATGCCTGAGAAAGAAGAGGGGATGCTGGGGGAAGGAAACAGAGAGGGGGTGCAGAGAGAGAGGGAGTGGCGGTAACACCTTCCCCCGTCCTCCAAATTTTCTTGCGATTACGTTGTGTGGGTGATGGGGGGGGGGGGGGGGAGAGGGGCGCTCGAGGGCATTTTTAAATGTGCCCTGTGGACTGCGCCCCCCCCCCCCCCCCCCCCCACGCCCTCCACCTTGTTTGGTGTGCTTCGTAGTCAGTTCTATGGTGTTGTTTCCTTCAGTATCGCAAGGAGGAGGGACGGGGTATTGTGGTTGCCCCCCCCCCCCCCAACTTTTCCGCACAGGTGCCCCCTGTCCCGCCCCACATTTGGGAATCCCCTCGCGCCGCGTTTGGCAGGCAGGCAAATATACTGATCGTCGCGCGGCATTTTTTTTTCCCACAATTTTATTTTGGCGGACTCTGGGACCTCTGCCCTCGGGTGCTTGCCTGCTAGACCCCTTCCGCAAGGGTCTGCCGGTTTTTCTTATTTTACGCAGGCAGCTCCCGAGACCTGGCGATGTGCTTGAGAGAGGGTGTAGAGGGTGGGGGGAAGACAGGAAGCAGGGGCAATACAAAGGGGCGGTCTGGCGCTGGGCGAACCGGGGGTGGGAGGGGTTACTATTCAGGGAGGCTGCGGCGATATGTTTTTGAACGATTTGATATATTTTTTTCCTCTCCCCTCGCTGCTGTGAACGATGTTAAATGTAAATAACAGAATGGTTTTGAACGATTTGAACGATCTGGCTTTTTATTTTGAATGATAACGGAGTGCGGGTTTCCCCGCTCTGTCCGTCCGGACAGCGAGACACGAGTATCCAAAATTGGAGGGAAAAAGATGAACGGAGGTTTTGCACGTGTAGAGAATGAGCAGGGAGGTTGGGGAGGGAAAACGACAGAAACCACAAGGATGAAAGGGCCAATAGAACCCAGGGTGCCCTCCCCACCCCCCTGCGACTCTGAGAGAAATGGCTTGACACTCTCTCTGCCGTTGAAAAAATTATTCGATTTGAGCCGCTGCCTCGTGTTAGGCGGGGAGGCGCTTTGTTTGGCGGAGGGCGGGAGGGGCAGAAATAAGAGCAAAAAGAGCGCCCAACAGGAAGAGAGAGGGGGGCAGCTTTGCCGAGTATGGGCACATTCCAAACTGCAGCAGGATCAGGTTTTTCAACAAAACAGAAAGAAGATTATCAGGTGCCGAAAGCAGGGGCTCCGTATGACGGAACCACTTGGGAGAGGCGATATACACCCAAGCCAAAGCAGTTTTAACGCCATACAAGAGAGCCGGCAAGATGTGTGGCAAATAGGTAGAAAGCCTGTAGACATGTGAAATAATGACAGAAGGTGAGGGAGACAGTCATCCTTTTCCAGCATTTTATTGCCGGGGAATTCGTAAAAGATTTTTAGCGGCGCCGTGACGTAGTTGGGGGGTGTGGGGTGCACTTCCCTCTCTGCGTAGCAAGCTGTGTTAATTTTGCCACCTTGTTTGTCAGGCGGCACACTTTTCTGCACGGTGTCGAGTGAAGGCAACCCCGCTCACTCCTCCCCCCGCCACCTTTGGCACTTCATGATTTGCCAAGAAAAGAACTGTTTAATGTTGTCCCTGTTCCAGGGACCCGGGCGCGCGAGAGCGCGCCAAAAAGCGCAAAAAAATATAGCTGGAGTCGTGCAGGATCATTCGTGAAGAAATACGAAAGGTAAACGAGAAAAAGTTTTTCGTTGATCGCATAAGACTGTGTGTGACGGCAAGCACCTAGCACTTCCCCTATCGCTGCATTTCCGCCTGACAAGTACCTTGTTGGAAGACAAAAAAAATGTCTATCTATCCTCCATCGATCACACTGTGTGATGGGCGCAAGCGAAAGAAGGGTGCCACCGGTTATGCCAGTGTACGACTATCCCAGACGACTGAAGCATACCGACCAGCGAAGACCCCCAGGAGCGTGTTTTCTGAATGATTTGAACGACTGTTGGCCGTGTTCATGCGTCCCCCGGTGAGAGAGAGAGGGGGTTGCTGTTTCGTGTTCTCCTTTTGTTGGAGTGTCGACACATCCCGAGCGAGGCTTCATCTGTCCGTTGACACCCCCCCCCCCCATCTCCTGCAGGAAGGATGAGGGGCGGTGTTCAACGCCTTCTTTGCATTTCAGCTCGGCAGTGCCCGAACCCCCTCCCCGCTTTGTGCTGTAAAACTGACCCTTAGCATCGTGGCGCCGTGGAAACTACACGGCTGAACATGAAAAACCTGAAATCGTCTGAAAAAATAAGAATGAAATACAAGAGCTGGCATGATCGGTGTGTAAGTCAGGCGCGGGTGGCGCATTGAATGCCACAGGGGGGGGGGCTCTTTTTCGCTACGTGCGGGAAACAGCGTCAAGTTTTTTTTTCCGGATAGGGCACACGGCTGTCCGACACCTTAGAGCGAGCAAGCCCCCTCCTCCCCCATTCTGCTGCCCACCTCGCGCAAAAATCGCATCTGACAGGGGGGGGGGCAGCCAGGCCGCCCCCCACGCGGTATAGGTCTCTTGGTTCCAAGGAAGAGGGGAAGGGGCAGGGGGGGGAGACAAAGGGAGAGTGATAATAAAAGCTGATTGTATTTTTTTTTGAAGAAATGGAAATGAGCGCTCCAGTGAAAGAAAAGTCAGCTATGCATGGCAGGGGCTGCTTCTGGAGAGACACGGGGGGGAGGGTGGTCGCACAAACTGCCCAACAATATAAACTACAGGTGCATTGTTCGCTGGATCTGCTGTATCACTCGTGGCTTCAGTCAAAGAACTGGGCGTGATATGACGGGCAGATGTTTAGTGTGGTATGGAATCGTGGCTTAACCTCACGCCCCGCGGATGGATTTGTCGGTCAAGCTGATGATGTTCGGAATGTGCAGTGTCAAAATAAGCCCCTGCCACATGCAGCACACACACACGTGATTCCTTTGGAGTCGTGGCGTGGACACATGCGGCAGGCAGAAAGTGGTAAAACGGATACAGGCAGTATACCAGATCTACTGATCAGGCGCCTAGAGGGAGGTAGATAATCTTGATGACAGGAAGTGCAGGGATCACTAAATGAAAGGTCAAAAGTGGACCACCCACCTTCCACTCTAATTGCGGGCCGTACTTGACCAGGGGCGGGGGAGAGGGACTGAAGTCGAAGCAGAGTGAAGCACAATGATGGTCTCCCTTCACTCGTTATGCAGGTTGTGAACAGGGGGGCGGGGGCGGGGCGGGGCAGAGCAAGGCCGGCAATGACAATGGTAAAAGATCATTGGACCAGGGTCGGGGGATCCCTCGCTACCAGCCACAGCCAGCCACGGCTCTCAGTCAGCCAGTGGGGGGGGGGGGGGGGTAGGGGGGGTCAAATGGGGGTGACAAACACGATTTTTCAAAAAACCGGCGCAGAGGCCCCAAAGCCCCCGTAAACCCTCCAAACCCCCCCAGATCGGTCCGGAAACCCATCGAACCCCACTTTTCCACCATTCCGGGCACCTCAGGTGCCCGAATTGGGGTACCTAAATTTTGTGCCACCGTTTGGTACCGGACAGTGCCACTGTGTGGGAGGTTGGAAAAGAAAATGCCCCAACACACCACATCTGAGGGTTGCAATGCATGTTGCTTGCCAACCACGTCATCCGGTGGGTGTCAGGCGCTATGTAGGTGGCATCAGCCAGGTCTTCGATGTGTTCTGGCTTGTATATGTACCTCCCTGTCACCATGCACCGGGAGGCTGCCTGTAGGTACGGAACAAGTCCAGATGGTCGTGTGATTCCTGTGCAGCAGTGCTCCACAACCGGGATGTGTTGACAACGACTGTTGCAACACGAGCTGTACATTCCGGGAACACACGAAGTGCGCTGTCGTGGTACCCATTGTGCAGAATTGGTAGTTGCTGCGGTCTACTTTGCCTGGCCCAAGAGCACTGATACTGAACAGTGCAATATGCGTGGCGAGGTGAATGCAACGGAAGCGCGCAAAGTCAATACAGCTCTCGGATGGCGGGTGGTGGTGCCACTAGTGTGTGACGTTCACTCGAGGATACAACGCATCACAATGAATCAGCAACCGTGGACCGAGTACAATACGCTCTCTGTGGCTGGTGTGGGGGACAAAGGCAGTGCCTGTGCCGCAGGCAGGGAGGTACATATACAAGCCAGAACACATCGAAGACCTGGCTGATGCCACCTACATAGCGCCTGACACCCACCGGATGACGTGGTTGGCAAGCAACATGCATTGCAACCCTCAGATGTGGTGTGTTGGGGCATTTTCTTTTCCAACCTCCCACACAGTGGCACTGTCCGGTACCAAACGGTGGCACAAAATTTAGGTACCCCAATTCGGGCACCTGAGGTGCCCGGAATGGTGGAAAAGTGGGGTTCGATGGGTTTCCGGACCGATCTGGGGGGGTTTGGAGGGTTTACGGGGGCTTTGGGGCCTCTGCGCCGGTTTTTTGAAAAATCGTGTTTATCCACGTAAAAGGGGGGGCATTTGACCCCCCCTAGGCATACTTGTCCCCCCATATGGGGAACCCCCTAAATCTGGGGGAAATATGGGGGGTCTCAAAACCCCGCCCCCATATGGGGAAAAAGGCTGAAAATATGGGGAAAACCCGGTAAAATATGGGGGAATATGGGGGAAATATGGGGCCCATATGGGGGGATATGGGGGTATTCGTGCTGCAACGGGAGAACATCAAACCACTCAGGCACGCGAAGTGCGCGTCGAAACCGGCCTCATGCCTTGTTGGGGATCCTCCAGGAGTCCGATCCTGGGGAGGTGCGCGCTCGTTCAGGTGTGGCCAGGTCTGCCCCCCCCCTGGAAGATCCCCCAGGTGGGTCGCACCGACCTCCTGTTCCTCTCCTGCGCCGACACAGCGGCAGCGGAGAGCGAACGCTTCCCGGTTTGGCGGGGCACCGCAGTGACAGCGGCAGCGATGGTGGACACATACGCACAGACACACATAGCGCGTTCAGGGTTAACAGCTCCTCACAACACACACTCTTGTGTTTTTAAGTCCTCACTCTCACACTCGCTGTCCTCCTCCTCTGGTGTGTTTGTGATTGCGAACTGCCCCCTGGGGTCCTTAATTAGACAAGGGAATTCACAAGCAGTGCATTCTGGGGTGTCAGGCGCTTCCGCCGCTTTTGACCGCTCCGAGCGCCGAAAAGTCGGAGTCGACGCTCGTCACCAGGCAGCTTGACATATTCAAGCTGCATCTGCCGGGTGGAATGAGACCTGTGAAGGCCAGTACAAGGACTGGCTGCAGGACGCAACTGTTCTGCCAGCAAAGACAGGACTACTGGACAGCATGCTCTGATGACAGCTACTCAGACTTGAAGAAAGTGGCGGTCGGCACTCTCACAGCACCTTTTGTGGTCTGACTCGAGCACTTCAGCCGGGCGTTTCCTCTCTGCAGAAAGCGACGAGGTGAGATGGCTCTGCAAGGTGCTAGACGTCCCCTGTCAGTGGCTGACTTCACACCCTGTGAAAAGCAGAACGAAGAGAACTGTTTGCTGACTGCTTCCACCTGAGGAACCCCTGGGTTTTCCCCCATATATCCCCCATATGGGGGAAATATGGGGGAACAGGACTTGAAAAACCCCCCATATTCCCCCCATATTTTTGGCCTTCCCCATATGGGGGTACAAGTATGCCTAGGGCAGTGATAGAAAATACGTAAAAAACGTTCAACGTATTTGAACGTTCAACGTATTTTTAAAAAAATGCGTCGAAGTTGAACGTTTTTTTGGCTTTTGGGCGTTTTCACCCACTGGGTGCACTCTACACATGAAATCCCCCTAGCAGTAGGGGGTGGGCCCCCTGCACACACTAAAGGGGACACCTGTGGGATGGAGAGTGTCACGCGTGGCGAAAAGGCGGTGAAAACGGGGTTCTGTAGTCCGAGAAGGGGCGGGACCCGGAAAGGGGTGGTTGGTACCCCCTCTTTTCAGGGTTGACTAACTCCGGAAAAGCGGGGGTACCAACCCCCTCTCGACGTATCTCCCAGTTTTACCCCACTCGACCGGCTGGAGTCCGTCGTGTAGAGGAAGTGGATGGCCGAACGTGAGCTGGATTTAGACCGTCGTGAGACAGGGTGGTTTTACCCGACTGAGAGAGAACACCTCGAGCCGGCGTATGTCGACAGCAATATGGGGAACTCCCATTTCAGTCCCTGGTATCTACGTGTCCGAGCGGACAGTGCCGTGATGCTCCCACTGGATGGATTACGGCTGAACGCCTCTAAGCCAGAACCCAGTCTAGAGACATACGTGACTTGCCAGAACCCAGTGGGATATCCCGCATGGGAGAACCGTATGGGATATCCCATCTGCAGGGGTTCACCTCAACTGCACCAGCCCGCTTCATGGAGCAAAGGACAAGGGATGCTGTCGACTGCATCGCGAAGCAAGTCGCTGTAAAATCGTGCTCCAAGGACGTCTTCCGCACGGTTGTCGTTGGTGCCACCAACTCGCCCTTGCTCTGCTTGAGGAAAGGTGGGTTTGTGACTGGTGTCCCCTGCAGACGGTAGGCAATGTGAGAAACGTTCAAATACGCTGAACGTTCAACGTATTTGAACGTTCAACGTATTTTTAAAATCGGGATTCTGAAAAATACGCGTATTTTGCCTTCACTGCCCTAGGGGGGGGGGGGGGGCAGGCTGCCCCTCACCGTTTCTCACTCAGCCACGCCTGGTAGCGAGGGCCTCCCAGGGTTTGGTTGAATTTTATTCCTCGCACACTCGTGTGAGCAGAAAGTCACTTTTTTTGACCGGAATTTCGGGGGAACTTGGTGGAGGTGAGGGTAGACGAGGTCGGAACACATCTGCCTCGAAAAAATTTGTCAGAACCACCCCCCCCCCCTGGAGAGGGAGACGGGTGCATCATGAGGCGAGGGACTGGGAACATGGGGGTAGGTAAGCTCAAAGGGAACATTGGGGGGGGGGGGGCTGCTGGTTATGAGGAGCGGGGTGTGTGTGTGTGTGTGTGTGTGTGTGGTTATAAAGTTTTAAGGCGGTGTCGCCCTGCACGGGCAGTAGCACCTCCCCTTCAGTATCGCACTCCCGAAGGATTCCCCAACACGACGTGACACCGGTTTCGACGCGTACTCTTCGTACCCCTCCCCCCGGCCGCGTCTCTTCAGCGAAGAACCGGGGATAATCGGACCAGGGCTAGCTAAACCCTGGTGGTGTCACGGGTGGGGTTGGAGAGGGAGAAAAAGGAAGAAATGAAGTTGCGAAAAAGTCAAACACTGACACGTGAAATCAATAAAAAGGGTGGTATATATCGCCCCCTTGCTGCGACGAAGACACTAAATAGTCAGGCCGCTTCAAGAGTCTTGAGGGCTTGAAGGAAGAAACAGGTTGCTGATGAGTCTCAGGAGCAGGCACCTTTTGTCCGCCCACATGACCTTCGCCCGAAGGCGAACCTCGTCCAGCTTGGCTCGATCGCCACAGAGAAGGGGATCATTCTCCGCTGTGGTGAACATCTTAAAAACCGAGGGTGCAGAGGTGGGGCAGCCCACTGGTGCGACAGCAGGCCGCCCCCGGATAGCTATAACTAGTGCATAGGAAGAATACGACGGCACACGCAACAGATGCCGAAGGCACAACGGCGGGTCACTTTTAACCACCAGAGGAGTGGCACTCCCGAGGGGTGGGGAAGGGGGGGTAGTCACAACACTTTCGAAGGAAGAAAAGGGGCAAATGGGATGTTTTGTGCAAGGTAGAAAGGAAGTCACAACATGAGGCAGGGGGGATTGCTCATCAGGCCTGGGGGAATAGAGGGTTTGTGTGTGGTTATGAAGTTTTAAGGCGGTGTCGCCCTGCACGGGCAGTAGCACCTCCCCTTCAGTATCGCACTCCCGAAGGATTCCCCAACACGACGTGACACCGGTTTCGACGCGTACTCTTCGTACCCCTCCCCCCGGCCGCGTCTCTTCAGCGAAGAACCGGGGATAATCGGACCAGGGCTAGCTAAACCCTGGTGGTGTCACGGGTGGGGTTGGAGAGGGAGAAAAGGAAGAAATGAAGTTGCGAAAAAGTCAAACACTGACACGTGAAATCAATAAAAAGGGTGGTATATATCGCCCCCTTGCTGCGACGAAGACACTAAATAGTCAGGCCGCTTCAAGAGTCTTGAGGGCTTGTGTGTGTGTGTGTGTGTGTGTTGGGGGTGGTAGGTAGGGGTTCAAAGGCCTTCAAAATGCTGATCTCGACCATCAGGAAGGTCACTACCTCCAGCTGTGGCAGGCTCCCGCTGATTCCCTGAGGGATATCACCGGATATCCGGGGAGGGAGAGAGAGGAAGGGGGGGTTGGGGGGTTAAAGTAGCATTGCATTGCTTGTTTGGAGAGGTGGGGGGCTTCGCGATTCGTTGCATACGATTTGTTGATAACTTTTGTCAGGGCGGGAAAATCCCCACCCCTACCCACCCCGACCCCCCCATCCCACTCCAAAACAAGAATTTTGGGTCCGTTCGTTCAAGAGGGTCGCGGGTGGGGGCAGCAGGCTGGGGGGTCATGATCAGGGGGGATCACAGCGGCCGGGCCCGCTGAATACGTTTATGGTTTGCGGATGTGGAGAGGATATGGAGAGGAGCTTTAAAAAAATCACGGGGGGCATTCTTGATCCTCGTTCTTCGCCATTTTTCGTTCTACGAAGCATGGGGGGGGGGGGGGGGAGGTGGGGGGATGGGATCCGAATATCGAGCAGGCGAGGTGCGCGAACAGAAAAGGGCGCGGAAAACATCGTACTCTCCGTTTCGCTTTACGGTAGACACCTCGCCCTTTTAAAAAAACAGCTCCGAACCGCTTTTTTTTGTTGAGCGCGCACAAGGCGTGAAGGTTCATCAATCCGAAAGCTCCCGTAGTACGATTTCCTTCGTTACTTTCGCGAATTCGTTCCGCCTCGTCACTTGAGGCAGCATAAATATGGCTCGGTGATGTAGCACCGCCCAACACAATGGTGTCATCAAACCAGGAGGTCGCACTTGGGGGGGTCGCAGGTGGGGTGGGTGTCATGATCATGCAAGAACCGAAAGGGCGCCACAGTTCCCCGCGGCACACTCCGGGAGAATCTCTGGAGACACACTCACCGCCACCCCCCGCCCCCAAAAACAATACAAAATACAAATAGCGGGCAAAACAACAGACTATCGACTGCAGAGAGGGCTCTCCAGTGGCGGCCCTACCCGGAGTTTCGGTGTTTTTTGTTTGTTTGACGAATTGAATTCTCGTTGTTGTGGTGGAGCAGTGTCGCCCGCAGCTCATCAGGGCTGCAAACTGCACTCTCCTCTGTATGCACGATTAATACCAGGTCCAGCACTCATTGTTTTTTTTTCAGAATTTGATCGGTTGATATCACTTAAATTTAGGGGGAAGGGGGTAAATTCACAGCAGGGTGCGGTGCGCTAGATGGTTGAAAACCGTGCGTTCTTCTTCTTCTTCTTCTTCTTCTTCTTGTTTGCAGGGGCAGCGTCACACAACGCAACGTCCGATATCTCGGCCCCCCCACAAAGCAACTAACCGATACCCCCATCCCCCCCTACCCCACCATCAACTGTGCTTCCACTGTCGGGTGGGGCAGGGGGGGGTGGTGATGTGGTCAGGCTGAATCAAAACGCGGCATCCGATCTTGAATGTTAAACGATGCAATGGGGGAGGGGTGATTATGATGAAGAGACAAACGGGGGGATAGGTTCGACCCAACCCTACACTCAAATTGCGTCCGGATAGCGTCCGGGCTATCGTGAGGGGGGGGTGTTAGGTGAAATAAATCTGTTTTTTTGGTTTTGATCAATTCTGCAAGGGGCGTGACAAGAGTGCTCCAAAAGGAAAATACTACGAGAAACACTTGGCCTCTATGCTGTGAGTGTTGCATTGGACGCTTCCACCTGTTGAACGGGCTCCACCTCTTGCACTTTGAAACCCCCCCCCCCATATTTTTTTTTTGATTTGACAACTCCGGTTTGGTGTACCTCGATGAGCTTACCTTACCTTGTCGTCGGACACAACATATCATCGTTGTCCCAAACCCCGTAACCCACGTGAAGTGGATCATCTGAAGTGCAGAATGAGGTGGAGCAGGTGGAGCACGAAACATAAGTAAACCATAGCAAGAGAGGCCAGCAGCAGTCCCGAGTCCATCGCGTTCCTCGTAGCATTTCCCGTACCACACAGGTGTGTTATGTGCAAAATACTACGAGAAACACTTGGCCTCTATGCTGTGAGTGTTGCATTGGACGCTTCCACCCAGGACCCTTAGGACCCAAGGACTTAGGGACGCCGCGCGAACGGTCTACTATTGAAGTGATCAGGCTCCGTCGCCCATCGTATGCATCCCTCCGATGGTAATGTACCGCTTTCTACGTTGTCACGAGCACCTTGTACGGAAAACGATCGAACCTCACTCGCTGAGGGGATCCGCCTGCCTCGGCCGTGTGCCGCCGTCGTGTGGTCAGCCTCGTGATTCTTGGTGTGCCCTATCGACAACATGCCTGTCTCTCCAGTTGCCGCACCCGGCGAGAGAGTTGATGCGTCTCAACCCGGCGAAACTAAGGGGGCAAAGGTTGCACACAGCCCCGCCTGTGCTGCAACCACCCGCTCTTGGCTGACCCCCGACGTCTGGTGCGTTTCCCACTCCGGGTGTTGGAATCCTCACCCTGTACCTCTTCGGGATCCTCCATCCCCTGGGGAACCCTTCCCCTCGAGGCTTCTTCACGTCTCCGACATATTGGTGTGTGCCCACATGACCCTTCTTCCTGACATCCTCGATGTCGTTTTGCACCCCGGGCGATGCACTGAGACGGCCGTATCCAGGTAGTCAGTGGCCATGCCCAGCCCCTCAGCGTGACAGTCCTCTGGTGCGCTCCCAGCACCACCACCGCGACGCTCGTGCATATTCAGCCACCATGACCCGGCAGCTCTCGCCTGGGGACAGGGCTCGGCGGATCGAGAAATCACAGTCTGAAACTCGCCTCCCAGCTCCTCCGCAGCAGTCTACTGTCCGGCCGTCTTAAACTCTCGCCCTTCGGGAGCCCGGCCAACACCCGGTGCTTTCCGGCGTGATCTCGATCGCTCTGTGGCTCTCTGTGTCCTCTCCGGTCTTCGCTGGCTGCGAGCGAGTTGCGGGGTGAAGCCCAACGCGCCTCTTCATGGCGCACTGGAGACGCTGCATGGAGTGCCCAGGGGTAGGTGTGAGAGGTGCCGGCCCTTCTGGGTGAAAGAGGGCGATCGCGCGCACTGTCGTCTCCTGAACTCCGCTCGAGCGGTGGACAACACGTTCCTGCGGCCCCCTTCCCACTGAGCTGATCCCCACTGTACCTGCCCCATCGCCCGCCTCGTAGACAGCGCATCAAACGGAGGCCCTGTGGCCCCACGTGGCGTCGATTCAGTGGTAACGCCCGGACTCAGTGTGGAGGGCGTATTTCCCGGTGCGTGAGGAAATTCGAGGCCCTGGAGGTGTGGGCATGCCAGAAGGATTCTCGGAGTCGCCTTCTTAATGAGAGAGGTGAGTCCCCGCGGACCGGAGCTTGTCGCACGCTGCAGTCGCTGTTCGGGCTTGTCGAGTAGGCTGCTGGGTACTCGGGAAGACTGGCTGACTGCCCCCCAACCTTGTGGAATGATCTCGGCCCGCTGCCATGGCTGCGGTTTCGGTGGACCCCCTCAGCGGCGGCACCGCTGACACAGGCGATGCGGACGCGTCTCTCAGTCGCTGCTTCTTTTGCTCCCCGAGCAGTGCAGCTTGGGAGAGCGTCTCGGCTGTGTTGGATACCTGATCTCTGTGTATGTCCCACGGCACCTCGCAGGTGTCCAGTCAGCAGCTCCCCTTCCCTGCATGGAACTGTGAGGTCGTACGTCTCAACACCGGGCCCCAGACGCCCGGAACTCCCCCTGACCCCTGTGAATAATGCAGGCTTGAATGTGTGTCCCCCGGCAGGGAGACTATGCTTCGACGGAGTATGCCCCGCTTGGGGCGTGTGCGGGCATCCGCTTGACGCCGGGGTGCGCGTAGTCGGCATTCGCGCAGATAAGCTGGGCACGACAGACGTGCCGGCTTCTCAGGGGCGTGTCCGGGGGCGTTGCATTGGTACACGAAAACTGTCGCCCTCGGAAAGCTCACGTCGCGTCACCGTGCTCGAGCTGGATCTGGCAGGCTGTGTGTGACAGGCCACCCTTCCGCCTTCAGGTGCCGTCGCTCGGGCAAAAAAGGTGTATTTCTCAATCAAGAGAGTATGCCCCTCACGATTGTGGCACGATTGTGTCTCCCCGGGTCAGGCTCGGTATTCCAGTCGAAAGCGTAAATGCCCCTCGGTACTGTGCTGGGCGGGGTTGTGTCTCGGTCAGGAGAGGAGGTGCCCCTCAGGCAAAATCCTGCGTCTCGCGGTCGGGAGTGAGTGCCCCTCGGCAGGAATGTGTCTCGGCCAGGTGTCCCTCAGGCAGGGAATGTAATGTCTCGGCCCGGTGTCCCTCGGGCATGAATGTGCGTCTTGGCCAGGTGCCCCTCAGGCAGGGTGCCCCGTAGGCGGAAGTGTATGTCGCGGCCAGATGCCCCTCAGGCAGGGTGCCCCGTAGGCGGAAATGTATGTCTTGACCAGGTGCCCCTCGGGCAGGGTGCCTCGTAGGCGGAAGTGTATGTCTTGGCCAGGTGCCCCTCGGGCAGGGTGCCTCGTAGGCGGAAGTGTATGTCTTGACCAGGTGCCCCTCGGGCAGGGTGCCTCGTAGGCGGAAGTGTATGTCTTGGCCAGGTGCCCCTCGGGCAGGGTGCCTCGTAGGCGGAAGTGTATGTCTTGGCCAGGTGCCCCTCGGGCAGGGTGCCTCGTAGGCGGAAGTGTATGTCTTGACCAGGTGCCCCTCGGGCAGGGTGCCTCGTAGGCGGAAGTGTATGTCTTGGCCAGGTGCCCCTCGGGCAGGGTGCCTCGTAGGCGGAAGTGTCTGTCTTGGCCAGGTGCCCCTCGGGCAGGGTGCCTCGTAGGCGGAAGTGTATGTCTTGGCCAGGTGCCCCTCGGGCAGGGTGCCTCGTAGGCAGAGGTGTCTGTCTTGGCCAGGTGCCCCTCGGGCAGGGTGCCCCGTAGGCGGAAGTGTGTGTCTTGACCAGGTGCCCCTCGGGCAGGGTGCCTCGTAGGCGGAAATGTATGTCTTGGCCAGGTGCTCCTCAGGCAGGGTGCCCCGCAAGCGTAAGCTGTAGGTATGTCGTGGCCAGGTGCCCCTCAGGCAGGTAATGTCTCGGCGAGATGCCCCTCGGGCAGGAAAAATGCGTCTCGGCTAGGTGCCCCTCAGGCAGAAGTGGGTGTCTCGGTCCGATGCTCCTCGGCAAGATCGTGTCTCGGTCAGGAAAGTAGGAGTTGGATATCACTGACGTCACTTTGCTGCATCAGTATCGACCCATTTATCAGCACCCGACTGTTGCTCTTGGTCCCGCCTTTGTCAGCGCCTCTGTGACGGAACCTCCAGCTGAAGTATGCGTTTGGAAACCTTGAGCGCGATCAAGCGTGAAGCAGGTTTTCGGCGAGGCGCGGTGATAGTCTCGATGGCTGATGGGAATGTCCTCAATCCGCTGCGGCCACGGGCGCAGCGCTGTCCCGCTGTCACGTTCATAAGCGGCGGAGGACCACCTTGAACACCACGGCGTCATCATCCCCATCTTTTTGCGCCCCTCCTTCGTGCTGATCCCCCCGTGCACCTCGCCGTCATTTATTAGAACCAGTGCGTGGGGGTGTTGTTGTCCTCAACCGCGGCTTCGGCCCTCTTGAGACCTGACACGAGCATGGTGTGAGGGTCGTCTTCTCGGTCGGGATTTGGTGCCCCTCGGGCAAGATTGTGGATCTCTCGGTCGGGAGAGCGGGTGCCCCTCGGGCAAAATTTTTGTCTCGGTCAGGAGAACAGGTGCCCCTCGGGCGAGATGCTGCGTCTCTCGGTCGGGAGAGTGGGTGCCCCTCGGGCATAGTTTTGTCTCGGTCAGGATAACGGGTGCCCCTCGGGCAAAACTGCGTGTCTCTCGGTCGGGAGAGTGAGTGCCCCTCGGGCAGAATATTGTCTCGGTCAGGAGAACAGGTGCCCCTCGGGCGAGATGCTGCGTCTCTCGGTCGGGAGAGTGGATGCCCCTCGGGCAGATTATTGTCTCGGTCAGGAGAACAGGTGCCCCTCGGGCAAGACTGCGTGTCTCTCGGTCGGGAGAGTGGGTGCCCCTCGGGCAAAATTTTTGTCTCGGTCAGGAGAACAGGTGCCCCTCGGGCGAGATGCTGCGTCTCTCGGTCGGGAGAGTGGGTGCCCCTCGGGCAGAATATTGTCTCGGTCAGGAGAACAGGTGCCCCTCGGGCAAAACTGCGTGTCTCTCGGTCGGGAGAGTGAGTGCCCCTCGGGCAGAATATTGTCTCGGTCAGGAAACCAGGTGCCCCTCGGGCAAGACTGCGTGTCTCTCGGTCAGGAGAGTGGGTGCCCCTCGGGCAGGGTAGAATGCTGCGTCTCTCGGACGGTCAGATCGTGTGTCCCTCAGTCAGGAGAGGAGGTCTCGGTCGCTAAAAACGCGCCCCCTCGGGCAGAGTGGTTGTGTCATCGCTGTTGTGTCACACCAATTGCCTCTCGGGCGGTGTGTCTTTTTTGATTTGACAACTCCGGTTTGGTGTACCTCGATGAGCTTACCTTACCTTGTCGTCGGACACAACATATCATCGTTGTCCCAAACCCCGTAACCCACGTGAAGTGGATCATCTGAAGTGCAGAATGAGGTGGAGCAGGTGGAGCACGAAACATAAGTAAACCATAGCAAGAGAGGCCAGCAGCAGTCCCGAGTCCATCGCGTTCCTCGTAGCATTTCCCGTACCACACAGGTGTGTTATGTGCAAAAAAAATGTCAAAAAAAAAGGAGGCGACAGTGATAGAGGCGCACCAATCTCATGCGCAGAAAGGCGGGCTTCCTGGAAACACATTTCGGTGTCAGACTGGCAGAGTGTCGACGCCAGGGTCGATAACCGGATTTGGGGCCGGGAGAGTTGGGGGAGAGAAGAGGGCGGGAGAGAACGTCAACGGAACAGACGGGCGAGCATGTCAGACGGACAGGGATAAAATATCCCAAAGGGGGCCTTCGCTCAGAAGTGCACGAAAGTGAGAAAAGGTGAACCGCCTCGCAAAGCTGGGCTGGGCAAAGTGGCACACAGTTTGGCACCACAGCGGCACAGAGCGAATGCCCCCGGAAGTTGTGTTTTGTGGTGTGAGAATAGTTTTGCGGAAGAAGAGCGGCATAAAAGCGACAAAGAAAAGTACAGCAAAAAAAAATGAAGCGCGCGCAACACACACAACCAGGGCTGTTCCTAACTGGGGGGCTTGTTCCCCACTTTCAGGATTCTGAACTTTTTTTCTAAGAATTTTTGTAAGGGGAAAAAAACTTTTTTTCTAAGAATTTTGTTAGGGGAATTTTTTTTGCACATAACACACCTGTGTGGTACGGGAAATGCTACGAGGAACGCGATGGACTCGGGACTGCTGCTGGCCTCTCTTGCTATGGTTTACTTATATTTCGTGCTCCACCTGCTCCACCTCATTCTGCACTTCAGATGATCCACTTCACGTGGGTTACGGGGTTTGGGACAACGATGATATGTTGTGTCCGACGACAAGGTAAGGTAAGCTCATCGAGGTACACCAAACCGGAGTTGTCAAATCAAAAAAAAAATATGGGGGGGGGGGGGGGTTTCAAAGTGCAAGAGGTGGAGCCCGTTCAACAGGTGGAAGCGTCCAATGCAACACTCACAGCATAGAGGCCAAGTGTTTCTCGTAGTATTTCTAAGGTTGTTTCGCAGAGGAAAAAACGTTTTCTAAGTTTTCCCCAGTCGACAGGGCGCGGACAAGGATGGAAGGGAAGTCTGTCCCCCGTTCAGTTCGCCTTGCTGGCCAACTGGAGAGCCAGACGTTCACTACCGTGGCCTCCGGCGGCTGGGGGGCTCCGCCCCCCAGACCCCCCTGTGGCGTACGTCTCGTACTCAAGTCCTTCGAATCCCACCAGGTCGGGGTCCAACCACTCCAGTCGCCTCTGAGGACGCAGCCAACTCGCACAGAATCTGTACGCCCACACGAACAGATGTTCGCTACCGTGGCCTCCGGCGGCTGGGGGGCTCCGCCCCCCAGACCCCCCATGTAGCGTGTGCCCGTCCATCTATCTCACTTCCCCGGGTACAGTGCAGCGTAGGAGGTCAGCGCCGCATCCATGAAGCGCTTCTTCGAAGCCTGACTGACATCGGACAGGAGGTCGGGCTTCCCCACCTGGGAGGTACACTTGCCGCGTTCGCGACATGCGTGACACGCGACACGCTACCTGAAACGTGAGTGTGCCTTGCTAACACGTGCATTTCAACGGTCTGCCGACGACCGTTCCCCAAACCAGTAAACCAGCAGTTTTGGAAAATCGGAGAGATCACCCTACTGCGCTGAATATGGTGCGCACCACTGCAACAATCCCCGGGAGCTTTTGGGCTTTCAGACCTGAAGGGGCCAGCACGTGGGTGGCGTCGGGGAGTGGCAGCTTTGTAACTGTCCTCCAGCTGCTGGCATGTCCAGTGCGAGAGTGCCAAGGTGTATTGAGTCCGCGGAGCACAACCCCCGATGAGAACGAGTGCCAGATGATCCTCATTCATTTTCAGCTGTAACGCGCATGAGGGGCACTCTCTGCCGCAAGCATCTCTGGGCATCACTCGAGAGCTGTCAATTATGACGCGGAGAGGAATCAGAGAAAAGGTCCCGCCTGACGGGCACGCGCCTGGAAACTGTGGGGGGGCGAGCAAAAAATCCCTTGTAAAAATTCTTAGAAAAAACCTGGTTCCCCGACCCAAAAAACCTGGAAAAAGGGCTCGTTCCCCGCCCAGGCCTGCACACAACGTGTATCTTTTTTTTATATTCGTGCAGAGGACACCGAGCGGCTGCTCTTTATGCCCCCGACACACACACACATGGACACGCGTGAAGATTTGCTTGTTTCCAATTTTCAACAAAAAGTTATCTTTGGGGGATGGGGGGAGGGGGCACTCCGGAAAAGGCATCGCCCAACGAACCCACCCACTCCCCTCTGCATGCGTGAAAAAGCCATAAACCCCGCAACGGGGGGAGAGGGAGAGAGGCATCTCTGTGATTTGTGTTGTTGGAACAGGGGGGGGGGGGCAAGGGATGATGGCCTCCCAGACTCGATGATCCACTGCAGGGCCATGGCTGTCCGGGATGGGATCCTATCAAGGCGTTTTGGCTGCGATCCGGTTGTTGTTGGAATTGTTTATTTTTTTTGCGGGATTTACTTGTCGCGACGCGAGCTCTGCGGCAAAACTCAGCGCATCAAAAAAAAACGGGAAATATTCCCAATGGTACTCCTCAGCCGAGTGATGAGGCAAGGATGAAGACACACAGCGGGTGATGAAGGTTGTCGGAAGGCACGCTCGATGCGGTGGAAAGAACGGGGTCTCTCCCTCGCATCAAAGCGTGCCGACCACCAGCATGCACACAGGTTCAAGGAGGTTTTCACGCAAAATCGGAGTCGGGGCAATAAGGCTTGGAGTTGCGGGTTCGCGTTCTTTGTCTGTACGAACGGAAATACATCCGCCGTGCATCAGGAGAAAATGCACCCAGTTCAGAAACTGAACTCACATTCGTGGGGCGACCCGAGAAGAACATCCCAATAAACCTGCAGTGTGGACTGCCTCTGTGAAAATTTTGAACCTTGGCTGGCTGACGCCCATTTCAAATCCACTGCACGCATCGCACGCCGGGAGGGGCGGCGTGGGTGTGTATATTCTTTTTCGTGCCGGTTTCTTTGAAGGCAAGCCTCTAATTTGCACCCCCCCCCCCCCTTTGGGAGAAAGGACGGCGGGGGGGGAGGGTGGGCGGGGGGGGGGGGGGTTGACGCGATTCACCCCCCCCCCCTCACTTGAAAACGGTTTGCCTGCTGCAAGACCGAGGGTTGGTGTGAGTTAGGGCCTCCCCTCTCACAACCTCTCGCTTTACTCAGCAGGGGGGCACTACAGACATGTTGCAGCAGACACACGTCAAGCCACCAGACACCGCCCCGACACCGACGAAAAGTCGATGCACTGCCTGGTGCACTCCATCCTGCACACTGTGTGACAAGGAATATCGCAGAAGTCTGCTGATCAAGCAAGTCGGAAAAGTGTGCGCCTGCAACGACCCGAATTCGGGCTGCGAGATCTGCCAAGAGGAGAGAGAGAGAGAGAGAAGTCAAGGGAGAAGCGGCAGGAGGCACAGAGTTTTTGTTTTGCCGCCACGTTGGAGGGGTGGGGGACAGACGATGTTTTCCTAAATCTTCTTCTCAGGGTGGGAGGGGGGGGGGGGGGAAGAAAGAGAGAATGCGTGTGTCGGATAGATCTGATGTAGTTTCTTTTTGTAGCGCCAGTGCGGAAAGAGGTGCTGTGCGGTGGGGCGGTGCGGTGAAAGGATCGGAGCGGCAGCATCCTGTGAACGATTGTCAGTTTTTAACCCCCCCCCCCCCCCGCCCCCACCCCCCTCCCGACGGGTGAGCGGAGGGCTGGAGGGAGGGGTGTGAGTGGGTATGTTTCGGGTTTCTTTGAATTCCTGATGCGAGCAAAATCAGTCGCCGTAGTTTCTCCTCGTTGTTTCTCTCCCCGATGCCAACCTCAGAACCCCCGACCAGGTGGGAGGACCCCTCCCATAGGGTAGTCACATGTGGTCACAAGGGCCCAGACCAAGAGGGGCTAAGACACAACCCTCTCCGGTACCAACGACCTCTAGCCAGGACGTGCGGTTGATCAGACGGTGGCGGTTCGCAATGCCACGACGATGATTCCTCGGCCCCGTACGCCGCTTCGGTTGATCGATACCATCGCAGGACATGCGTGTCTTCACCGATCCTGTCGCTAACTTCCTCCTCTTATTTCTTCTGTTTTCTGGAGGGGGGGGGGGTGGGGTGTGGGGGAAATGTAAACACAATGCATGTTCTTTAGATAGACGGGAGGGGGGGGGGCAATGGTTTCCACGCAAAATAATCCGAGCGGGTGGGGGGGGGGGGGTACAGTGTTGACGTGAACAGTTATGCCTCTTTGTGCTGTGCTGTATCAAAAAAATGAGTAAAACACCACACTGCTGATGGGGGGGGGGGCGCTGAGAACAGGGACAACTTTCGGTTTGCGTGCAGGAGGAGAGGGTGGGGGCGGAAAGGGCAATACACGGGGGGGGGGGGGGGGTCGAATGTTCGGAGCAGGGGAATTGGTTTCTGTGGGGACAGGGGAACGTCTGCAAAAAAGAAAAGAAGGGTGAAATCGTGTTCCGGAAGCCGTGGGAGAAAACAGCCCCAAGCTAGTTCTTTTGTTCATCGAGCGCATGATTTTTTTCCTTTGCGTCTCAAGGCCGTGTGCTGTATGTTTTTAACGATTATTTCGTTTGCCGCGCTCGGCGCATCCCCTGGAGAGGAGCTGCTGTTGCGGGTTCTTCAGGGGTGGGTGTCAGTGCCGTTTTTCAAAGCGACATCTCTGCAGCTTCGGTTTGTACGATTTCCTTCTGCGTTCGTCAATCGCGAACACTGAAAATAATGATGACTCGGTTTTTCTTTCTGGGGGGGGGGGGGGTGGGGATGGGGATGGTCTTTGATGTGGGATTTTGAACGATTTGGACGTGTTTTTGGCCGTGCTTCGAGCAAGAGCCCCCCGCGGGGCTCGCATTCTGTTTCTTTCTTTTGCATAACGAGGGCAGATGAGGAGAAAAAAAAAGCTGGCGAGAAAAGCTTGTGCCATGCGCCCCAACACCTGCAAACGGAGTGAGGCACTGTGGACATCAGCAAATGATGTGGCATCCGCGCTGTAAGTCTTTGCGGAGCAACCGTGGTTCATTTTCTTACCTCCTTGATGTGTTGACGCTTCCACCAGAACAGGGTGATGTGGTGGCGGAAAAAAAATATAACACTCCAAGTTTTGCTCACGAGAAGAAAAAAAAGAAGAAGAGGTCGGCAGAAAAATCTGTATCCAAATCACTTTGGGTGCCTGCGCTGTGTGTCTGTCACAACCGCTGCAGCCAGGTCCCTGACTAAACATCGATAGGCGGGTGACTCATCAATTGCCCAGATTCTGGGGAAAAATCCCTCGGGTCCACAGAGGGGCACTATGAACCTTTTCGAGTGGGTCAATTTTGTTTGGGCGATTTTTTTGTCATATTCCCCCCGATTGTTTGAGCCTGGTGTAAGGCAAGATGGCCCCACGAGTCACAGCTCAACCCAAAAGGGGGGGGTTTCAACCCGTCGACCGACCAGCCAGGGAGACCAAAACCACAGCGTTGTGAGGGGAGAATGGGTTTGGATTGGTCCGGAGATCAGCGTCCGTCAGCACAACCACCTGTTATAGTTGCACCTCGAACTGGAAAAAGTATCGGATGGAGGGAGGGAATGACGAAGGGCGTTCTGTCTGAGGGGGGGGGGGGGGGACAGGCCTCTGGCTAATTCTGGGGCCGGACTTAACGTTGGGCCGGAGGGGGGGGGGGGGGCCCTACCCTACCCTACCCTACCCTACCCTACCCTACCCTACCCTACCCTACAGCACGTCGGGGGTACCCACAACCCGACCCAACCCTACCTTAGGGTGAGGGTTGGGTACCCATAACCCGACCCAACACGACCCTACCCAACCCAGGGGTCAGGGCCAGGGTTGACCCTAGACCCTACCCAACCCTAGGGTTAGGGTCAGGGTTAACCCTAGACCCTACCCTAACCCTCGGGTTAGGGTCAGGGTTGACCCTAGACCCTACCCAACCCTAGGGTTAGGGTTAGGGTTAACCCTTGACCCATATATAGGGTAGCCCCCCCCCCCCCCTAGGCCCCCGGATGTCCTTGAGAAAAACTGTAATTTTTTTGGAATATTCCGGTCTGGAGGTCAACAGTGCAAAACCGCCCCCAGACCCACCCCAGATATGAATTTCCGGAGGTTTTTACCCACTTTTGGGCCCACTAACCCTCATTTTTGGCCATTTTTTCGCTTTTCTGGGGTGAATCCTGTGCAGGGTGGTTGCAGGGCCATTTTGGGGCAAAAATGTGCATTGTAACGCACTTCTACTGGTCCTAGAGTCCCTGGATGGTATACAATGTACCCCAGGGATGCCTAGGGTACGTTTTGCACCCGAAAACCACCCAAAATGGGGTCTAGTTGCCCTAATTTTGACTTTTTTCCCTAAAATTGGGACTTTTACCCCACACGGGCGAATCCCCCATTTTTCCATGAATCTGCCCCGTTAACGGGTAACCGGTATTACCGGGTATTACCGGAAACCCGGTAATCGGCCTCCATTACCGGGTATTACCGGGTCAAAAACGGGTATTACCGGGTAAAATCGGGGGTATTACCGGGTCCGGTAATACCCGTTTTCGTATTACCGGGGATTTTCCGTGGGGATTTCCTTGGTACAGGGATGGTTCGTGGGGTGTCGCAGTGAATCAACTGCAGGGTTCTGGTGATCTTCCGTCTGGCAGTCCAAGGGAAGGTGCGCGGGGGGAATGTCAGGTGTTAGGTGACCCCCCCTGCGTTATTCTGAAGGCCAGCCTCTGCAGCCCCTCCTGGCCCACCCCTCACAGAGGCGGCCCTGGGAACACTGGGAGTGGGAACGGCTGGGGAACACCCACGTTCAGTACAACCAAGATCTATGAGGCAGGCTTTGCGGCATGGCGGTGGGGGGCTGTGTTGGCGTGGCGTGCCCCGATGATTACACAAACAAAGGTCGAGATAATGAGCCCAGGCCCTGATTCCAACACCTGTTCGTTCAACCAAGATCTATGAGAGACACACACCCCCCTGTCTGTGCCTGTGTCCTCCGTGTGTTGTCTCCTCTCCCTCCCTCTTCAATGCACTTCATGGCCTCGTCCGCTTCCACGGAGGCAGAGCGTGTCGTCACACAACAGGCCGTCCACGAGGCTAAGTTCTTTGAAGCATGCATCATGACTTGTCCCGACTCGAACCAAGCTGATGATTTATCAGAGGGACCAGTAGCCAAGCAAGATGACAAGAAGCAGGCGCAACTCGTGCATATATTGAGGGCCTGGTCGAATCCACGTTTTTCTGGGACTTCTCTGGATTGCATCATATCGTAAGGGGTCGCTCAAATACCTTGCCGCACCAGCCCGGATCTTAGCTGCAGGTCCTGTACAGGGTGCCAGGTGCTCTTGTCAAGGGTGTCGCCAGAGAGGCTTCACATGGGAATGTGCGTCTTGCTGTGGAGCGTATCACAGAGAATTTCTCAAAATGGAAACGTGTCGACACCACAACTCCAGAACCAGCTCTTCCCGTCCACCTGCCCAAACCAGCCGTTGTCTGGGAGTCGTGAGGCCACCACGTGGGTCGACTGCAGGCTGGTTAGCTTCCGCTCATCATACACGGGGCGGATACTCAGCGTCCCGAAGGCAGGTGCGATTATCCACCTTGGCCCGGGGGCAGTCCAGTGGCGAGCCCGTGTTGAAGCCACCCCAGCAAATATAGCAAGTCCGCTCACCGTACTGTGACCTGCTGTGGCAGGAACCACAAGCCCGGCCACGCCAAGAAGCATCTCTCGGTACCATAATGCTCGTTGGCTGCTCGCAGGTAAGTGTTGCGACAAGCACCCAGCCAGCAGAGCGATGTGACCGAATAACGGAGCTGGCGTGACCAAGCACTCGAGCCTGGGGTAAGAGAAGATGGCTTCCCTGAACGAAGGATCGATCATTGAAAACGAGGAGCCCTTCGCTCTGTGCCACTGTGTGCCCAACTGTGCCACTTTGCAACCAGTTTGATGACGCACCGTTTCTGCATTTCTGAGCCAAGGTCCTTAAATGATGGAAGCTACGGGAACAGTGGCTCGACTGCCTGATCTGACGACACCGCCGGCTCTGGAAGGGCTCAGGTGGTGTGTGGGCACCGTGCAGTAGTCAGCATTGCTGCGAAACTCGAAAAGTCTGCAGTGAGCCACACAAACCAGACATGAACTGCGGAACCCATCTTTCGATCACCCCATGCGCCATAGAATCCAATGTCGACCACAACACACTGCTAAGGGGAAGGGAATCAACCCAAAAACAAAGGGAAATTCCCATGGAAAATCCCCGGTAGCGCTACCGGGCTATAACCGGGTATTACCGGGCAAACGGGTATTACCGGACCCGGTAATACCCGTTTTTCGACCCGGTAATACCTGGTAATACCCGGTAGCCGTTAACGGGGCAGATTCATGTTTTTCACAGTTTTTTCAAAAAATTGGACCGAATTTAGGCAATTCGGTGTCGAAAACCTGTTCCAACAGGCCCGTACACCCCTTTTAGGGCTTACACAGTGGTTTCTGGGTGGTTATAGGGTTGCAGGGTGCCTACAACACGGTTGCAGGGTGTGTGCAGGGTCCTACAACATCGTTGCAGGGTCCTTTTTTTTTGGGTAAAAAAACGCATTTTCACGTGCTTCTACTGGTCCTTGAGGCCCTGGATGGTATACAATGTGCCCCAGGGATGGCTAGGGTACGTTTTGCACCCGAAAAACACCCAAAATGGGGTCTAGTTGCCCTAATTTTGACTTTTTTCATGAAAATTGGGACTTTTACCCCACACGGGCGAATCCCCCGTTCTTCACAGTTTTTTCAAAATATCGGACCGAATTTGGGCAATTCGGTGTCGAAAACCTGTTCCAACAGGCCCGTACACCCCTTTTAGGGCATACCCAGTGGTTTCTGGGTGGTTATAGGGTTGTAGGGTGCCTCCAACATGGTTGCAGGGTGTGTGCAGGGTGTGTGCAGGGTGGTTGCAGGGTCCTTTTTTTGGGTAAAAAACCGCATTTTCACGTGCTTCTACTGGTCCTAGAGGCCCTGGATGGTATACAATGTGCCCCAGGGATGTCTAGGGTACGTTTTTCACCCGAAAACCACCCAAAATGGGGTCTAGTTGCCCCGATTTTGACATTTTTTCATGAAAATCGGGGTTTTGCCCAAAATGGGTAAAACCCCCTTTTTTCACCGAATATTCAAAAATTCGGACCGAGAAAGGGCAACTAAGTGTGAAAAACCGGTTTCATTGGGTCCCCAGACATATTTTTGAGGCGGGTACACCCATTCCAGGTGCCAATAGCCCGTGTTTGGGGTTGGAAAAATTTTTATTACAAAATTTTCCCGTACATCCGGGGGCCTACCCCCCCCCCCCTCCCCCCCCCGGCACGGAGAAACTTAACGTTCGACCCGAATTAGCCAGAGGCCTGGGGGGGGAAACCCGTGACAGTCAATAAAACGGTGGGGGGGGGGGGTTGGGGGGGGGGGGGGTCGATACTCTCTCTCACTTTCCATACTGCAACACCCAGACTTTTGACAGCACATAATATGATACGGCCCCAATTTTCCTCTTCCCACCCCCCCCCCCGTCGGCAGCGGCCGTAATCATACTATGGGCAGAGAGAGAGAATCGTTGCTAATTTCGGCGTTGTTGTTTAGCACAAGCAAAATGGTGGTGGTGGGGAGAAACGCGATAAAAATAAACGCCCCGCCGGCACCGGCCAACAAGGCGCCTCTGCTAGGGGGATTGAGCTGGCTGGTCCAGCGGAACGAAACCCCTCCCCCGTCATGCCCTCTTTCGGAGGGGATGAGGGGAGATCCGAGAACTGAAAGGGGGCGGGGGTGGGGTTGATTGTCGAGAGGGAATGGGAAAGCAAGTCTCCCAGCACCATCTTGCAAATGTTCGTCCTTTTTTGTAGCCACCACACCAGATATGCTGCGTGTGGATGAGGGGAGATCTGAGAACTGAAAGGGGGTGGGTGGGGGCGGGGGGGGGGGGACACAGATGTCGAAAATATTTCCAGCAGCACTGCGAAAAAGATTATAGCAAAAAAATATAGCAAGAAGAAGAAGAAGAAGAAGAAGGGGAAGGGAACACCGCGTGTGGTGAAAGAAACGACTGGCGTAAAGAGGGGGTGGTGGCGGGTGATGTATGATGGTGTTGGGGGGGAGGGGGGTTGCAAAGAACACGCACTCGGGGGAAATGTGTTGTGAGCGTGTGAGGCCGCGTGGTACGTTTCACACTGGAGGATGGGTTGGGTGGGAGTGGGTGCGTGCTCCGCACGCACACACGCCCAGCCGGAGGGGTGGGGGGAAGCAAGAAAATCAGAAGAAACCAGCACTTACCAGTAAAAACTGCTGAAAAAGAAAGGGGTCATCTGAAGAAGAAAAAATCGGGGCATGGAAAAAAAACGGGTGCAACAAGAAAACCGCTGGAGATGGCATCACACACAACCCACATGCATCTCTGAGAGTCGGGTGTCTGGCATGCCGTAATTTCAAAGCAACGCAACTCAAGCTCACATGCCGTGTATGTCGCATGCTGTGTGGTTTTCGGCGCTACGGAAACACAGCGACAAAAAAGAGGGGGGATGGGGGCTGATTTGATTGAGTGTGCTGCGAGCCCTCCCCCCCAGCCCCCTCGCCACGACACAACCCTCATCAAGCATGCAAAATAACAGAATGCAAACCACCCCCACCCTTAAACGTTTCTGCCGTGGGGCCTCCAATCACAAGGCGTGCTGCTTGCACCTCACAGCCTTATGAAGACACCCTGCCTTCAAATCACGCAACACACCCGCAGACTGGAGGGTCCTCAAAAGCGTTGTATTTTAGTAGACGTCGACAATCCCACCTAAAAGAGGAGGGATTCTCCGGTAATTTTTTTTGGTACCGGCAATCACAGGCACCGAACGATTTTTTATTCCCCCCCCTCCCCCCCCCCCCCGCCTCCGGTGAGAGAGAGGAGGGGGTGGGGGTGGCGGTCTTCTGGCATCGGCGAAGAAAGATCGACATGGCATCGCCCGAAGTGTCACCCTCGCACCACCACCACAGGCGCTTCCTTTGGGTCCTCTGTGTTGAAAGATCACCGGGGCACACCCGGTAGATTGACACAGAATCACCTTAGAGCTGCCTGCCAGTTCGTGTTGGAGGTATACACAGAGCAGAACGGGCTCCCATATTCCTATATTGCTATATATATCGAAAATCAGCGGGGTGGTGGCGTGGGGGCAGCACAACCCTCCCGCCCCCGACCTCCCCTTGGAGCCGGCGACACCTCACCCCCTCTTGACGAAACGAGTTGCGGGGTGTGCCCGGGACAAACACGACGTGTGTGTGCTGTGAATACCTTGCCCCCCTTCCCCCCGCACCCCCTCCCCCTCTCTCCCTCTCTACCCCGGTGTGCTTTAAGTGTGACTATCCCCGGAACGAAGATCCCCACACCTCACCCCCCCCTCCCGTTGGCTTGTTTCGTTCTCTTCCGGAGCGGCCCTAACGCCTTGTCTTCAGGCTCATCCTTGCCTGTCGGCAGGACCCGTTCCCAACCGGAGAGCAGTTGGGAGGCCGGGCCCACAGGCTCGGAGTGGCGCCTGATAAGTATGAACGGGCGCAAGACACGTGTTGTGTGTTCCTTTTGGGGAGAGTGGAAAAAAAATATAGCCCCAACTCCCACAATCTTTTTCGACAAAAAAAAACAAGTTTTCCTTTTTCCTTTTTCATTTGATTTTTGGTGTGCTGTGTTGGTAAACCTCCCACCACCTCCTCCCCCTACAGCTTTTTGGATTGTCCGTTTCTTTTGAATTTTTTTCTCTCTGTTTTTTTTTGGCGGCAAAAGAGACGCAGAGAGAAAAGAGAGAGTGTGTGGGACAGATACTCAAAGAACAAGGGGCTGGCATCGCCGAGACCGGAGGAAGATGGAGTGGAGGGGAGGCGGTGAGGTGGGTGGGGAGTGGGGGAGGGAGCGGGGGGGTTTCGTGGTGGACGGTGTCCACCGTCCACCGTCCACACTCCCCCCGCCCACCCAGCCCCACACCCCCCACCGCCACCTCTCCTCCCCTCCCGCGCAAAAAAAAATACCCTCACATCCCCTCCGTCCCTCCACCTCCAACGCCCTCCAATAAAAAGCAAGGCAATTTTTTCCTCTCCCGGGAAAGAAGAAACGGAAAGCGCCTGAGTGATGTCGGTTCAAAAGCGCCCTATCACTTCACAGCTACAACCGCTCTGATGAATTTCCTTTTGTTTGTTGCGTTGACGCTTCTACACACAAAACCCTGAACTGATCACACCCTGAGCCTGATGAAGGGTGGGGTTAGTGTATAGAGCACGTTTGGTTGCAGCTGTGGTGGGGCGCTTTCCGCTCACACGAGTGTGCTTAAAAATAAAACGAGAAAAAAAACGATAAAAAAAGAGGAAAAAGACTTGGAGTTGCGTTCTTTGTTTGTACGAACGGCGCACGCAGGGCAGTGTGCTGCGCGCCCACCCCACACCCCTCCCACACGGAGGGGGGTGTGGGGTATGGGTGTCGGCGTGAATCGGTGGCATCCGTTTCCTTTTTGTGCTGTCTGCATCAAAAAATAATAATGAGAAATCAAAACACGCCTGCTGCGCACGCCGTACGTTCCCACCGATGGCCTCCTTCTTCCTTCGATAATATGACAAGCGAAGCTTGTCTGTGCCAAAAAAAGAGAACAACATTATGAACGCAGTGAAGGAGAGAGAGGGGGGGGGGGAGACAGAGTCAGAGAGATAGGCGTGGTGGGTGGCGGCTGCAGATACAACCCTTTGCGGGTACACAAGGCACTGCTAGCCACCAGCAATCTACGAATCCGGTGGGAAGTGTTGTTCGCACTCGCTTTTTCTGTGGTTTTTTCGAAGACGAATGCACCCAATTTCCCTGGAGGTGGGGGCGGGGGGAAGGCATTTCCGCTGATCGCACGAAACACACAGAAAGAAAATTTCCGCGGAAGTGTGTGTGTTGTGTGTTGTGTGTTGTGTGTTGTGTGTGGTAATATTGCCTGGGCACAAAGAGGAAGAGAGGGAAGCGGGGGAGAGAAAGGGAGGAGGGGGAGAAGAAGTCGAGGAGATGATGGTATTGGCGGCAGTAAAAAGTAAAGGAAGAACACAAGTCACCTCGCACCTTTCCCCCCCCCCCCCTGAGCCGTTGCAAAATTTCCATCTGGCCGAAATAGAAAAGACACGCCCTAAAACCCTTTTGCTGGAACAGAATAAAACCCAAAGGGAAAGGAAAAGGGGGCTCGAGCAGAGGCCAGAATCATCGCAAGGCGGCTGGGGGGCGGGGGGGGCGTGACGGGATCAGGTTAAAAAAAATCAATCATTTCGGTTCACACACACTCACTCACTCACTTCCTCACCTCTCTGCCTCAGAAAGCAGGGGCCAAAAACAATCACCATTCCCACCCCCCCACCCCCCACACAACTCAAACCACACACATAACGACGCAATGCCACCAAACACCGTAACAAGGCCCGGCATCTGAATAGAAAGCAACAAGACAAAGCCACACTCAAAAACTCAAAGCACTGCCTGAGAACCGGGCACGCTATCAGAATCACCCCACCCACCCCCCACCACCCCATGGCCAAATCACAGCTATCAGAGGGACCAAGCCATATGGCGGCCCCTCTCCTCTGCACACGTTTGCATCTCATCTGTTTTTTTTCTGATTTTTTTTGGCTCTGCCACTCCGCGAAGCCCTGCCTTCACTCCTCAACGACTTCCACAGTGGGGATATCCGCCGCGAGCTTGGTGAGGATGTTGCGGAGGGACTGGGAGTGGCATGCCTGGGGCGACGACGCCTGGGCCGACAGCATGGACTCCATCGAAGACGCCTGCATCGAGGCGAACGACCCGCTCCGGGCGCTGAGGAAGGAGGAGCACCTCTCGTCAACCGCCACGGGGAGGATGTCGAGGAGCTCCGACTCCACCTCCTCCTCCCCACTGTGCCGGCTGGCTGCGAGGCAGCGCAGGATGGTGTGGTGGTCCGCAAAGGAGACCTCCATCTGCCAGTCGAGGGTGGTGAGGAAGGCACGCTCAAGCGCGTTCAGCTCCTTCACCGGCACGCCGCCGAGCTGCGCGTAGAAGGCGTTGGAGAAGCAGGAGTCGTCACGCACCTTCGCCGCAGTCACAAAGGCGGCGAGGGTGACGCGGTGGATCGACTGCCTAGAGAGGGGCTGCTGTGTAGCCAGGCAGTAGCGCTGCACGTAGACTGCGGACATCACGAACACGTCAGGCGTGCACCCCCCAAACTTGCAGAGCCTCGCGAGGAACCTGTCGAGGCTGGGGGATGCCTCTGTGTCCTCCAGGGACCCGGTGAAGGCGGTCTGCTCCTGGTCGCGCTCCGCCTGCGACAGCGCGCCGAGCCACGCCGCGATGGCGGGCAGCTCCTCGTGGTAGGACCAGCACTCCGACACCTGCGACAGCTCGGGGCAGGACATTGCGGCGGGGTTGAAGAAAGGATAAAAAAACAGAAGAGGGTGACAAAAAAAAATGTAACCTTCCCGCCCTGGGTGGTTTGCAGGGAGAGGAGGAGGAGAGGGAGGAGGAGAAGAAGAAGAAGAAGAAGAAGAAGAAGAAGAAGAAGAAGAAGAAGAAGAAGAAGAAGAAGAAGAAGAAGAAGAAGAAGAAGAAGAAGAAGGTGGGGAGGGGGTTGCGCTGGGGTGGTTCTGTTAAAACGGTGCTGGAAGCACTCGTACAGATGCTGGGGGTTTTCGCGGGAGGGGGGGTTTTTTTTGCTTTTTCTGGTGAAGCGGGAAAAGCAAAAAAGAAAAGGCGGGTCTTTGCCTCTCTAAAGGTGAGAGAAGAGAAGGAAACCGGGTTCGGTTTCGCTGCTGAGTGTTTTGTTGCTGTTGTTGGTTTTGTGAGAAGCGCTGCGAAAAAGAAACTGCTTTGTTGTGTGTTTCGCTGTGTATATAGGTCGGCACCGAGGTGCTGTTGCGCTATCCTGCAGGTGGAGGTGGTGTAGGAGTGTGGGTGGATATGAGACAGTGGTGACGAGCCGCCAGACTTCGCAGACCCTTCACGGAGCGTAGCCCACTTGCTGTGTGTAGATATGTTTGAACCTCGGATATTTCGTACAGCATGCACTCAGGGCGCTGCGCAATAGCGTCACAACATACCACTCGCCACCGCTTTGACAAAGCAACGGGATAGGTTCGCATTGGGGTGGGGGGGGTATTTGGGCTCGCAGCTGAGGCTACACCCCCATCATTCCAGCCTTCAACGGATCCGGGCAGCCAGCATCGAAAATCGGGTAAAGATCGCTCGAGAGAGAGGGAGAGAGAGGGGGGGGGGGGGCACTCCCCGCCCCCTCACCCCCTCCTCTCTGCTGGTTTCTCGTTCACTATTTTTTTGCCTCCGTCTCTGCAGTTTTACAAGACTCGTCCCCCCCCCACCCCCCACCCCTGCCTGTGGAACGGCAACAGAGAAAATATTTATTGACACGGCTCTCTAGACTAGAATATCAGGAAAAAGCAAACCTCTGGGATTGGCACTTCCCGCTCGCAGGGTTGGCAGGATAAACAAATTTGAACAATTATTTTTTGGACGTGTTCTCTTTCGCAGCCGCCCAGTGGCACGTATAGGAGATGTATAAATCTTTCGCACAAAGGTCCGGAAGAGCTCGGGAAAACCACGGGATCAAGAGAAACGATGAGAAATCTAATAGGGTTAGCGGCGTGATCACATAGGGGTTCTGTGCCAGTTCCCCAGGGAGTTCCATGATCACGCCAGTTAGGCGGGGTTATTTTTTTTGCCTCGGTTAGGGGGTGAAAGAAGCGTCGCCAAGGTCGCAAAAAGCACAGCAGATAAGGCAAGAGAAAAGGGCTCCTGCGTGCGACTGGGCGACACGCTATACGGCACACGGGAGAGGCACACCCTCTTTCAAACAGCGCCACCCCAACCGGGCGGGCGGGGGAGGGGGGCAATCGCTGTGGAAACATGGCGCCACCCACCCACCCACCCACCCATCCACACCCCACCCGCATGAAACGGCAGTGCAGACAACGGCGGTGGCGGAAGAGCACCCCCGGGGGGGGGGGACTCCTTTTTCAAGAATACCAGAACCCTTTCCGTGGGGGGCAGAGCGGGTCCGCGTGGTTCAGCCGGTGCCCATGCCGCTCTGCCAGGCCCTGCCATCCCATCCCGGGGCCGCCGCCACCACCACCACCACCACCCCACCCCGCCGCAGCGCCACCCACGACTCCGCCTGACGACCCCTCCTCCGATACCTCCAGGGTGTAGGCCCACACTGCGTCAGGGGCACCGCCCTCGCCAAGGCTTTCAGTGTCGGATGGCTCCTCCGCAAGCACAACGTCGTCCTCCTGGGGTGGCGTGGCGAGGGGCCGGGTGGTGGCTGCACCCCTGCTTTCTGCAGGGGGGCCAGCCCTTCCGGGGGCAGGCTGCTGCCTGGTGGGGTTACGACGGCCCTGCTGCTGGGCGGCAACGCCGCGCGAGGTGCTGCTGAGGCTGCGCAGCAGCGGCGCATATCTGTATGACGATGTGCTCGCTGTAACGCTCTCGCTTTCCGTGTCCGGCTCCTCAGGCACCTGTGCCACGCTCTTGGCAGGGGCGGGTGCCACGGGGATGGGCGGCGGGGCGGCGGCGGCAGCGGCGTGCTGCCGGTGGGGGTGTGGCGTGCCGGGCATCTGGGCGGAGACGTGCTTCGACAGGTCGCCCCCGGAGGAGGCCACGTCCTGTGTGGAGCAGGAGTAGAACGAGTCGTCGCTAGCGTTCTGTGGCATCAGGTCCAGGAGGGCCTTCCTGCAGGGGTGGGGTGGGGTGGGGTGGTGTGGGGTGTGTTGTGCACTTCTAGAGGGGAACAGGATCCGCGTCTTCTTTTCCGGCAGAGTTTCCGACACGATGCGCTGCACACCAAAGGAGGCATACCGCAGGTTGTCGATGCGGCGTGGGTCCACAGGCACCACCCTCGCATGGAGCGGGTGCACCTTCGGTGAGTTCCGCAGCGGCCCAGACGGCGGGGTGAAGGCTTCGGGCCGCATCGGCAGCGTCGGGGGTGACTCCTGTGGGGCGGCGCGGGATGTGGGGGGGTGATTTCCAAAACGCGCATTTTTTTCCAAAATATTTATCACATCCCGACACCCCCTCCTCCCCTCCCCACACAACAAGAGGGCAACATACAGTTGTAGTCCGCGCCGCTGGGTACATCGACGACTTCGGCGTCGCCACCCGCATCGCAGCCGCAGCATACTCCAGATCTGCCGACTGCTGCCGCGTCACCCCCTCCGACACCATCGCATGCGGCGACATCTGCAGCCTCCCCATCCTCGCCGCCGCGCTGGGATCACTGCTCGTCGGGCCCAGCGCATGCCCCACACCCCCACCCGCCTCCACGGCATGCGGGTCCAGCACCGGGATCAGGGGGGACGAGATGGAGATTGCCGGGACATCCAACGACCCATGCCGCCCGCGCTGCGTGGCGATCGCGGCAAACTTCGTGCTGCCGGGGCGGCTCCCGGGTGCGGGAGCCGACTGCGCCACAACGGCATCCTCTTGCACAGGCGAGGGCAGCGCGGGCACCGCCTGCTTCTGCCCCGCCTCCTTGTTGATCACCTTCTCCTTCGCCACCGCCTCCTCCAGCTGCTTCGCCTTCACCGCCCACTCGTTGTTGTCCTTCGTCAGCGCGTTGATCTGCCCCTGCAGCCGGCTCATCTCAAACTTCAGCTCCACTATGACCTGGTCCTGCCTCTCCTTCATCTCCCCCTCCTGCGACGCCTTGTCACCCACCCCAGGGCTCGTCGGACCCCCATCCTCCTCCTCCTCCCCTCCACCTCCACCTCCACCACCCCCGCCCTTCTCCACACTGCTAACCTCGCTCGCCTGCCCGTCGTCACCTGGGTGGCTCCCTCCGGACGACGACCTCCCCACCTTGTTGTTGTTGTTGTTGCTGCTGCTGCTGCTGTCCCCTTTCGCCTCCACCATCTGTGGCGGCTCACCGGAGGTGCCTGCGCTTCCTCCTCCGCGAGCAGGCTGCGTCGAGGTGGAAGAAACCTTGCGCGACATGCTGGCGGTGGGGCTGAGCTGCGACGGCACGGCGGATGGGGGTGGAACCGCCATTGCCGCAGGAGGCGGCGCCCCACCCACCGCCGCCTGCAGGGGCGGGGTGGCGGCGGGCAGCGCGCCGTCGTCATTCATGGCTTTCAGCTTATCCATCACCTGGGAGAAGACACTCCGCAGCGCATCCACTTCCTGCCGCAGCGCGACATCGCTTTCCACCGCACCAGCAGACCCCGCTGATGGGTGGTCCTCCCCGATCCCCCTCAGGGGTGTCATAGGCGACGCAAGGCAGTTCTCCGCAGCGGCCGCCACGCTGAGATTCGACGGGTTTGACGGCGGCGGAAAAGTCCCGGCGGAGGCTGCGCGCGGCGGGGAGGGGTTCCCCCCGCTGGTCCCAAAGCCGCCCCTCTCCGGGGTGTCAGCCAGGTTGATGAGGAAGTCGTAGTCGGGGTATTTGATCTGCAGGTTGCGCAGCAGTACCGCCTCCCTCCCGCGGTGCGCCTTGAGGAGCTTGTCAACCTGTTGGAGGCGCCTGGCGTACAACCTGTTCCGGATGCTGTAGAACTGCGTGATGCACTTCCGAGCCTCCTCCGCCGTGACGTGAAAATTCGTCGTCGGGGGCAGGTAAACCACCGGAGACCCTGTGCTGGAGGGGAACACTGCACCACCCCGAGGCGGCGACGGCGACTCCGCTGGCGGAAGCGACATGTGAGACAGCTGCATGTTGCTGCTCCTTGCACCAACCCCACCCGGAGTCGCCACACCACTCGCAGCAGGGGTTCCCGGCCCTCCTCCTGCAGGCTCCGTCTGCTGGCGTGTGTGCGGCGCAGCGCTTGGGGCTGGGCTGGGCTGCCTTGACACCTGCTGCTGCTTTTCAGAAACTGCGGCTGTGGAGGCGACCTCCTCCGCCCTCCCCGACAGGGCCATGGATGTCGAACCACTCAGGGATCTGACCGCAATCGCATCGATCTGCGGCTGCCCCGCCTCCGGGCGGGGCTGCGAAGGCTGCGGGGCCTTGAGCTTCGCCCCCTTGCTGGGGGGCAGCTCGACCGACATATACTCCGAGGATGACTCGTCGCTGGAGTCTATCTGGAACTGGTCCTCCATCGACCTGCTGCTGCTGCTGCTGGAGGCGGAGGCCTGCGAGGAGGGGGCGGAGGAGGACATGTCCGTGCCGGGGCTCGACACGGTGCCGATCGACATGCAGATCCCGGCACCGGAGGGTGCGGAGAGGCTCATCACCCAGGGGAAGGAGGGCGCCCGGTCGTCGCCGCCGCCGCCTCCAGCGGCGGGGGTCCCGCCACCACCACCACCACCGCCAACACTCGGCGTGCCGAGCTGCAATGCAGCAGGGGTGGCCACAGCGGGCTGGCCCTGCCCCTGCCCCTGCGACTGCTGCAGCTGCTGCTTGCCTGAGGGACCCTTCCCCCCAGCAGGCACCGCCAGCGGGGACCCGCGGTGCTGCGGGAACCCGCTGCCGCCGACCTGCGACCTGGCCCCCTCGCCCTGGAAGGAGGAGTTCTGCAGCAGGGCGCTCCCGACGCGGCTGCAGGATGCGGGCTGCGACAGCTGCGTGGGGCTGCCGGGGCCGAGGCTGCCGTTGCCGCGGGAGCCGCGGGGGTCCGGCAGGTCGCGCCCGGCGAGCTCGCTAGGGGCGTAGCTCTGCGGGGAGGCGGAGGGTGTGCTGGCAGCGGGCATCCCCGCCGTGGCGAGGTTCGACGGCGCCACCTTCCCCCGCATCGAGAAGCGGCGGTGCATCCCGACGGCACCCCCCGCGCCCAGTGTGGTGGCGTTGAAGGCGTCGTCGAAGCTGGAGTGGAATCTCTCGTCGGGGCTGGTCACCTCTGTGCGCACCTCCTTCAGGCACAGCGGCGGGATGACCACCGGGTGGTGCCAGTCGCTCTGCGCGTCCTTCTTCGAGGTGCGGAGGCCGGAGCGGAGCCCCGATGCGACGGTTGTGGTGGATGCGCTGGTCAGCACCTTCACGATCCTCACAAACTCATGCCGCGACGCGGTCTCCGCAATCTCGAAGTGGAGGTCATACTGCGACGGCACCACGACACCGATCTCATTCTTCTTGATGCGGAGCTCCTGGATCTGCGTGAGGGGGACACACCGCGTCACATTGTCGGTGATAGATTTCACAGAGTTCTTTGCATCGGGGACAGGCACGAGCTGCCACAGAGCTTCGTGCGTCACCAGGAGGATCCGGGTGTGGCTGCGGGTCAGCCTGCTCCCTATCTTGTGCACCTTGTTGACGTAGTATAACCGCACATCCGGGGATTTGAACAGCGGCTCGAGCTGCCCGCGGCAGTCCTCCGGACACGCCAGGATATCCAGCTGCGTCAGATCCAGCGAGGCGAACGACCCGCTCTGCCGCCTGGGCACCACACGCCCCTCCACATCGTCAAACCGCTTTCGCCACAGCTTCTTATCAGGGGTCTGGTAGTTCGCCCCCTTCTCGAAGGAGCCCTTCTGCCGCAGCCCCGCCAGCCCCTCCGACTTGGGGACGTGCACAACCTCGACGGGGGGGAGGCCGAGGTACTCCCGGCATTGGTTCAGCACCCGGTGGATCTCATCTACGTCGTTATTCGCATTTTTATGCGAGGGGGGCTGCTCGATGAGGATGGAGGGCTCGGAGTGGGTGTTCATCACGAAGAGGTCGCGCGGAACCCCCTTCTCCTCCGTCTCCTGCCGGTAGGCCTTCTCGATCAGCGCGATGTTGACATAGCGGTGCATGCTGCTCCCCTTCAGGACGTAGAGGTTGATATCCCGCATTTCTTTATACAGCACAACGGTGCGCTTCTGGAGCTTCTCCTTCCTGGTCCGCTTCAGGATAGCCCTGCAACACAGCATCTGGGGGAAGTTTTTCAGCTCAGGCATCCCCTCCGGGCACCGTATGGTCGGGGGCATCGCTGCCTTATCCCTCAGCTGGAACGTGCTGCTGTTTCTGCTTGGCATCCGGGCAACACTAGCGGGCCACTGCCCGACACTCTTCGGGGTCGCGATCTTCGGGTTAGGGTGCAGGCCGCGGAGTGTGTTCGACAGCAGCTCTCTCTCAGAGAGGCTGATGTCCAGATGCGGCTCCCGTCGGGCGACCTGCACAAAGCCTGAGTCCACCCTCTCGGTGGGGGTGTGCTGCTGCATCGTCCTTCAGGGAAGGGTGACCCCCAAAGGGCACGGCAGTTGAGCCCAGCCGACGCGTGTGTATGCGCTACAGTGGAGGTGGCATCAACCTCACAAAGGTGGGGGTACGGGGGTGGGGTCCTGTGTGTCTGCGGTGGATGTGTGGTTGTGGTGTTGGCTCAGAGCGTAGAGAGGGAGGGGTATGGTGCATGCGTCCTTCCTCCGCCCCTTTTTTTAGCGAAAACGCAATTTTGTTGTGCGCTGGTTCGTTACCTGTGCGGGGTACATGGGTGAACACATGCTCTGCCAACAGTTTTCTTTGCGAGAGACCAGGAGCCTGGTTAGCGCAAAAAAGATAAGGCGTTGTTTGTGCGCCAAACCCGGGTGAACAAACCTCACGGGGGGCCTTCGCTCAGAAATGCAGAGAAGTGATGAATGGTGAGCCGCCTCACAACACTGGCTGCAAAGTGACACAGTTTGACACACAGTGGCACAGAGCGAAGGCCTCCCACGTGTTTTGCCTGATGAAGGTTGGTGTGAGTGTGCGCACAGTCATAGCAACAAGGCAAGGTAGATTGTGTTTGTCACCCAAAGCGCTGCCAACTATCTTTTTCACTGTGACAAGCTTTCTTCTTGTTGTGTGAAAAAAAAAACAAATCCTTCGCTCTGTGCCGCTGTGGTGCCAAACTGTGTGCCAATTTTCCCAGCCCAGCTTTGAGGGCAGCTCACCTCTTCTCACACTTTTCTGTGTTGGCTATGATGGATTAGCGGACAGAAAGTCCACGAAAGACTAACCCACGAACACTGACACGCTCTTCTTTTGTGCACTTCTGAGCGAAGGCCCCAATGGCCCTGTTTCTGGTCACGGCTTGGCGCGTTAGGGCGTGGGGGGAGGGGAGGGGTGGGGGCGAACTGCCGACATTGCACCTACTTCAACTCAACTTCAATTTACATTAGATCCGAACACGACTATTTGTGAGCAGGAGGAGGGGGCGGGGGGGACGGGGGGGGGGGGGTGCGTTTGATAAAACGGCAAAAAACTAATGCAGCCGAGAGTATCTTAAGAGAAGAAGGTAGCAACGATAGTTTGTCTTCTTCGAACGCAGAACACCCCACAGCCTGCCGGGCGTGTGAAGTGTTCGCAAGGATCCGCACGGTGAAAAGTTTCCTGAGTTGGCTCCGCCTAACTTACAAAACAGAAATGGCACAAAAAAGGGGGCAGCGAGGGGGAGGGGGGGGGGGGTTTTGATCGTCGAGAGTGAATGGAAAGGTAAATCTCCCAGCACCTTCTCGCAATGTTAGTCCTTTTTGTAGTCACTACACCAGATATGTTGTACAAGGCAGATCAATGCACAACGGGAGGGGGGGGGGGGGGGGGTGCCTGGGTAGAACAGACACGCCTGCAACTCAGGGGGGTATAACCAAAGACACGGCAGTCACGGCGACACCAGTGCGGCCCCTGTGTGCGTACACCCACCTCCCGCAGGGGCTGAGTGCAACAGCGCAACCAGAGAGGCCTACCTGCCCCAGACACTCGCCTGTGTTCAGGCTGTACAACTTGATGGCGTGCGAGATCGGGGTGGGACTCGCCCCGACTGCAACAACATCGCCTGGCTGTGACGCGGCAAACGAGAGAGGGGAGTCGAACACTTCCACCGTCCGCAGGCAGGTGAATGAGGCTGTGCACCACAACTTGAGGGACTTGTCGAAACAACACGACACCAGGCGCTGATCGTCGTTGGTCAGGGCGATGCCGATCACCCCCTTTGGCTGCTCCTCCAGCGTGTGCGTGTGTGTGAGGGTCTCGAGGTCCCACACACGGATGCTTTTGTCCTCTGACCCGGTGAAGAACCTCGTGGCCGACACAGCAATACCCCGAACAGTGTTGCTGTGACCCTCCAGCCGTGTGACGCTCGGTGTGCCCGTGAAGTCCCACACACGCACTCTGCCTGCGGAGTCCCCGGATAGCAGACGTCCGCAGTGTGTCCAATCTGCACTCCACACAGAGGTGTTACTGTGGTCGAGATTGAACACCTCCTCCCACGTTGCCGTCAGCAACACCCAGATCATACCGTGAAGCGAGCACGCCGCCAACCGCGTCCCGCATCTTGAGAAGGCGAAGCCAGAAATAGGTCTGTCGCCACGCTGGAAGTCCGCCACCATAAGACCACTAATGGTGTCAAACACAGAGATGTGCCCTCGGAGACAACCTACGGCACACACCTTCCCGCACCTCGACAGTGCGACGCGGGACACATTATATGCGGTGTGTGATAATGTGTAGACTGTGGGTGTCTTGACTGTGGGCCAGCATGGGACCAACTGGACAGAATCCCCGTCCTCCAGACACGTGTCGGCAACGGGTTGTGAATCGTCGAGCTCCTCATCACAGCCTTCGATGCAGACTGCCACGCATGCAGCCTCGCGGGTTGTGTCGGCAGAACCCGCGAACATCTCCTCCAGCGCATCCCCCTTCAGCCCCACCACGGTCCCGCCTTCCGGAACACTGACGACACAGCTGAGCCCGCTCCCGACGTGACGAACGGAAACGTCCATGCTATTTTTGGTTTCGCTTATATTTCCTCTTCACCGTCGATGTGTAAACGAACTGCAAAGCCTTCTCTGGAGGGGGGGTGGGGGTGGCGATGCTGCGCAGGGGGGGCACGGTGCAATGGCAGGGTACTCGGGATTCAAAATCCGTTCAGAGCAGGAGTGGGGGTAGCGTCTCTCCGGCAGAACAACCGCGTCATCCACCCCTTGCGCCCCCCCGCCATGCGCCACCGAGAAGGCCTCATACAGTTGCACACACAAGGCTAGGCCTGCGTCAAGGTCCGCAATGCTGCTTGTCACAGTCACCTGCGATGTCGGCAGGATCATCAACAAAAGAAAAGCATTGCATCGAACCTCTGCTGCCGCACCAAGCTCTGCCGGCAGGCTGGCAAACGCCCAACCCAGCAGCGTGTAGGGCATGTTGGAACACAGCGCCGGGCTTTCGCCCAGAAGTGCAGGAACGGCGGTGCGGTGCCTCACGAAATATAGATGCCGAACAACTGACACTGTTTGGCACAGAGCAGAAACCCCCACCCACCCCCCTCCCAGTAAAACGACTCATACGTGTTCAACAAGATGAACCTTCCAGGAAATATCCCAGTTCTGACCTTTCACGCGTGTTCCGACCAGACGGGACAAACCCGCACTCCGCCGCCCGCGTTTCTTTTTTTTAGCACCGATGGTCAAAAGACCCCCCCCCTCTCCCCCTCCCCACGACCTGCCGCAGTGTTTTTATAAGATTAGTTCTGCCAGGGGCTTAGCTTGGATTTTGGGGTTGGGGCCGAAACTCGGTCAGACTCGGTCACAGTACACACAGTTGAGTTGCCCCCCACCACCCCGTTCACCCAGAATTCGACGTTGCTGCCTTCCCGGGTCCCCCCCTTCTAGAACACCAGCTCAGCAACCAGGTCTGCAGCCTCAACCTGAGTTTGCTTTGTTGCCTTTGTAGGTGCTGCATTGGCAGTTCCCCGCCAGTGGCGGGTGCAGTCCCGGCAGCGCAAATAGTCCTGAAGTGGGCCGACAAAGAGCCTTCTTGGTGATCCCGTGAACTTTTCTACCTCGCAAGAGTGGCTACGGAGATACCCTGTGAATCTTCGCGACATTCCACTCCCGCAAAGAGTACATTTGCAAGGCTTTTGCTGCTCAGTTGGCGAAGCCTGGTGGAGACAAAGCGGGGCTTGGAAACAAGCATTCAACAGAAGCAGTGCCCAGCACTGCCGTTGTCGATGCAACATTTCTCCTGTAGATGCGGACAGTCACGGGAGGTGAAGATTGCAGCGAATACGCAGCTGCAGAGATGGGACCCTATCTCATCAAGGGTCACTTCTGGGCGCTTGTTCATGGCAGAGCAGGGCGTGCGAGGTCAAAGCATTCCTGATTAGATGCAAGCTGGAGTAGCTTGCACGTGAGAGCGAGGTTTCCCGAGGTAAACCGCCGAATAACCTCCTGCAAGCCCAACCTCCGAAACTCGGAACAGACACCCGGGCTCCTGCAGAAGGGCAGTCTTGTGCGCCTGTGCCCACTTCAGTGGGTGTGCTGCTGGGGCATTGAAGTCCGGGCAAGGGTACGCGCCAGTGATCCCCGGGAGAGGTGCCAGGCAATGGTCAGCGATGTGGCCCAGAGCCTCCTGCACCTGCGTGCCCACCATGTTGCCGGGAGACGGAATTCGAGACTGCTGACGTTATTCGCGGGCTAGCGACGAATCCGGGACAGAAGGAGAATGGGGTGTTCGCGTTCCGCTCGCACGCGTGCTTCACCTCCTGTGCTGCTGCACCCCATAAAAAATCCGATTTTTTCGCGGAAATTTTTACCTTTTTTTTTTTTGGGCTGACCGAGTTTTTTTCCGGGTTTGGCTGAAACTCGGTCAGCTGACCGAGTTTCCCCCCCCAAGCTAAGCCTCTGGTTCTGCACCCCCCGCGAGCGGGGCTCGCGCATCACAAAGGTGACCCCCTTCCTCTCAATGAGCCATGTGTGGTTCGCACTGTGGTTCGCACCGTGCGTTCACCACTCCTGGCTGATTTGTTGCATTTCCTTCGCCACCCAACGACGAAACCACTGCCGCCCGTCCGGATGCTGTGGTGTTTTCTTTTGTGCGGATCGCACGCACAAAAGAGAAAGCCAAAAGAAAATCCAATAAAAGGCGGTGGCTTGCTGCTGCTTGATGTTCTGCTGGCCATAACCAAAAAAAGGAAAGAACGAATTACGGACTGTGTTTTTTCCAGATAACGATGCACACGGATCAACATAAAACGGGCTAGGCTGCGAAAGGGTGTTGACCATCGCCACAACGTGGATCTGCCACCACCCGAGCGCGAAGTGCCCCGAGGCACGCGCTGGGGGCCTCACAATCCACTGGGGGGGGGCACCTGTCCTCCACACAAATATCCGCCAAGCAGGGCAACCACCACCTCCCCCCCTCCCCACCTCAGCGCGTGTCATCGGGGAACATCATTGTGAGGAACCCAGGCGTCGGTATGATCTCTTTGTTCCTCCCCAGCAGGCGCGGGAGGATGTCCTCCATATACCTGTTGCAGGGTGCAGGGGTGTAGGGTGCAGGGGTGCAGGTGTATCGGCGGGTGGCGTGGCTGGGCAACCCCCCGCACTGCCTCCCCCTGCAGGGGGGAGGGAGGGGGGGCGCTGTGGAGAACGAGGTGAAATTTCATTGCATTGGTGTGGGACACACCGCCATACCAGAACACATGCCCTGCTGCGAGGCCGAACAGATCAGACAGAGGGGGGGATCCGAACAGCATCTCGATCGCCACCAGCAGATACGCGAGGTACGGCACGCTGATGGTCACCAGGCCGTAGATAGACAGGTGCTCGTCAGGGTTCCTGCGAGACCACACGTACAGCACCATGATGACGAGGCTGTGCGACAGGAAGGGCAGATCATATTGGGCTGCGAGCACCAACATGAAGGACGCACCAAAGAGCAGCATGTAGACAAAGCGCGCCGTGCGCCGGTGGTAGTAGTGTTCCTCCAGTCTCCGGCAGTAGAAGTAGAGGAAGTGCATGTGGAAGAAGAAGTGGACGGAGAAGGTGTCGAAGTAGACAAAGCTCGTCAGCAGGCGCCACACCTCTCCTTTCCACACGAGGTTGTAGTTCAGGTATAGGCTAAGGGGGCTCAGGAAGTCAAACGTCACCGCCCCTGCAGTCAGCACCGCCAGCGTGAGGTAAAGCCGTGTCACCACGGGGATCGCATAGTATGCCTGTTCTATCTCTGCCATCTTCCTCCTTCAGCAGGATTCTCCGCAAGGCCTTCAGCCCTCAGCACCGAGCTCAAAGGGCTCGGCAAATAAACACAGAATGCCGTGTGCCGCAACGCGCACACAACCTGCTGCCTGTCGACACCCCTTCGGCGGCAGCAGAGGCGACGAAGGCCCGACCCTTGCCGAGGTGATGGCAGAGTGTCGCAGGCGTGAAACCCTGCAGCAGATCAGGGTGCGGGAGGGTGGGGGGACGGGGGGGGCGGTTGCGGCGGTGTACAGTCAGGAGTCCCACCGCGCCTCGCTGGAACGAGCTCCCTGGCAGGGTGGTGGTGGTGGTGGTGGTATCACAGTGGTCAGGGTTCGGAGGGATGTCCCACACGGGAGACCTCTCCCGCGTCGGCCGATCCTCGGAGGGGCGCAATGAGCAGTACGGGGTGTTTGATTGCCGAGAGTGAATGGAAAAACGTAGCCTCCCCAGCACCTTCTTGCTATGTTAGTCTTTTTTGTAGTCGCGCGGTGCCCCCCCACCGCCCCCTGGAGCGGGGGTCTGACCCCCGAAAAGCGGCAGTCCCAGCCGCTTTTGAGACCCCCCGCTGAGGGGCAGTGTGTCCCGCTTCGCGGGGGTACCCACCCCCGCTATAACTACCGCCCAAAAAAGATGTAGACTGACGTGCGGGAGACCACCGTGCACCACACAACAGAGAAGGGCTTGGGTGGTGCCGTGCCCTCCGAGGCAAGAAAGGAAGGAGGCAGCAAGAAACACGGCAATCACGCAAGGCAGAGAACAGTTCTGAGTCACTGCACTCAGGGAGAAATGGAAGACACAGCACAAACAGAGACACGATCGGATTTGTGCGGTCTGAAGAGCCATCTTCCGCAGGGGCTGAGTGCAACACCATTCCCGTGTGAGCGCACCGTCCCCAGACAGTCACCTGTGCTGAGGCGGTACAGAGTCGTGGAGCTAATGTTCGGAAGCACCACTGCAACAACGTCACCTGGCTGTGGCACAGCAAGTGAGTTGGGAAGGCCCTTCAGCTGCACCGTCCGCAGGCAGGTGAGCGAGGATGTGCACCACACCTTGAGAGACTTGTCGTTAGAGCACGACACCAGGTGCTGCTCGTCGTTGGTCAGGGCGATGCTCCACACAACATGGGTGTGCTCCTCCAGCGTGTGCGTGTGTGTGAGGGTCTCGAGGTCCCACACACAGAACAGTGTTGCTGTGACCCTCCAGCACTGTGGCGCTCGGTGTGCCCGTCAAGTCCCACACACGCAATTTGCCTTGGTAGTCTCCGGATACCAGACGTCCGCAGTGTGCCCACGCTCCACTGCACACAGAGGTGCTGATGTGGTCCAGCCGGCACACCTCCTCCCACGTTGCCGTCAGCCACACGCAGATGGTGCCGACAGAAGAGCACGTCGCCAACCACGTCCCACATCTCGAGAACGCATTGCAGTGAGTAGTCCCGTCACCGCGTGCTAAATCCGCCACCCTCGCGGCTGTGGTGGTGTCAAATACAGAGACGCTTCCTATGTAGAGGCGACTCAGAGCACACAGCGTCCCACACCTCGACAATGCGACGTGGCGTATCCTGCCATCCGTACATGCGTACTCTGCGGGTGTCTTGACTGTGGGCCAGCGTGGGACCAACTGGACAGAATCCCCGTCCTCCAGACCCGTGTCGGCAACGGGCTGTGAATCGTCCAGCTCCTCATCACAGCCTTCGATGCAGACTGCCACGCAGGCAGCCGCACGGGCTGCATGAACAGAACCCGCGAACATCTCCTTCAGCGCATCCTCCTTCAGCCCCACCACGGTCCCGCCTTCCGGAACACTGACGACACAGCTGAGCCGGCTACCGGCATGACGAACGGAAACATACATGCTCGTGTGTCGATGAGACACGCTCCTCGCCCTACATGGGAAGAATGTGGTGCCCGGGTATCCTGAACTGCAGGGCCCAAGAGATCAGGGAAGAGTCAAGCAGGCACAATAAAACAGAGATGAAAACGATGGCCTGTGTGTATGTGGTGTGTGTGTGACTGTGGCTCGAATCATCAACTGAAGAGTATTCTGGTCTGTGCTGCTCCAACAAACAAACAAAGGTCAAACAATAACGGGGGAGGGGGGTTCCTGGGCGTGCTTGCCCCCTTGGCTGCGGTTGCACTGGGCTGCAGGTGCGTGACACCGTCTTCTCCTGGTATCCTGCTGTGCCCCAACCCTGCTTCCCAGAGAGCAGACCCCTGCGGTGTACGGCCCTACGGATGGGCACTTTTCCTTTCTCCTCCCGTTTTCTTCCTTTTGTTTTGAAATCACGTGGGGGCCTTCGCTACCAGATGTGACTGAGTGAGAAAAAGGGAGCTGCAGCCCACTTCCCCTCACTGACTGACGAGCTGTGACGAGCTGTGACTGGTAGCGAGGGCCCCCCGTTTTCCGTATTTCTTTTTCTCTGGGGTCCTCTTTTGAGCCATCATCATTCTGTCGCGCGCCAGTCAGGCGTCCCAACCCCCATCGGATGATAGGCCACGCAACAGCGCAGCCTCGCATCACCCAGACAAGGCATGGCACACCCGCACAAAAAGCAGTGCTGAAGCAAGTTGGTGCCTGTGTCTTCGGGATTGACTGGTCTCGTTGATCATATCATCAATCATCAAGCCTACTCGTCGCAGCACGCACAAGGAAAAGGGATATGCGCAAAAACGAAAAATGAAATTGAAAAATGAAAACGTTTTTTGTTTTTTTTTTGTGGTGGAGTGAAGATACATCAAGGACAACGGGGCGACCCTCGGTCTTGCGGTTGAGGGTTGGTGTGTCATGGGTCTGGCTTCAGTCCGCCAAAGACAGGCAGAAGAAACCATCCCCAGTTAAAAGTGCAAGGCGGAAAGGGCTATAGTGTTGGCATAGGGTGTAAAGCAAATCAAAAAAATTCAAATAAAATCAAACGAACGTTCGAAAGAAAAGAGGGTGGTAAAACGAAAACAGGCCCAAAATAATCAGCACAAGGCATCGTCGTGGTAAACCAAACCTCTCTGTAAACCTCCGCACACCCGATACCCGCTCTTGATCTTGATCTTGATCTTGATCTTGCTTTTGCCCTGCCGGAGTGGTTGTGCAGGGGACGGGCGGGGCGGAGGTGATGTGTGTGTAGCAGACTGACACTTCCTTGTGTGTTCACAAACAATCATGTGCTGTGTAATCAAGCAACATGGTCATGGTCAAAGATGGGTGTAAAAAAAAACAAGGGAACTTGGAAGTTCCACAAAAACTATCTGTGCCCCCGCTGGATCGTAAAGTGACAGCAAAACGAGACAACAAACCAATTACTGCCGAAAGTTGTTTTGTTGGAACGCAGACCCCACTCTTTGTGTACACCACTCCCCGGTCTGATGAAGTGGTGTGAGTGGGGACGCACGATCCAGCTAAAGGCACAGAAAGTTTCCCCAGTTGGCTACGCCGAACTAACAAAACATAAAAAGCTAAACAAGAACGCCATAGAGCCTGCTTTGTGTGCGCAATCGGTTTGTGTGTTGCGCAATGCATGCGCTGCTAACAGCCGTCGTTTTTCCTGTTCCCCGTGACCTGGGTCAGGTTGTGGGAAGTTGATTGCATAAAAATCATGCCCACCTGCACCTGTGCAGGTGAGGTGAACATGACATTGCCTCCAACTACACACAACATCTTTGAGATCTGGACACTTTCCGGATAGAAGACGGTACACGTTTCGTCACAAAATACAACCTCCATCTACCACACATATCCCACACACATACATCGCACGCCCTGTGTTGGTGCCTGAAACACCACCACGGGGCAGCTGCCACACATCCAACCCATCTTCCGCTGCGACACGCCAAGGCGTGACGTGTTTGGGTGCAGACAAATGGGGTGATTGCGTAGTGATTGTGTGCGGAAAGAAAAAAAAACACCTACGAGTGTGAAGGACGCACCTACATACACACGCACCACAAAACGTTACGCCCAGTGTCGGGAACAAAAGACCCGACTCTGACCTGACGTGGCCTCCATGCCTTCCATGTGGCCTGCAAATGCAACAGCAGCAGCAATACACGGCGAACGCATCACCTTCTGCGGTGTTTCAAAGGGGGGGGTGGGGGGGCACCGCCAGTCTGGAAGGGGAAGGTGCACGGTAGCCATGCAGCAAGAAAAAAAGCGAATAGAAGTGTAAGGGACGGGGCTGTTGGGAGGAGGTGGGGGGGCCTCACAAAACACGCAGACAAACCAGGAAGCGCGGGGGCTAACCTGCTTGTATCTGCGAGCTGCGAGTTGCTATCTTTTGTTTCGCTTGCTGCGCTTGTCTCGAGGCTATACTTATCCTTTTCCCTGCCATCTGCTGTCAGGAAAAGCGCTCGTGTGGGTGAGGGGGGGGGGGGGAAAGACAATGGGATCACGTTGATGTCGGGGTTGAGAAGAATGAGCACACGCGCTCAGCAGCCCAGTCTCAGACTGGTTTAGTTGCGTCTTCTGTGACGTCTGGGATGAGAGGGGCCATTTCCAGACCCGCTGCATGGTGTGTTTGGTTGGATCTTTGTTGGGGTGCTTGCAGACGCAAAGCACATCAACACCAGGTTTGTTTCTTGGTTGCTCATGCATACTGCAGAGCATCGGCCGGTGTAAGACATAATATTGCATGTAGTTGATGTAGTTGGGGTTTAGGGTTTAGGGTTTGGGGTTTCCGGTTTGGGTTGGGCTCAGCTGCGCAGTATTCACCTGCATAAAGTATGCAAGTGTTTGATGCGGGAGAGGGTGAGGGGTGGAGGGAAAGACATACAAAGACACACCAACCCGGGTGTATTGTGGTACTAACAGTGTTGGCATATCCTTGCTGGCTTATCTCCTGCCTCCCGTTACGTTCTCATTCCAGTTCCAGTTCCAATTCGCTGTTCTCAGCTGCTTCCTTCGATTTCTTGTGTTGGACCACCACCCATCGCGTGGCAGCCTGCCAACACACAAAGACACACACCCACACCCACACCCACACCACACACGTTAATTGTTACTGTTTAGTGTAGCTCGCACCAATCGAACTCTACTGCTGCGACCCCACCACCACACCCTCCCTCCCTAGTGCGGCCTCGAAGTGGGTGAGGTGCTACCCAGCGGGATGTCAATCGTGACAGGGCAGTGGTCACTCGCCTTCGGCCTGTTCTGCCCAACGTTCTCAAACCTCGGGCCGTCGTACTTCCCTGCCCTCCACGGCTGGCCCCGGCGCTCGATGTACGGGTTGATGCCCTCTGTGCGCTTGTTGAGGCTGTCGGACAGCAGCAGGTAGTCCAGCTGCGAGTAGCTCTTCCCGGATGCCCAGTAGTGTGTCCACTGGTCCTCTTCAGGCAGCCTCGTCTTCACAATGTTGTGCAGGTGCGGGTGGCGGACCAGGGGCAGAGTCCCCGACTCGTCGTCCTCGTACTCGTTGAAGTCTCCCATCACAATCACATTCCCGTCGATGGTGGTGCCGTGGTCGCGCTCCAGCATCGCCGCGACACGCTCGCACTGCAGCTGGCGCTTCGCGCGTGTGCGCTCCCTCCCGCCCGACATGGACTTGAAGTGGTTGATGTACAGCGTCATCGTCTCCTTCCCGAACGGGGTGACCTTCACAATCAGGCAGTCGCGCGAGAAGACCCTGTGGGCGTGCGACACGCCGCTCTCCGCGAAGAGGAGGTCGGCCTTGACCCCGTCCGCATCCTCCGTCGCCGCGAACCGGGCGCTGTTGACTGCCGCGAAGGGGTAGCGCGACATGATGGCCACGTTGATCCCGCGCATGTCGTTCCCCTGCACCAGCATGCGGTACTTGTACATCTCCCCGAGGTGCTCCGAGTTCAGCTTGTCCAGCAGGTCCAGCGACTCCACCTCCTGCAGGGCCAGCACGTCAGCGTCGACCGCACGGATGGCCTCCGCCGTGATGCGCTTCTCCTCGTCGTCCATGATGGAGAAGTGGGCGTCGGAGAAGGTGAAGCCATCGTCGGGTGTGTCGAAGTTCCTGTTGAACAGGAACCTGCGGAACAGGTTCTCCACGTTGAAGGTCCCGACCCGCACCGTCTCCTGCAGCACCCGCTCGTCCAAGGACAGCATCTTCTGCTTGGGCTTGTCGTCGTGCGCTGCAGCAGCCGGCACCGACAGGGGCACCGCGGCGGTGACTGTGGCTGTGGCTGCCGGCGCCACCTCCTCCAGCCGCTTCTTCTCCGCCCCAAACTGGAGCGGGATACGCGGCGCAGGGCGGTGCAGGAAGAAGTTGCTGAGGGCCAGGTACTCCGGGTGCTGGCGGTACACAGGGGCCGCGGTGTAGCCGGGGATGCAGCTGATCACGCCCACAAAGTCGCTGCTCACCTTCCCCGACTGCGCCACCGGCTCCAGGTTGGTGTACCTGTCGTCCACGTACGCCACCGGGAGCCCGTACTTCGCGTTCACCTGCTCCAGAAGCTTCTTCTTCGCATCCGAGTCCGACACCTGCCCGTGCCCCGGGTTCCCGATCACCAGGTTCACCCCGTGCCTCAGCCCGATGCTCCGCAGCGGGGACACGGACATGTCGACGTGCCAGCTCTCCCACCGCCCGCTGAAGAAGACCAGCTTCCCGCCGCAGGCGTGCACCCGCTCCTCCAGGTCCAGCAGCCCTTCCGTCGGGATGTCGTCCGCCATGGCGAGCGGGTCCGGGCGCAGGCAGTCCCGCTTCGACACGCCCCCCTTCTCCGTTGCCCGCGGGTCGGCCCAGAAGGCGGCGTGGAACGACGAGTGCACCGTCGCCCCCGCGTCCCCCTTCGTGGCGAAGGTCACCGCGGGGTCCCCCTTCCACGGCAGCCCCGGGTAGCGCTCCGTGATCGCCTTCACCGCGTCCAGCTGCAGCCACTCGTCCCACGCCTCCACCGTGTAGCCCGGGATGATGCCCACCCTGTCGTGCACAAAGGTCTCCAGCTCCGGCACGCCCCAGTCCCGCCCCGCAAACACCAGCCCGGAGATGGCCCTGCGGTACGGCATCAGCGCCGTCAGGTCCAGGTCCAGCAGCACCACCGGCGACTGCGACCTCTGGCGCGCCACCGCGTCCAGGATCGCCTGCACCGCCTGCTGCTGCCGCTCCTGCGACACCAGGAACTCCGTCGTCGACACGCGCTCCCGCACCACCACGTTGCGCAGCCCGTCCTCGAAGGACCCCGCCCCCGCAGCCTTGCTGTACGGCATCCCGAAGTAGGCGATCGTGGTCTTCCTGCGGAACAGCCCGACCTACGCCACCCCCGCCACGTTCGTCAGCTCGTAGTACAGCAGGTCCTCCGCCAGGTCCTTCGACGTGGTGGCCACGTCCAGGATGTAGTTCCCGTTCTCCGTCACGAACGGGGTTGCCGGCACCTTCGAGGGGTCCGTCCCCTTCGGCGCCTCCGTCTTCACCACCCGCAGCTGGCACGCCGACTCCGACATCAGCAGCCGGTTGATCCGCGACTGCGCGTGCTTCCACGACGTCGGCATCACCTCCACAGGCACGGACTTGTACGTCGTCCCCAGCTGGTGCGACCTCTTCCGCCAGTCCGCAACCACCACGTAGTGCCGTGCCGACTGCGCCACCACGTTCTCGTTCAGCAGCGCACCGCCCCCGCCCTTGATCAGCCGCAGGAAGTCGTCCGTCTCGTCCGCCCCGTCCACCGCAAACTCCAGCTCCGCCGTGCACGTCAGGAAGTCTTCCACCCGCAGCAGGTCTGCGTAGCGCTCCATGTACTTCGACACCGTGTTGGAGGTGGGGACGCACAGCACCTTCCACTTCTTCTCGTCCACAATCTGCGCCACCCGGTCGATCGCGTACTCCACCGTCGTCCCGCTCCCGATCCCGATGGTCATCCCGTCCCGCACCAGCCACTCGTCCACCGCCCGGTACGCCGCCATGCACTTCGCGTACTTGATGTCGTCCGAGCGGCTGACCTGGTGCCCCCGCTCCTTCACCGGGCCCCACGTCTTCGCCGCCGGCACCTCCTCCTGCCCCAGCACCACAGGCACCGACCCGTGGCGCGGGTCCCCACCCGGGTAGTACAGCGCCGCAAAGTTGTCCACGATCTGCAGGATCTCCGCGGTCTTGGCCGTCTGGTACATCTTGTTGGAGTAGTGCAGCCACGGCTTGGGAAACCCGATCTTCTCCCGCAGCGCCAGGTTCAGGTACGTCGGGTACACCGTGTTCTCGGTCCAGAAGTTCCCGTAGAAGACCATCGGCTTCGAGAAGTCCTTCCCCGTCTCCTTCGAGTAGGTCTGCGGCACCGCGAACTGCGCGATCTCCGTGCGCGTCCCCGCCGACCCCGGGGCGTACACAATCCCGCAGTTGCACGTCAGCACCAGCACGTCCTCGCGCACCGCGTTCGAGAAGAACTTCGCCTGGAACCTGCAGAACACATTCGGGGGCTCGTGCCCGTACAGCCACGTCGGCACACCCAGGGACATCTCGTTCGCCTCGTCCCCGGGCCACACGCGCAGGATGTACGCCAGCATGTCGTCCACGTCCCCGATCCCGAGGGCCGCGTCCTCCGCGCTGGGCTTCGGGTTCTTCGCAGCCTCGAAGTAGGGGTACCTGCCCATCACCGTCAGCGCCTTGTCCAGATCCTCGGACGAGTACACCGCGAAGTGTGCCCCCAGGTTGCACGCCTCCATGGCACCGGGGCCCCCGCCGCTGGCACACACGTACCCGTTCTTCGCCAGCTGGTGGCACAGGTGCGCGATGTCCCGGAACTCCGTCTGGTTCCGCAGCATCGCGTGCCCGCCCATGATCCCCACCTGCTTCCGGCTCCCGTACTTCCGCTTCAGCAGGTCCAGCACCACCCCGTCGTGGATCGCCATCATCACCCGGTCCTGCGTCCCGTGCTCGTAGAACTTGTACCAGTTGTAGATGTTCGTGTCGTCCCGCAGCAGCTCTGCGGTTGTGTACAGCTCGTCCCGATCCGTCTTGAAGGGGACGTACACCCTGGGCTCGATCAGCATTGCGTTGTAGTGCACCAGGTCTGACTCTGTCATCCCCTCTGGCAGCGACGCCTCTCCCAGGAACACCCTGCCGTAGTAGTTGGTGTTGTCGCCACATGTCACTGCTGTCTGTGCTGCTGTGAGGGTGACAGCTGTCTTGCGTGTGTCAGGGGATGCTGATGATGTTGCGTCCGTTGCCGTTGCCGTTACCGCCATGCTTCCCGAATCCTTGTCGGCAGCAGCAGCAGCAGCAGCACACTCCTCCACTGCCCCAGAAGAAGCGGGCTTTCTGCAGGACTCCGTCCTCTTCACCAGCAGCCTGCGCAGCGGCTGCACCGACTTCGCAGACACAAACTTCTTCACCTGATCCGCCCAGTTCCCAACCTGTGCCTTCTTCAGCCCGTACTTCTCTGCCACAACCGCCTCGTACGCATCGTTGTCCGAGCTCCCCCAGTTCTCGAGCAGCTTGTCAGCCCACAGCTGCACCCTCCCCAGCGGCCGCAGCCCCTCCTCGTCGTCATCCCCCGCCTCCTGCGTACACGGCCGCAGCGCCTTCAGCTGTGCCTCGATGTCGATGTGCGTCCCCTCCACAGCCGCCTGCACCGCCGAGTAGTCGTCCCCCGCAACCACCTGGTACAGCGCAGCCCACAGCTGCCGGCGCATCAGCGCCTGCTGCTCGCTCAGCGCCACCCCCGCCGACAGGTAGTCCAGCCCCGCAAGCAGCTTCGCCGCGCGCGCCACGACGTCCGCCTCCGCCGTGTCGCGCTTGTCCAGCACGCTGTTGATCTTCGCGATGTCCAGCGCACCCACCACCCCCGGCTCGTCCTCGCTCAGCAGGTGGAGCGCAAGCCCGATCCCCATCCCGTCCACCCCGGTGAACACCGCCTTGTGCAGGTTGGCCGGGTTCAGCCCTGCCGACAGGTAGGTCACCAGCCCGCTCGAGTGTGCCGCGTGCATGAAGTACACCATCAGGTGGTGCGGCAGCTGCTCCACAATCGGGACCGACGGGCCCTTCCGCTCCGACGCCCCGTCCAGCGTCACCTTGTCGAAGTTCCCCTCCGCCGCCACGCGCACCGCCAGGTCGATGAACCCCTTCACCTCCTTGTCGTACTGCTCCGCGGTCATCTGCGCAGCCTCCGCCTCCGTCGGCTTCCGGAAGCTCCTGTTCGCGGCGTCGCTGAAGAGCGGGCGGTTGATGTTGAACGCGGCAGACAGGAACTGCGTCTCCCTGTCGCGCCGCACGTTCGCCACAACCCCGTTCATGAAGACGGTCGCCTGCTGGTCGGTCATGTTCTCAATTGCGATCTTGCAGTCCACAATCCCGGAGGCGAACATCGCGCTGCACGCGGACGCCGTGTTGTGCACCGCCTTCAGCAGCGTCACGTCGAAGTAGAAGTCCGGCGCGTTCAGCCCGTCCGTCGACCGGAAGTACGCCTTCCCCATCTGCTCGAACGGCCGCCCGCTCCCGTCGTGCGGCCACTGCGACGCGAACCCCATCCCCTCGAAGGTGGGGCGCCCGATGAAGCACGACGTCGGCGCCAGGTCCCCGACGTGCATCCGCACCGTCGCCGCAGTCACGTGCGACGGCAGCCTGTACGCCTCCACCAGCGACCTGTCCGACGACGCGCTGCGCTCGATGTGCTCGATGTGCACCACGATCCCGCGCCGCAGCAGCTCCTTGTCCTGCACCGTCGTCTCCAGGTGGCCCGGCCCCGCGTCCGTCACAAACACGAACGACTGGTACTTGTGCTGCCCGGGTGCGCACAGCGGGAGGTACAGCCGCGGCAGCTCCACCCCGTCCCCCAGCTCGTGCACCGCAAGCCCGGTGGCGAAGTACTCTGCAGGTGTCGGGGGGGTCTCGGCCCCGCGCAGGCGGTCCACCAGCTTCATCACGTCCGCCAGGAACGACGCGTGCTGCGACGCGCTGACCGCAGACGTGTCCACCCGCCCTGCGTAGCCCTCCCCTGCCGATTCCGTCTCCAGGGACGGCGACGGACGCAGCGTCGTCAGCACCGCCGTCTCGTTGTCTGCAGATGCGGCAAGGGCGAAGCCCGGCACGTCAGCGGCGGCGGCAGTGGGGGGCTGCTTGGACTTCGTCTTCTTCGTCTTTGCCTTCTTCTCCGCTTCCGCCCCGTCGGCCCCACCTGCCGCAGGCGTCTGCTCAACCGCCTGACGCGCCTCCTCCTTCGCAGCCTGCAGCCGCTCGTACGCCGCCACCACACGCCCCGCATCCGACTCCTCCATCCCAGCCTTCGCCTCCTGCAGCAGCGCACCCACCTCTGCGAAGAACGTCTTCGTCGTCAGGTCGTGCTGCGGGAACTTGTAGCGCAGGTCGACACCCAGCTTCTCCAGCCCGTGCAGCGTGTCCTCCTCGTCCTTGTACACGTCCAGCGTCACAGGGATGGGCTTGATCGTGTTCTGCAGCTGCAGCAGGGCGGCGTAAGCATCGCACGACTCTGTGGCCTGCTTCAGCGCGATGCTGTACAGGGTTGTGAGGCACACTGTCGTCTCCCTCGATTCCATATTCCCGATACCCCACATTGTGAAGTGCGAGAGCGAGGACGGTGGGTGTGCGGCTTGTGTCTTGTGTTTAGTGTGTTGTCAGTCTGCCGGTGGTGGTGTCTGTGTGGCTACATGAGAGTGTGTGTGTCGGTGACCCCACTGCCGACCACTGTCCTGCCGGGGGGCTGGGTACTCCTCCTGCCACCACAACCCTCGCACCATTCTTCTACACTCTAGCCTATCGTCAACTCTACTTGCCCCAGTTGTACAAATACGCTGCCCTCCAACGGACACACGGACTTCGGGATTAACACTCCGGGCCTAGCCTGGACACCACCGGCGCACCACTCCTACCGCTGCATCCGTCTGTACGAAGACAGCGCTGCGCCCAGCTTTTGCATCTGCAGTGTGGCGGTGTGTGTGTGTGCGGCTGACACCTCCCACACCCCTTCCCCCCCTTGAGGCCCACCGCAGACCCCAACACACACACGCGAACCTTTTTAGTTCCGTGTCGGACGCACCGTGCAAACTCTGCCGCACCCCCCACTGACACACACACACCCCCTCCCCAACACCACGACAACACTTCACACCACTCCAGGCCACACCCAGCCCCTCGCCACGACCCCCACCCCCACACAGGGCCTCTCTGCCACCACCCCACACCCCCTCCATACCTGCCGTGCCCTATCAGGGGCGGGCATGCCCCTGGGATGCCCTTGCGGCTGCACCCCCGCACCCTGCGCACTGCGTAAGCTCTGTGGCGTCTGGTGCGTCGCGATGCTGTGGTAGGTGTTGCAGGGGGAGGTCCCATACGGGGCCGCGAGAGGCGGGAAGTGCCTTGCCACCTGCGGCTCTGCTGCATGGGGCGCCAGACACGTCGGCCCCATCGATGGGTGGTCTGGGAACCGCTTCTTATGCATCCTCGCAGCCGCACTGCGGTCCGCACACTGCAGGTCATGCGTCTGCTGTATCATCGCCTGCTGGTGTGTATGCCCGGCACTCCCACTCCGCTTCCGCGAGCCGCAAACCGCCTTGTCCTGGGCATTCGGCTTCTCCCGCAATACCCGCGGTGTGGTACCCCCGTCGACACCACCGAACCACATTGCCTCATGGTGGTGCTGTGCCTGCTCCAGGCGCTGCTTCGCCACCTTCCGTACCGGCATGCCAGCCACACCCACGCCAGGGGAGGAGCTCCTCTGCTGCGTCCCACACTGCAGAGACTCGCTGGTGTGCCCAAACCACAGCGCACCCGGTGTCGACGCCTCCGCCATCGCCGCATGCCGGCGCCTGCCGCTGTGGTGCAGCCCCCCAAGCCCCCCAGCTCTGGGAGTCACAGCTTCCGCGGCTGCGCCGGGCCTCCCGGCGCCCGCGCTGGCGTTGCTGGCGCTGCGCCTCCGCCCCGTCGACCTGACAGGGGTCGTGTGGGGTGCCTCACAGCCGAACAGCACAGTGGCGCAGCTGCTGTTGGTGGGTGTCATCGACCTGCGCCGCCCCCTCACAGGGGTGGGGGAGTCGTACCGGCATCGGTCCACCTGCATGGGGACCCGCTCCCCCCTCACTCTGGCGGGGTGGGGGGGGATGTGGGCGTGGCGTGTGCGGGTTTGGCGTGGAGACAGCCTTGCTCGAGAGCTTCGCTCGGTAAAACTGGGTGGGTGGGGGTAGGGGGGTAGGGGATGGGGAGGCATCGCTATATTCTCCAGGTTTCAGTTCTAATACTTTTTTTTGCGTTTTGGAAAGGGCAGTTGCTACCTCCGGTGTGTGGGGGTGGGGAGTTGGGAGTTCTAGGCTCGCACATTACCAGCATCAGCCCCATCATCCCCCCCCCCCCCCACACACACACACACGTGGATCTTTGTATATTAGTGTAGACACACACCGAGCACTTGCTCTTGATGTGATCCCCACACACACCCGCACGCTGTCTGCGAGCTTAAATATTCGTCGGGAGAAAGGGGACAGAGCCTGCTCCTCTGCAGTGCGCAGCACCCAGTGTGTTGCGCTGCAAAGAAGGTGTATATCCAGATCCCGTTGGGGAAAGGGAGGGTGTGATGCCATGCTCCCCCCCCTCCTACCCCACTGCATGGGACAGAATCTCAAGAGGGTCGGGCCGTTGCTGCCCCTTGGGGCTGATGTGGCCTGTGTCTACACAACTGTGCGAGATCTACAAAATAACGAAAGTCGGCTCGACGGAACAGCTTAGGCACACTCACTGTTCGCATATGGGAGCCGCACAAACAGCACCAACGCCCTGCAGCTTACTTTGGGGGGGGGGGGGGTGTGAACCAAAAGAAATGAAGAAAAAGGGGTGCCCCTCCCCCCCCCCCCCCCTCCCCGCTGTCTAGATCTAGGAAAAAGTTAAGGTGTGAATAACTGTTGGCCGGGGAAACCCGCCATCTGACACACATTACACTGGGGAGCCTTGGCGTATATTTTTTTTGCAGTAATATTGTGCATGCCCGCACTGAGCACACACCCCAAAAGGCGCCGAAAGGGATGCAGGGGCGAGGCGGGGGTGGCAAGGTAATAACCTCACCACCACCGCGTCCTCCTCCTCCTCATCCTCTTGGGCTTTTCCCCCGTCTCCCCTGACCCAGGCGCAGAGCAGCAGCGCACTTAACAGCGCGCCGTGCACACGCCGGTGCTCACTCCGGAGGTCTGCTTTGCGACAACCGCCGCACATCCTCCTGCAGGTGTGAAGCTACGGGTTTGCGGAAGCGTCAAAGACCCGACACCACCTCTCCCTCCGCCCCGCCCCCTCACGCAGCCTGGATCTCACGCAGCGTCGCCATGAGCCTGTCCTCCAGGGCCTGCTGCGCTCTGCTGTAATAGTCCAGCTCCTGCACCCGCTGCACGCGCTGCCGGAAGGCGTCGTCATCACCCGTCGCTGCCCCGCCCATACCTGCGCCTGCGGCACTGCCGCTCTGCGCCTGCTGCTGCGGCGCCACACTGCGTCCCGCCGCCGGGCTGGGCGCCGCTGCCGGCGGCACAGGCGCACTGCCTGCATGTGGTGTGCCCCCCCGCTCCGGTGGGGCGCTGCTGCGCGGGGGTGTTGCGGAGGGCAGGTGGGGCGCACCGCGGCCCGGGTGCTGCTGCTGCTGCGCCTGTGGCGTGGCAGCTGCCTGCGGCGCTTGGTAGTGCTGCTGAGTCTGCTGCTGCTGCTGCTGTGTGGCAGGCGGAGCCTGTGCGGCGCTGCCTGCCGCCGTGTCGCGCGCGGCCCTCCCGACGGGGCGGGGTGCGCTGCGCTGGTGGTGCAGCTGCCACTGGTGGTCGCCCCCGGCGGTGCTGTCCGCAGCGAAGGGCGGGCGTGCCGGGCTCTGGCTCTGGCGCCCCTCTGGCCTGGCCTGGCTGTGTTGTGTGTCGGGCGACGGAGACGTCGACGGTGCAGAGAGGCTGGGGATGGGCGACGACGGCACGGCAGACGAGGCGTGGTGTTGGTGTTGGTGGTGGTGGTGGTGGTGTGTGCTGAGCACCTGCCCTGTGAGCCGCCCCGGGTACGCAGTGTGCGGGCCCTGTGCGCGCTTCGGGTTGGGGGCACTGGGCGGTGCCTGCTGCGGCTGCCTGCTCGGGCTCCCGTTAAGTGCGCGCACCGCGCGCTCACGCAGCTTTGCCAGCTGCTCGTCGTTCTCTTTTCGGAAGCGCTCGTTCTCCTGCAGGGGGGTGGGGGTGGGGTTCGAATGGCGAGCGTCACTCATAAAAATACCAGTCCAGTACAGCCGCTCTTTGCTCGTACTTTATTTGTGACGTGGTGACGCTTCCGCACACAGAACCCAACAAGGGATGGGGGAGGCCAGTTGTGCGCGGAGCACGTTTGGCTGTGGTGTCTGCCCACAAGCGTGCGTAATCAAAAACCAGCAGAACCATACCTGCTTGAAGGCGTTGCGCTGTTCGGTCAACACCTCGTTCACCTCCTTAGCTTTGCCGAGCTGGTCGGACATCTTCTCCAGCGCCTCCTGCAGCTGCTGCACCTGCTCCCGCCCGCGCTGCTGTGGGTAGTCAAAGGGCGACATGTCATCAGGATCACCTCCCCACACCCAGCAACACAACACACGCATGGAAAGGCACAGAACAGCGGGAGAAAAGGGCTGCTTTGAATTCGCTGTTCTTGGGATCGCGAATACCCCACGTTGCAATACAAAAACCTCATTATAGATTTCCATACCTCCACATGGGTCCGCGACTGCGCATCGCTCTCCGCCGACACCCTCAGGCGGTCCAACTCCGCCTGCATCCGCCCTCTCTGCTCCTTATCACGCGCCGCCTCCGCCCGCTCCGTGTCCAGCCTCCCCTGCAGCACACCCACCTGCTGCTGCAGGTCGCCGCACTGCGCCTTCGCACCCTGGCAGTCCTCCTGCATCCGACGCGCAGCCTCCTCCAGCCCCGCCTGCTCCACCTGCAGCTGCTGGCAGGCGGTGTGCAGCAGGGCAGACTCCCGCTGCGTCTGGTCCGCCAGCTGGTGCGCCTGCCCCAGCTTCCGCACGGTGTCCTCCTGCCGCTTCCGCTCCGCCTGCAGCTTCTTCCTCGCCCCCTCCGCCTCCCCACGCAGCGCCACACGGTCCTCCGCGTCACGCCGCGCCGCCGCTGTGGCACGCTGGAACAGCTTCAGCGTGCGGCGCTCCCCCTCCGCCTCGCTCTGCTGCAGCTCCCCCAGCTCCACCTGCTGGGAGCCCAGCTGCAGGGCCGCCCTGTCGCAGGCAGTCTCCAGCTGCAGCAGCTCCGCCACCAGGTATTGGTACTCCTGGCGGAGGGTTGCGCTGTGTCGGTCTGCCTCCTCCATCACCCCGATGAAGTCCTGCCGGCACCGCACCAGCTCCAGCGCGAGGGTGTGGTTCGCCTCGCGTGACTCATCAAGCTGCTTCTGGAGGGTCCCGATGTTGTCATCCGCATGCTTCCCCTTCGCGTCGAGCTGCTTCCGCAGGTCGAGGCATGCCGCGTCCATCGCGACGAGGCGCGACTTGAGGGTTGCGACCTGCGTCTCCCCCTGCGTGCTGCGCTGCGACTCGCGGCTGGCAGCCTCCTCGAGGGCCAACACCTTCGACACCATGCCGTGGAGCACAGCCTCAAGCCTCTCGTCAACACTCCCCTCGCGCTTGCCGATCTTCTCCCGGCTGTCCACAGGGAGGTGGCGGGCATGCTTTGCGAGAGCCTCGGAGCACTGCTCCTCCACAGCGCGGATGGTGCCCGTCGCGCTGGCGTGCTCCCTTTTCAGCTCGTCTCTCTCCCGGGCGGTCTCGTATAACTGTGAGGAGATGGCCTCCATTGCGCTGTGCCCCTCCGCAATCTTTGTCTCCTTTTCATCCAGAGCCTGCTGCAGCCCCTCGACAAGCGTGTTTTTGCTCTGGATCTGATGGAGGAGGTTGTAGTTCAGCTGTTTGAGGCTGCCTTCGGATGTCTCCCGCTCCGCCCGGCGTGTGGCGAGCTCGCGGCTGAGGTCGCGGACCTGGGATGTGGAGCGTGCGACGTCCTCCCGCAGCTCCGCGTTCTCATCGTTCAGCGAGTTGAGCAGCTGCCGGGTCTCCGCCAGCAGCGCCTCCCGATTCATCGTCGACGCCTGGTCCTGCAGGTGCTGCTGCTCCGCATCGTGGAGGCGCTGCAGCAGCGACGTGTTGAGGTCCAGCTGCGCATTCAGGTGCTTCCCACTCGAGTCCTTCACATCCTCCGGCACCTGCGGCGTCTGGGGTGCCCTGTCTACCACACGGTGGGGAGGGCCCATCCAGGCCTGCAGCAGGAGGGGCTGTTGTGTGTGAAAAAGGGCTGCAAAGAAAAAAAAAGTAGATCGCTTGGTGCCCCTGAGAAAAGGGGGTCTCAGCACAGAGTTGGGCCTTCATGCAGGTTGGGGTGGTTTTGAGCTTTGATGCGTATGCAGAGTGGCAGGTGTGGCAACCGCTTCGCTCCAACCGCAATGAAGACAGGTGGGGCAGGCGGGGCAATCGGGGGCTTGGGGACACCGATTTTTTTTCCGCAGCGCACTGCGCCACCCAAAAGTCACTTCACCATTCAGCAGCAGCCGCCCTTCGCCTGTATTGTGATTGTTTTTGTCACTGCGCCACCCAAAAAAAACACCCCCCCCCCCCCCACGCCTGCTGCGCTGGGCCTATTTATCGACACACAATATAACAGCTCTGAAACTGATCCCCCTCCCCTCCCCTCCCCTCTCTGCGGACACCGCTGAATGTGCCGAGATCAGGTTTGGGTATCTTTGCAGCTGCGGGAGAGGGCTCTCTCCGCTCACACGGGAGCCAATGTCTACCCTGCCCGATAGGCAACATCCGGGAGCGACCTGGCATAGCGGCGCTCACAATGACATGATGTAACGCCGCCGCAAACCTTGTGTGAAAAGTGTGACCGGTGCAATACCTACCCTTGTGTCATTTCGGGGCGACTCACTGCCCTGCGCTGAGAGCACGAAGGCCTCGCTCGCCGCCCGGGTTTGGGCAGGAGCATGCCACTCCTGCCCAATCAGGTGGCTCCGGTGTGGGGGACCCTCGCTTTGAGACGCAGAGAGAGGCAAGTGCCCTCACAGAATAGGTGGCATCACCGACACAGGTCGACACAGAGGAGGTCAAGGACACCTACTGCTACACTGCTACCCCTACTGCCTTTGATGCAGTTTTTTTTGATTCCGTTTGTCTTTTTTTCCCTTTTAAATTTCGACGATTCCCTCCTCTCCCACAGACGTTCCTGAGAGAGGTGTCGTGGTGTCGTGAGATAGGAGCACAACAAAAGGGGCACGAACGAAGCGCGTGAAATTATCCACCTACATTGAAGGTGTCTGGGGGTCTTCGCTACGGGGTGGTCGTCAGTGCATTTTGGTGCATTTCCTGTTGAATTGGCTGAAAACTGAAGAAGTTTGTCGAAGTTTGTCGACCAGCAAAGACCCCCTCTGACAGGGAAATAAATATCAAAAAAAGGTATGTGTGGGGGTGGCGAGGTGGTGTATCGCCAAGCGGTGCAACAACACGGCACTATTCTGGTGCAGGTTGTTCCCAGATGATAGTGCCGCGAATGTTACCAACTCGCGAAGACCCTCCACCCCCACCCACCCCCCCGAAAATAAGAAAATAAGAAGAGAAGAAGGGCGCGGGGGGTAAATGGGATTTTCAGATTCGCCTGGATTCCAGCTGACTACAGCGGCCGTGGATTCAAGGAAACGAGGAAAAAGTCCTACAGTAAAAAGGGCAGGTGTTTTCATGCAAAAAAATATCAAACATGACCTCTACTATAGAATATGACCTCTATTACTTCGTTTGGTGTGTTGACGTTTCCACACGAAGGTGCGCCAAACCCGGGTGAACAAACATCACGTGGTTTGCCTGAGGAAGGTTGGTGTGTCTGTGCACACAGTCATAGCAACAAGGCAACGTAGATTGTGCCGACCACCATCCAAAGCGCTGCCATTTTTTCAGCACACTTCGATGTGGGTGGAAAGTGACACGTGCTGTTCGTGTCCCTTGTGCTCCTCACTCACGACACCATCATCAGCAGGAGTGTGAGTGTGGAAGCGTCAACGCATCAAAGAAGCGTCAGCAAAAGTGCAGAACGAGCGCAGTGACACTTTTCACCGTGATGACAACGCAGTTTTGCTGTCGTGAAACTACCATCCGAAATCTATCCGGACGAAAACACACGCCCTCTTTTTTTTGACTGTACCTTGTCGCACGAAAATCACGCAGAAAAATCAAAATAAAACCTCACAAACCGCGGAAGTCTGTGGTGTGCGAATTGCCAGCCGGAGGCCACACAAGCGGGCTATGAGCAACGGCAAAACCACCCAGCACGGCCCCTCGCCCTTTTCCCTTTTCTTCTTCGTTGAGTTCCATGACATCACAAGATCACTGTTTGGGAGGGAGGGGGTTCCGGTTTCGAGAAATGGAGGATTCGGGTTCTGGGTGTTGGACTCGGAATCGGAGTGGAGTCGGAAGAGGGGGGGGGGGTAGTGAAATAGAACTAGAAGGAAGCACAAGGATGATCACCCTTCACTCGTTGTGCAGGTTGTGTCTCAAATGGAGGGGGGAGGGGAGGGGGAGAGAGGTTGTTGTTGATAAAGCTGGATACCTGGACAGATCCGTCCTGTGGATCCCCTCGCCTTGTCTCCAGCAGACAAAATATATGCCATATGCGTATGGGGGATCGCACTCACCAACAAGGCCTTCGGCGAGCTGGAGACGATCCACCGCCGGGCTGCGCGGCTCATCACGGGCTGCGCCTTCACCACGGACACAGCGGAACTGCTGTGGGAGGCACACCTGCCGACCCTCGAAGAGAAGATGTACACCGAAGCGGCTACGGCGTACGAGCGGATTCGACGGGTTGGTGGGTCCCCGGGGTCAACGGCGATCCAAAAAGCGTCGCGCACCGCCGGCAGCACGTGGCTTCGTTTGGCTGAATCGGTGGTCAAACGCACCGCCATCTACACACGCAGCCCGGGCCCTACAATCATATCCCACTACCCGGTGGCACCGTGGGAGTGGCAAGGGATGCTCGGGAACATCCAGATACACCCCGCCATCCCTGGCCTGAGCCGGAGCGACCCCGACCAGACCGACGCGGAGAGGTACGCTATGGCGCAGGTGATGCTGGCGGGACTCCCCCAGGCGGAGCTGCACGCCTACACGGACGGGTCGGTAAAGGAGGGAGTCGGAGGAGCGGGTGTTGTCCTCCTGGACCCTTCTACAACAGACATCGTCGACAAGCACAGTGTCGGGGCGGGCCAGAGCTGCGTCTCTTACCAGGCGGAACTGGTAGCACTGCGGGAGGCGACTCAGATGATCGCAGCAAGGGGTGTAGCCCGCGTCGTGATTCTCACGGATAGCCAATCCGCCCTGCACGCGCTAGAAGCAGGGCCACACCGTGCCAAAGCGGAAACGCTTGTCGACGTCTGGCGCGGCCTGGCCACACTCACCAGCTCAGGCACGACTGTCACCTTGCAGTACGTGCCGGCCCACGTCGGGGTGGAGGGAAATGAGCTGGCAGACTATCAGGCGGGTCTGCGGACGAACAACCACCAGCTGCAGACGGAGCCCATCACACTGCTGGCGGCGAAGGCGGCAGTGCGGAGGGTGACTGCGGAGCGGACGCCCCGGCCCGGCGAGAAAAGTCTGTACGCCTGGACGCCACCTAAATCGGCGGGGCCTACAGCGCGCCGGCCCGCGCTACACACACCGGCGCTGACCCGCCTCGGGGCCAGCACGATGCGACTGCTACGGACGCGCCGCCACTACCTCCTGTTCGACTACATGTCGAAAAACAGGGCACCGAAATGCCCCATGCACGGATGCACAGTGCAGAAAACGACGCTGAAGCACCTACTGCGAACCTGCCCGAAGCTTAAGGACCTACGGGAAAAACACCTGGACAACCTCTCCCCCCATGTCCTACTCCTCACCCGGCCCGTGACCACCCTGCGTTTCCTGATGGACGCAGGCCTGCTCCACGAGACCGAGACGGAGCTACTGACGAAACGGGGGAAGGGGTAGGGACCTCAACCGGGCGGGGCAAGGGGCGGGTTGGTCACAAATCACAGAACACGAATGAAAACAAAGTACGGGCCCTGTCCACGCACCCTGATGGGCGCGACAGACCAGGGGGAAACCAACGAACAGGACCTTTGCCATATCAGGTAAAAACGTCTCAACACAAAAACTTTGGCTTTTAATGGGGAGGTGTCTCCGTGTCGACGCACGGCAACCCACCCGCTCTGCGGGAAAAAACGGCACCACACAGGGCACTATCCCTGACCCGACCCCGGAAAGAAGCACACGAGTGAGCCAACGCTACAACGACGTAGCGCACAACGTGGGGGGACGGGAACGAAGTTAAAAAAAATACACTGGGGATAAGGGATTCTGTACATTTCGGTTTCGGGAAGCATAACCTGCCTTCAGACACAGCAGGCGGGTGGGGTGGGGGAAAAGTGAAGTAGAAGGAATAGAAAGAAAAAAGAGGAATGAAGGAAGCACAGAGCGAACCTAGAGGGTGGGGGGAGGGGGGATGGACAAGGCTATAACATGGATGCAACCACCACTACCACCACCACCACCCGCCACCCCCCCCTTTTCCAGATTTTCTCGGAGTTGGTGGGGGTGGGGGTGAAAGGAAGGCAGCCTGTTCTATTTTTTTTGCAGTTCATCTCAAGAAGTTCCCCTCAGGGTGTTCGCTATCTCCCACCTTCCTCAGAGACTGTGGGAGAAAGGGGTAAAATTGCCGCCTCAAAATTTTTTTTCGCGCGCGCTTCGCGCGCGCGAAATCATGCAACATCGGCCCCTCAGACAAATTGCCTCAAGGGTCCAGACCAGGGTACTATATATGTTTGGCAGGGGCCCATTTCGCGGTTCGCGGCTGCAAAATGGAGGTTTTGCGGCAATCAGTGAGTACTTCGGGAGTTGGTGACGAACCCAAAACAGGATCACGGACCGTCGCCGATACCCGTTCTCGAGAAGGAAGGGCACGGTCACATGCGTCCGTTAGTTCCTGTTGGACAGACTTCACAGGTCACAGGGGGGTCTGGGGGGCGGAGCCCCCCAGCCGCCGGAGGCCACGGTAGTGAACATTTGTCAGCCTCGTCCCCGAGTCCGCTTCATAGTCGAACACCACATACAGACAACGTGCACCTTGAGACAGCATGCTCAAGAGGTACATCGGCCTGGTGCCTGTGGCAGGCCACTATGCTCTTGGCTTCGGCCTCCTCTGGCTTTGACCATGCTGATGCCGGCAATAGCTCCGACGGTCCCCATCAGGTTCAGATCTCGCTTCTTTGGGTTATTTCCGCTCCGTGCGAAGCGTGGTGGTATCAATTTGTACGAGAGGGTGCTGCCCTTCTCCTTCAGAACCCCTTCCCACCTGAGGCAAAAACTTCCGAGAAACTTTTTTTATTTAATTTCTCCCTGTAGCCTCATGCAATGAAGGAGGAAATGGAACACGGAGAAAGCAGGTCATTCGAGTTTACGGCACGCGTAGTGCCGTAATTGCAGAGCCACATCTCACCTCATCACAGGTCGAGGTGTGTGCGTTTCACCACAACTCTCACAACCTCTCCCAAACAACCAAACAACACAATGCCGGACCGGAACGCAACCGTGATCATCGACCAGGCGTGGATCGATGTTCCGACCCCGGTTGTTCCGGGAAACGCAGCGGGGGTGGACGGCACCCCCGACTGCGTGTTTCCGGAGTGCGGGGCGCTGCACTCCGACGCGCACTCGTCTGTGTGTCGCATGTGTGGAAGGCGGACGACGAAGAGCTGCCTGAAGGCCTACATGGAGGGCACGGGGGATCAGACGGTCGAGAAGATGACCGACCAGTGGATGGAGCCACACTGGGTCTGCCCCCTCTGCGCGCTGTATCTCCACAATGGTGAGGCAACATGGACCCTCAAGGAGGAGGACGAGGGCGACGCCGATGCCAACATGAGTGACGCTACGCCCAAGGTGAGGGACCTCTGGGAGTTGATGAGGGGTGTGGATAACCCAAACACCAAGGCAATTCTGGAGGAGGTCTTGGATGATATGCAGAGGAAGGAGCGGCAGGCGAAGCTGGAACGCGAGGGGCTGACCGGCACCCGCATCACGGTGGTGGAGCAATGGCGCCACCGGATGCAGTCGCCAGCGCTGCACGCAATGGCCATGAGGGCACTGCGTGATCGTTTCGGGAAGGGGGCGGACGATGCGGCTGCGGCAGCGACCGGGCCCCAGCACGAACTTCGGGTCGCGCTCTCCGTGTTGGACATCCTGATCCCCATCGTGTCGACGAAGCCTGAGGCAGTGCAAGCTGCCCACAACCTCCTGGTCCGCTTGGAGGGGCTGCGCCTCCGGGAGTGGTACGGGCTCGCGGCGCAGCTGCACTGGGAGCGGCGGCTGGAGGGCATGCCGGCAAGCGCGCTGACGGAGCAACTATTCAGGTCGCTCCAGAGCCAAGCCCAGAGCGAGGGCGAGAAGGAGAAGGCCAACAACAAGCGGCGCCGCACCGAGGGCGCGTGGGACGAGGAGGAAGAGAGGCCAGTGGTGCCGAAGGGAGGTAAGGGGGGAAAGGGATCCAAGTGGGGCAAGTGACAAGCCACACCTGCGCAGGGAGAGCCGGGGTTGTGCGGGCCGGCGACACCTCCCTCAGACACACCGCCACTGCACACACAGTCCACACTTCAAGGGGAACCAGCGGTGCCACAAGCTCAAGGGGAGCAGAATTCACGCATGCCGTGGCGAGTAAAAGCGCAAACCACACAGCCCAGTGCTCAAGGGGAGCCAGCGGCGCATCAAGCTCAAGGGGAGCAGAACCCACGCACGCCGTGGCTAGTAAAAACGGAAATCACACAGCCCAGTGCTCAAGGGGAGCCAGCGGCGCATCAAGCTCAAGGGGAGCAGAATCCACGCACGCCGTGGCTAGTAAAAACGGAAATCACACAGCCCAGTGCTCAAGGGGAGCCAGCGGCGCATCAAGCTCAAGGGGAGCAGAATCCACGCACGCCGTGGCTAGTAAAAACGGAAATCACACAGCCCAGTGCTCAAGGGGAGCCAGCGGCGCATCAAGCTCAAGGGGAGCAGAATCCACGCACGCCGTGGCTAGTAAAAACGCAAATCACACAGCCCAGTGCTCAAGGGGAGCCAGCGGCGCATCAAGCTCAAGGGGAGCAGAATCCACGCACGCCGTGGCTAGTAAAAACGGAAATCACACAGCCCAGTGCTCAAGGGGAGCCAGCGGCGCATCAAGCTCAAGGGGAGCAGAATCCACGCACGCCGTGGCTAGTAAAAACGCAAATCACACAGCCCAGTGCTCAAGGGGAGCCAGCGGCGCATCAAGCTCAAGGGGAGCAGAATCCACGCACGCCGTGGCTAGTAAAAACGGAAATCACACAGCCCAGTGCTCAAGGGGAGCCAGCGGCGCATCAAGCTCAAGGGGAGCAGAATCCACGCACGCCGTGGCTAGTAAAAACGGAAATCACACAGCCCAGTGCTCAAGGGGAGCCAGCGGCGCATCAAGCTCAAGGGGAGCAGAATCCACGCACGCCGTGGCTAGTAAAAACGCAAATCACACAGCCCAGTGCTCAAGGGGAGCCAGCGGCGCATCAAGCTCAAGGGGAGCAGAATCCACGCACGCCGTGGCTAGTAAAAACGGAAATCACACAGCCCAGTGCTCAAGGGGAGCCAGCGGCGCATCAAGCTCAAGGGGAGCAGAATCCACGCACGCCGTGGCTAGTAAAAACGCAAATCACACAGCCCAGTGCTCAAGGGGAGCCAGCGGCGAAGCAAGCTCAAGGGGAGCAGAAACCACGCACGCCGTGGATAGTAAAAACGAAAATCACACAGCCCAGTGCTCAAGGGGAGCCAGCGGCGAAGCAAGCTCAAGGGGAGCAGAATCCACGCACGCCGTGGCTAGTAAAAACGCAAATCACACAGCCCAGTGCTCAAGGGGAGCCAGCGGTGCATCAAGCTCAGGGGGAGCAGAATCCACGCACACCGTGGTTAGTAAGAATACAGCCCAGTGCTCAGGGGGAGCAAATGGCGCAGCAAGATCACGGGATGACGCCACACAGGCCGTGGCCGGTCACCAACACTGCTCGGAGAGAGCAGGCGACAGAGCGGGCCGGCCCAGCAGTGCAGCAGACGGGATCCCAGGGGCGGGACCCGACAGCGGAAGGCCACACAATCGAGTCGGGGCTGCAGCGGTGGCTGCGCAGGGGGCCAGCAACTCGAGGACGCCCGCGGATGTCAGAGACAGCAACCCTCCCGGACGGGACGAGGGGGGAAGTCGTGTCTGCAGCCAACGCCGTTCTGGACCGGGCACTCGCGAACTCCACATGGGACAACATCGCGTCGTGCTACCGGCGGTTCCAGGAGTTCCGTCAGGCCTGGGAGGCCGCCGAGGGACCCATCGACACGGGGACGGCGATCATCTTGTGGGTCTCCAAGAAGATGTCTGTCGACAACGTGCTGCCATCCTCGGGGCTGGCCTACAGCTACGCCGTGTCGTCCGCGCACCGCCACATGCTGGAGGACACAGTGCACTCGCACAAGCTCGACGCGTTCAGACGGGGACTGAGGCGCATGGGGGCGGAGGTGCCCCGGACACAGGCGGTGCCGGCGACGAAGGCAGAAGTGGAGCAGGCGATGCGGGACGAGCGGGACCCCGAGGTGCGACTGGCACTGGGGCTGATGTGGCACGGGGCCGCAAGGTGCTCGGACGTGAAGAGTATTGCAACCCGAGAGGTGCGGGTGAAGAACGACGGGGTGGTATCTATAACCTGGAGGGGCACCAAGAACGACCCGTTCGCGAAGGGACAGACTACAGGGGTGTGTTTGCCTACGCAGCTGAACGGTGTGCTGGGGAAGACGATGCGGAAGAACCGGGACGGCGGCCTGGTTCAAGGCGTGTCGTACAGCAAGGTGTCCCGGGCGGTAAAACGGGTGAACCCCGCGCTGACGCCACACAGTCTACGCAGGGGGGCAGTGCACCACCTGATTCACAAGGGGCTCGAGTTGCGAGCGGTGCAGAAGCTGACCCGCCACCGGACGACAGAGGGGCTGCTGCAGTACGCCCCACTGGCCGCGACTCGTCTCGTGGAGGAGACCGCGACTACATCACGCCAGCTCTAGCGGCGGGGCGCATCCCCAGGGCTCTTGGGGCGTTCCCGTCGTGCGCCGCCCACCTCGCCAAGCCGAGCAACTTCGAGGGTATCCTGAGGATGTGTGCCTACGCATACGACCCCGAGGGCGAGGGGGACGAGGCGTGCAGTGCTGGGCTGGACATCGGGTACGGCGGGGACTTCTCCGTGGAGGTGGAGGGAGCGCAGGTGCGACCGGAAGCCGAACGTGAGGGGGGGGTGCTGGCACCCATATCATCCAACAGGATGGCCCTCGACGCGGTCCGCAGCCTGGACCTCCACGGGGAGCTTGAAGATGTGCTGGACGTCATCACGTCACTCGACGCCTTCGAGAGCCTGCTGACGAAACCGACAGGCGGCAGGATGGCGAGGGGCACCTCGCGGCACATGCGGCAGCACGCGGACAAGCTGCTCGAATGGGAGGTGGTGGAGCCGATGCAGGGGGACCCCCAGATGACGATGCCGGCTTTCACAGTGGCAAAAAAGGCAGGGGATCTCCGGCTGGTGGTCGATGCACGAAAGCTGAACGCCGCGATGAGGCGCCCCCCTGAGATGCGGCTGCCGCGCATCAGGGACGTGATCGACGCAGTGCTGAACGCAGATGCAGCCGTGATCGCGGATGGAGTATCATTTTTTTACCAGATACCCCTCGCGAAGCCGATCCGGAAGTACTTCGGCATGCGCCTGGGAGATGGCAGAGGCGGCACACTCGACTTGTGGCTGAAGGTGCTGTGCATGGGGTGGTCGTGGAGCCCATCGATAGCGCAGCGCATCTCGAGGGTTCTCGCAGGGCCGGGGAACGTCGCATGGGTGGACAACTACATCATCCTCGGGGGCAGCGAGGAGGAGGCGGCGAGGAGATACACCGAGTTCAAGCAGAGGTGTGCCTACGCGAGAGTCGAGCTGCACGAGGAGGCCGAGGGGCAACCCCAGAGACAGTTTGCGGCCTTCGGGCTGGAGTTCGACCTGCGGGGGCCGACGAAGAGGTTCCGCTCCTCGGAGAAATGGGTGGCGCAGCTGCTGGAGGCGGTGCATGTGCAGAACGTGTTGTCCGGGGAGGCAACACCCCGGGCATTCTTCAAGGTGACGGGGGCCATCGTGTGGTGGACGTACACACGAAGCCGTCATCTGTGCTACTCGCCAAACCTCATCGGGGCCATACGCAGCATCGCGCGGCATGTATCAACGAACAACAACGCGTGGGACGAGCCCACCAGGATGCAGCCGAGTGCGGTCTGGGACGCGCGCGTATGTCTGCAGGCGATCGCGGAGAACCGGTGGGTGGACCGGGAGGCTCCATACGACGAGGAGTGCACAGTGTGGACAGACGCGTCATCACGCGCGTGGGCGGCGCTTGCGGAGACCGGCGAGGTGGCGCAGGGGGCCTTCGGGGCCGGCGAAGCGTCAGCACACATTTACATCAAGGAGATGTGGGCCGCTGCACTGGGGGTGCGGTTGGCCTCCCGGCTGGGGCGCCGGCGGTGCAAGCTGCGACTGAAGGTCGACAACCTCCCGGTAGTGCGGAGCATCCTGAAGGGGCACTCTGGCAATTACGTCGCCAATAGGTGCCTGCAGGTGCTGTTCGACGTCGCTGCAGCGGCGCAGCTGCAGGTGTTGCCCGAGTGGGTGCCGACCCACGAGCAGAAGGCCGATCCCTTCACGAGGGGTGCGCGGGGCGAGGTCGTCATCGATCTGTAAAGGGACCAGACGGAGCTGTGTGCCATGCTGGCGGCACGGGGCCATCTTAGCTGATGAGCGGAGCTCCTCAGTCCCTAGGGGTCCTAGGGGGTTGGGTGTGTGCGTTTCACCACAACCTCTCCCCTCCCCATTCCCCCGTGTTGAGTGACATGTGTCGATAGTGTTCCATTTTGTAGCCTCATGCAATGAAGGAGGAAATGGAACACGGAGAAAGCAGGTCATTCGAGTTTACGGCACGCGTAGTGCCGTAATTGCAGAGCCACATCTCACCTCATCACAGGTCGAGGTGTGTGCGTTTCACCACAACCTCTCCCCTCCCCATTCCCCCGTGTTGAGTGACATGTGTCGATAGTGTTCCATTTCCTTGGGAGAAATGCCCGGGAGAGAGGTGGGAGAAGGGTTTTCCCAGAATCATTTTTTTAACGAAATAGGCCCCTATTTCTCCCCGAGCGAACGCCCTGGTTCCCCTCAAAAAAAAACTTGCCGTAATGGTGCCCCTGATTTACCCCCTTTTCACTACGCACAAACTACGCAATCTGGGGGGGGGGTCTCGCTTTTTGGTCCCCCCCCCAGTTTTTTTTTGGTCCCCCTTTCTGTGTGGCTACTGAGACAGGACTGGAGGCACTGCGCTGACCGAGAAAAAAAAATATTGCCAGAACTCACTATGTACCGTCCGAAAGAACAGGGGAAACACCTGGGCAAGGTTGCCCCATGCCCAGAAACACCTGGGAAGGAAGTGAGCTCCAGGAGCCGCGTAGTACCCCCTACACACTTCTACGAAACAACAGCTGCAGAGATGGTCCGGATGCCCCGAAAAAAAACCTACACACACACTCCATCATCCACACTGCACCTAGGAACAACAATGTCTGGGGAAGAGGAACAGCTCTTCACCATCGTTGCCTCTGTTGAGGGGTTGAGATGCCTCGCGGGGACCATCGCAGGATGTGTCACCCACGAGAAGCTGCTGGCGCTGCTTGAGGAGGTGGGGCTGCAACCGGAGGGTGACTGTCTCGAGGTGCATCTGCTGAAGGGTGGTGACGTTAATTCATTGGAGATGCGGCCTCTCCCAGAAGGCCTGTGGCAGAACGCGCTCCCGGGCTCGGCGCTGTTCCTTCCGGCGAAGGCAGAGACAGTGCCAGCATCCCGCCTGGACGTGCGCGACTGGGTCGACACCGCCATGCAGTGCCACACCCCTGTCTCTAACATCCACACCCTCATCACCAAGTTCAAGGGCGAGACGGTGACCCGCCATGCGGTGGAGATGTCGTGGCAGCAGTCGCTACTGCTACGGGATGTGTTGTTTTTACGGGAGACGCAGGGCATCCGGGAGAACGGCGAACTTGTGTTAATTCACGACCTCACACCAGTGTTTGCGGACCCGTCAAACACTACCAAGCTTGGGCACTTTACGGTGCAGTACAGGGTGAACGGGATCCTCCGCTACCACGTGCTCGCCACATATCTGACGCTGTCATCTGATGGACCCACTACCAGAGTTGACCTGGCCGTCGCCTTTAAACGGTTTTCGGACCTGGCCTCTTCAGGCCAGTTCTCCGTCCTCGGCAAGGATGACGTGGGGTTGTCCGAGGAGTCGTTCTCGGCTTTCTTTCTGGACCGCGGTGCCAGTCTGAAACCCGAGCTGCAGAGCGTTGTCGTTGTGTTCGAGCCCCACCACCGCCTGCATCTGGCCTTCCGGCGAGTCATTGAGCCTGACTTGCCCTTCATGACTCTGATGTGCTATGCTGCCAACTACTGTGCCGCAGCACCAGAGTTCGCCGCCTACCTCCACAGCACGGTAGGCATCACCATCAGCAGCTTCCTGTGGCAGCGGGCCACAAACGGCCGCTTCCTCAGTGGTGCAGCTGCCTGCTTCTCGCTGTCGGCTCGCTGCGGGGAGCTCACCGTCGCTGAGCACCTGCACACCTTCTTCTCGATGACGACGACGGAATCGTCGACAAAGAAGGTGGCAGTGAAAAACTGCCTTGCTGATCGCAGCGCCATCGACAAAGTGTGCCTCTACGGGAAGCTTTTCAGCAAGGTCTTGTACCCTCTGCTGACCACCATCGCAGACTCAGGGAGTTTCACCACCGACCCCAAATCGTTGGGATGGCTGCAGATGTACTGGCGCTCGGGGGCCTTCGACCTCTTCTCTGCGGCCAGGAGTGAAGCGACGCTGGAGGCGTGCAGCTCTGACGGGGACCTGACCGTCTTCCAGAGCGCCACTTCATGCAGGATGGTGACGGTAGGGCGGCTGCGCTTCCACACCTCGCCGCAGTGTCCCTCCCTCGACATCCGGGAAGTCAGCGATAGTGACCTGGACGGCGTCCGGCCGGATGACTTAGTGCAGCACGGCCTCGATGCCTACTTTGGGAAGCAAGGCATCCCAACCGAAAGCCGGCTCATGCCCGTAGTGTCCTTCGACAGCGGCGTGGAGTTCTTCCGCACCGCCCTGGTCATTATCGGGACGAGCATGCTGGTGGAAGCGGTGAGGTTCGGGGCAGCCAGCGAGGAGACACGCGCGGTGCAGCCGTCGGTGTCGTTTGGCCCGGCCCTCTTGGAAGGGATGTGCGGGAGGTCTAAGCGTGTCATCGAAGTGGCTGGACACTCATCCGTTCGTGACGACTTTGTCCGTGCTCACTGCTGTATTCCTGAGCATTTCTCTGATACTGATTTGAAAACTCTGCATGCTGAGGTTGGTGAGCCGAAACTCACTACGATAGTGCGTTCCCGTATTCCGGAGACTACGAAGGAGCGCAAGCTTCGGATTGGGAAGCGGAAACTTGAAGACTTGAAATCAGCATTCGAAAAAGAGGAATCAAGGAAGGAAAAGCGAATTGCAAGAGAGACTGCCCTCAATGACATTGTCCTCCGTTTTGATTATTCCGATAGCTTCACAAACTCGGAACTGATTAATCAAGCTCAAAAGCGTGGCAAGCGAGGTGTACAGAATGCCTCGAAATCACGGTTGATGCAAATCCTTCGTGAATTTGATAAAGCCCGCACAAAAGAAGAGCTGCAGGAGATTTGTGCCGAACGTGGGATTGAACGAAACGTTCAAAATGACCGCGTGGACTGGCTGCTGGCAGCTCTCAAGAAGCAGGATAAAAAGGATCATGCGTGATAAAATGAAAGGGCTGCTGCTACTCTTCACCCCCCCCCCCACCCCCCGCTTTGATTTCGTTGCTGGATCAATGCAGTGCCTTCAATCACACACTTCGCCCACTCCAGGAGAATATTATACAAGGCCCAATGCAGTGCGTAACGGTGAAGTACAGCCTGCGGTATCGCGAGAAGGAGTTCGGCAGCTTTGCCGAGCCGTTGCTCGTGACGAGTGTCGACACGTTCGACACCGTGTGGAAGGCGTTTGAGACACGCCTTCCTCCCAAACAGGGTCGCAAAAAATCCGAGAGTGAGCGGGACTACAAGAGGCGCGTCCGAGCGATCTGGAGAGCGCACTCCTTTCTCTGTGGCAAGGACGCAGTCGTGGTTGGGTCGGTGCAGTTCGAACACGGGGAGAACACCTTGGAGATTGCAAGTGATGATACGCTCACAGCCTTCAGGGCGATGCAAGGTGCCACCCTGAAGGTGGCCCTCGACATTAAGGCGAGCGTCGACCGAGGGGTCGACGAAAAGCTGAAGAAGGCGCTGCTGGCACGGGACCCCGCGGGGTATACGGAGGTCACCGCCACACAGGCAACCTCCGCTGACAACGTCCAGGAGACGTTATCAGAGGGGATCACAACGGCACTAGAGATCTGTGTCACGGGATCCAGGCGCCCACTCTCCCTCGACGGTCTGGGGATTGTTGTTGGGCATGGTGTCGTTACCTGCAGCTGCAAGAAAAAGATTCCGAGCCACGTCGGAAAATTGAGCAGTACCGATGCATTTCTACGCCACGCAACGAGCTGCAAGACACTGAAGAAGAAGCTGGATCATCCCGACGAGCTGAAGCAGGCACCGCGCCAAAGGGCACCCCGAAAGACAGCTGCAAAGCCGGCGTCGAAACCCGCACCGAAGGCTGCCAGCGCTGCAGCACCTGAAGAACCTGAAGAACCTGCAGCACCTGAAGCGCCTGCACCCGCACTGACCCCGGAACAGCAAGAACTCCTTGAGTTTGGGAACCCGGCAAAGAGACAGAGAACTGGCTGAGGCCGGAAAAGGGGACCAAAAAATGAGACCCCCCCCCCCTTTTCACTACGCACAAACTACGCAATATGGGGTCGTCAGGGGCACCACGTAAAAAAAAGAAATAAAAAGCAATCTCTAGAAATCTCCTGGAATACTTTTCCCCCCCCTTTCTGCGGCAGTTCTTTTTCCGGGGGGGGGGGGTTGATCGTCGAGAGTGAATGAAAAATCAAGTCACCCAGCACCTTCTTGCAATGTTAGTCCTTTTCCGGGGGGGGCGGGGACAGAAGGACGCCGGGAACAGTCCGACAACGAAAAATGGCGGGATTCCCGAAACGGCAGAAAATCCACCGAAAAGAAGAGCAGAAAAAGGCACTTTTTCAGACACACCTCCTTTGCAGGAAAACGAAGAAAAATCGCTCGTCGCCCTTGGGGCAGGGCAGGTTGCTCATTGCATTGGCGCCTCCGTCACGGGTGGGGGTAGCCATATCAGTGCCTTGTGTGTGTTGTGTTTTGGATTGAGCCGTGGAGCCGTGTGTGGGGGGTGGTGTGTGGGTGGGGGGGGTATCATGGGTAGGAGTAGTTAGGAAAGAGCATGCTGCCAAAAAACCCGCAAACCCCAGCCCGCCCACCCCCCCCCCCCCGGGGGGCGCGTGAGCGGGCTCGGTTCACGAGTTGTTTTGTGGACGCAATATACGATGCCAGCTTTTTGTTGACGGAACCCAGATTAGAATATATAAAATGGGGGAGGGGGGGTATACTGTTCGGGGTAAAATATGCACAGATTATTTGAACGCATGCAGAACTGTCCGGGGGGGGGGGGGGTGGGTGGGGGGTGGTGAGTACAGGTGAGGGTGCTCATGAATCGACAATACCAGGGGCGCGGCGAGGGCTACAGATATGCAACGCGATCCGGGAATTTCTGGTGTGAACTCCAGCCATTTTTTTCGCCAGGAGAGGAGGGGGGGGGGGGGGGGGAGGGTGTGATTTCCCTTTGGGGGTCTTCGCTGGTCGACAAACTTCGACAAACTTCGTCAGTTTTCAGCCAATTCAACAGGAAATGCACCAAAATGCACTGACGATCACCCCGTAGCGAAGACCCCCCTTTGCCTCTTTTAGTTTGGCAGTGTGGAACTTCCCTCCTCCCCCCTCCCACCCACAATAGGGGGGATCACGGAGGGCACAGAGCAGCTATAAACCGAATTGCAAGCCAGGCCTTGCACAGGGGATGAGTTTTACACCCAAGTGGCAGTGAAGGCATTTGTGAGGGGGGGGGGGAAACCCGCACCGTGGCGGCCGCTCCCCTGTTCTCCCACAACACAGGAGGCCCCGGCTGTCTTCTTTAAGTTGAGTTCTTTTTGTTGGAAGGAGTGGGGGGGGGGGGGAAGTGCAGCATCACACAACGCTCGTTTGGAGGCGTGCCTTCTCTGCTTGCACCCCCCGCACCCCCCCCCCCTTTTCCCGTTTCTTTCTTGACAAAATAACTGACAAAAATATAACGTGATGCATAAACAGCACAAACACCACGGGCGGCCCACTCCTCGTAGTATCGCCTCGCTTCCAACCGACTAGACTACGTCCTACTTACTTTCAGTTCATTTCTGTTGGAATTTGGGGAAGGGCAGTCTGGCTGTGACGTTCCGCCCCTCCTCCGGGACTGCGGGTGTGGCGCACTTCGTCTTCCACATCCGCCGCGTCAATGTGAAGCCACGGGAGCGGAAGGAGCAGGAAGTTCTTGTGTCATTCGTTCTTGCGAATTCCCCTCCCGTCGCAACCTCGGACCGTGTGACAATCCCCCATGCGCGCAGTGGTGCAGTTACCCAACCCGACGTACGCTACAGACCAGAAAGACTGCGGATTCCACAATGGTTTGTATTGCAGTTTGTTTGTTTTTTTTTTTGGGGGGGGGGGGGATTTAGCAAGCTGGCATCACGCACACAGTGTCCCCTAAGGGCCACGACGTGAGAGCCGGGGTCGGCTGTCGCGATGCTTCAGCAGAAAAAGTCAGGAATAACAGAGCGGATTTCGCCGGCCATCCCGACACACAACACAACCAGGACAGTGGCGTGCACAACGCCTTCGCGGGGGGATGGGGGCTCCAACACAAGCCGCTAGGCCCGGTCTCCCTCTTCAACTTTTTGAGGTTTTTTTAGGAGTATATTCTGCATGGAAAGGCTGGCGAGGGAGAGAAAGAGAGGGGCAGAGAGAGCGGTAGTAACGGGGAAGGGGGAAGGAATCATGGCAGAGTGGAGGGAAGAGGTCGAGGTCGAGAGGGGGTGCCCCCGGGGGGGGGGGGGGGGTAGGGGGGGTCAAATGGGGGTGACAAACACGATTTTTCAAAAAACCGGCGCAGAGGCCCCAAAGCCCCCGTAAACCCTCCAAACCCCCCCAGATCGGTCCGGAAACCCATCGAACCCCACTTTTCCACCATTCCGGGCACCTCAGGTGCCCGAATTGGGGTACCTAAATTTTGTGCCACCGTTTGGTACCGGACAGTGCCACTGTGTGGGAGGTTGGAAAAGAAAATGCCCCAACACACCACATCTGAGGGTTGCAATGCATGTTGCTTGCCAACCACGTCATCCGGTGGGTGTCAGGCGCTATGTAGGTGGCATGAGCCAGGTCTTCGATGTGATCTGGCTTGTATATGTACCTCCCTGCCTGCGGCACAGGCACTGCCTTTGTCCCCCACACCAGCCACAGAGAGCGTATTGTACTCGGTCCACGGTTGCTGATTCATTGTGATGCGTTGTATCCTCGAGTGAACGTCACACACTAGTGGCACCACCACCCGCCATCCGAGAGCTGTATTGACTTTGCGCCCTTCCGTTGCATTCACCTCGCCACGCATATTGCACCGTTCAGTACCAGTGCTCTTGGGCCAGGCAAAGTAGACCGCAGCAACTACCAATTCTGGCACAATGGGTACCACGACAGCGCACTTCGTGTGTTCCCGGAATGTACAGCTCGTGTTGCAACAGTCGTTGTCAACACATCCCGGTTGTGGAGCACTGCTGCACAGGAATCACACGACCATCTGGACTTGTTCCGTACCTACAGGCAGCCTCCCGGTGCATGGTGACAGGGAGGTACATATACAAGCCAGAACTCATCGAAGACCTGGCTGATGCCACCTACATAGCGCCTGACACCCACCGGATGACGTGGTTGGCAAGCAACATGCATTGCAACCCTCAGATGTGGTGTGTTGGGGCATTTTCTTTTCCAACCTCCCACACAGTGGCACTGTCCGGTACCAAACGGTGGCACAAAATTTAGGTACCCCAATTCGGGCACCTGAGGTGCCCGGAATGGTGGAAAAGTGGGGTTCGATGGGTTTCCGGACCGATCTGGGGGGGTTTGGAGGGTTTACGGGGGCTTTGGGGCCTCTGCGCCGGTTTTTTGAAAAATCGTGTTTGTCCACGTAAAAGGGTGGCATTTGACCCCCCCTAGGGGGGGGGGGGGGTGGTAAAGGTGGGTAGTAGTAAAGCAGAGAACAAATAAAAATGGCAGGGGGTGGGGGGTGGGTGCCGAGTGGACTTTTTTTTACCATCTCCCCGTCACCCATTCTGCAGGTTGTGGGAGGGGGGAGAGAGGCGGGGGGTGGTGGGGGTGTGGTGGTGGGGAGGGGGCGGGGGAGGAGGAGGAGGCCTATCCCTATAGTATCCTCTGGGAGTTCCCAACTGGCTGTGCGGTTGTATATTTTTTTTTGGGGGGGGGGAGGGGGGGGGGGGGGCAGAAGCCCCCCCGCGTTCACTGCACAAAAGTGTCACTTCAACTCTGCCGCTCTTTCTCTACTGTTGATACTTCGTTTGATGCGTTGACGCTTCCACACACACTTACAAACCCACTTGCCTGATGAAGGGGGTGGTGTGTAGAGCACGTTTGGCAGAGCTGAATGACACTTTCCGCGCGAAAGTCGTGTGCGTAAGAAAAAAAAAGACTCTCTTCTGAATATCCCAGGGTACAGGGTGCCCCCCCCCCCTCCACCCCTCCTAGCCCCACCCCTCCACCCACCTACCCACCCACCCACCCATGACTCTGCAGCTGCCATTTAGAAAAATCGCACGAAATAGGAAGAGGGAGAGAGAGAGAGGCACTTGATTTGGTCGACGCTTGCGTTCGGCTCGAGCTTCAGGGGGGGGGGGGGGGGGGGGGTGGGAGGGCAGCACGCCGCCAGAGCGGCACGTTGTCAAGCATTTGAGAGGGAGAGAGGGAGGGAGAGGGGGGTTTGATCGTCGAGAGTGAATGCAAAATCAAAGTCTCCCAGCACCCCCCCCCCCCTTCTCGCAATGTGAGTCCTTTCGGGAGAGGGGGGGGGGGGGGGAGGGAGAGAGATCGGGAAATGCCGCAAGGAAGTTGGACACAGCTGTTGGGAGGAGACTGCTGATGGGGCAGCCGCACCCCCCCCCCCCCCGACAGATCATCCGATTTCAGGCAGAGCTCGAGGTGTCGGGCACTGCCTCCTCCCCTCCCACAGCGCCCATCCCCCCTGCAATACACAGCGCAGAGAGGTTGGGGGGCGGGGGGGGGTGTGTGTGTGTGTTTTTTGAAACCAGAGTTTGCGTAGCGTACTCTTGATAGGGTACTGGCCACGCCGTGTGTGTGTGTGTGTGTGTGTGTGTGTGTGGGAAACGGAGGGGGGGAGGGGAGAGCGGATTTTCATAAACTGCCGATGCATAAAAGTTGAGAGAAGGGCCGACAGAGGGGGGGGGGGGTTGAGATAATTTTGCAGGGAGGGGTGTTTGGGTTGCACAACAAAAAGGGGGGAGGGGAGGGGAGGGGAGGGGGGGGGGGACAGCGCTTCTACACAAAATACCGCGAGACATCCCCTTCCCCGAGCCCCAAAGTTTGGCGGAGGGGCTGTAGTTCTGTCGTCTAGGATCGCGTTCGGTATATGTTGTGGTGTCCCACTCGCACAAGCCTGTGGATGGACACAAAAAGAAAAGTCCGGTGTATCACGCAAAGAATAACGAATAACATAAAAACAACAAAACGATAAAACAGTCGCAGGGGGGTGAAAAAAAAAGCCCCCCCCTCCCCCTCGGAAATCTTTGAGGAGTTACTAGTAAACAAGCTGGGGAAACTATCTGTGCCCCCGCTGGATCGTAAAGTGACAGCAAAACGAGACAATGAACCAATTACTGCCGAAAGTTGTTTTGTTGGAACGCAGACCCCACTCTTTGTGTACACCACTCCCCGGTCTGATGAAGTGGTGTGAGTGGGGACGCACGATCCAGCTAAAGGCACAGAAAGTTTCCCCAGTTGGCTACGCCGAACTAACAATGTGAGCCACACAAAAAAAATTATGATGCACGGCACATAATATTATATAGCATCGTTCATAACACACCGTGAGAAAACTATACCTCTCCCCTCCCCGTGTTGCTGGCGTGATCCCAAACAAAAAAAGGGCTTTCGGTGCGTCACTTCTACGCCACACGGTGGCCTCCCGCACGTCGGGGTAGACCCTTTTGGGAGATTGGAAACGCGGCGGGTCCACACCCCCGCTCTGACCCCCGCCAGGGGGTGGGGATCCACCGTGCAGCTCCAGGGTAAAGGGGGGGGGGGGCGGGGGATGGTCGCACTGTCGGTATAAGTAAGCCACAGAGAAGGCAGCCTTTCCCTCGGTATGCAGGTAGGGGTGGGGGAGGGGAGTGGTTGAGCACGCACACCGCTTTTTTTTGGCGAATTTTTATTCAGTCTCACAAAGTATAATACGGGGGAGGGGGGGGGGGTGGGGTGGGGGATCGGTGAGCGGTTTTATTTTCACATCCGGGGGGTGTCGGGCAAGAGCATTTTTTTCGGCTACCTGGGACCCCCCGTGTTTAAGTCCCCCCCCTGGAGGCGATTTTCGGCCGGGGGGGACTTAAACACGGGGGGGGCGGACCTAAACACAGGGGGGGCTTAAACACGGGGGTGGCACAGTGGAGACCAAGAAGACCTCTTCCTCTGCTGTCGTAGGGGGGTAATTCCGGTCCGGATGGACTTTTGGCACCCCACTTTTCGACTCTGACAGCACCTGGAGGGCCTAGGGGCCACCTGATGACCCTCCAGACCAGCCCACCCCCGTGTTTAGGTCCCCCTGTGTTTAAGTCCCCCCCCTGCCAGACCCCCAGGGGGGGACTTAAACACGGGGGTAAGGGGGGGGGACTTATACACGGGGGGTCCCAGGTATGCCGAAAACACCTTTGCTGGACAGCGAAAAACCACGCACACACACACTCCCCCCCCATCCCCTCCCAGACAGATCTCATTTTCCACCAACACCCCCACTTGCGCCGCTCTCCCGGACGATGTGCCGATTTGCACACGCTGAAGCCCCCTCCCGTTGCTGGTGGTGGAACGGTGGCGGGTGAACCATCAGCAACCCCTCCCGCCCCCCCTTCCTGCAGCTGTGTAGCCTGGGATAGGGGGAGCGGGTAATGCCCTGCCTAGGGAGCTTGTCGCCCCGGGCTTTCCGGGATAACCGGAGAGCGGCGGGTCCGACAAATTCCAAAGATGTGTGTGTGGATCCATCGGGTGAATCGCGGAGTTGGCGAGGCGGGAGTGGGGGGAATGAGGGGGGGGTGGTGTAGGGGCAGTGCACCCATGAAGATTACGGCCTTTCTTCTCGGCCTCGCCTTCTTCAAGGGGTGTGTGTTTTTTTTTGGGCTGTATAAAGCTGCAGAAGCTGCTGGCCTCTTGGGACACTCTACTGTCATGTTATTGGTTTATTTCTGTGTACAGATACACACTGCTGATTCGCTTGTCGGGTGGGGGGGGGGAAAAAAAGGGGGAAAGAACCATATCAAAAGACATAGCAAAAACGGGGGTTGGGGGAGGGGGGGGGGGGGAAATGGTTGAGAAAAAACATACATCAGGGGTGGGGGCGTTCTGTTATGGTTTTTGTTTCATTCGTGTGTTCGTTCTGAAGACAAGATAATGGAAACAAAAGGGAAAACAGGCATGCCCCTCACCACTCAGCGTATCTGCAGAGCCATGTGCACGTACGTACACTCTGGGTACACATCGCCGCTCTGCCTTGGGAACAGAGAATGGGGTTTAACACGCTGAACTCCTTTGTGTAAACACCATTGGGTAGGCGGTCACATTCTCAGGTTCCGGGGGGAGGGGGGGGGGGGGAATTCGTTTTAGAAAACAAAATATTCATCACGTTCCGTCACGTCCGTCAGCATACACACTCACCTCACACATTCGTATACACTAAACGCTTCATCTCTTGTTCAAGCCTTCATCATCACGTGGTCGTAGCTCACCCCACGCGGCACTCACTTGGCATATAGTCAAGTGGTTCCGTCAGGCTCTGGTTCTGTTCCATTACCAGGCTCCCCTGACTGCGATTGTGAGACCTCCGTTCTGTCCGTCTCTGATTTCCCTGGTGGCCCCGTCTCCCGCTCACCATCCACCCCTTCACCACCCGTCTGAGACAGAAAAATATCAGGGGAGGCAGGCACCGAGGGCGATATCTGTGCCGGAGGGGCACCCAACAACAAGGGAAGTTCCACAGCAGGTTCCGTGGCTGACGCCTGTATCTGAGAGCCGCTCACTACCGAGGCAGGTTCTGCACGCTGCCTCTTTGATTGCGGCCCCTTGGGCTTTGGCGTCACCCGATCCTCCGGGAGAATGACTACAAGGGCTGAAGAAGTCGCAGCCACTGTATCAAGTTGCGGTTGGCTTTCAAACAGGTCCTTCGACTCTTCACTCGTTTCGTCACTGCCACTCACTTCGTCTCGGTCCCTCTTCTTCTGGGCCGTATGAACAACTAATTGCCCTTGCTCAGGCTTCGGTTGCAACAAACGGGGTTGGTCCGTCCCTTGCACCCGTGCTGGGGCGTCCTGCGACTGTATTTGCAGCTGCTTGTTCTCAGACACCTCCAACGCTGACTGCAGGGACAATACCAAGTTGTTTTGTTGCACGATGAAATCCTTCTGCCGCGCCATTTCTTTCGCCATGGTCATGCCTTGGCGCAGCTGGTGCTGCACCTGCTTAACCAACATGGCCTTATCCTGATTCTGTTGTTCGTGTAGGCCCTCCTGGATCTGCATATGTTGCTCCTGCATCCCCAGTTGGTCACGGAGTGCCTTCTCATTTTGCATGCTCGCCGACACGTGAAATTCCAAAAGCATCTTATCTTGCTGTGTACCTTTCAAAGCATTCTCTGTCTGTTCAAGTAAGCGCTGTTGGGATTCTCCCTGAGACGAGTAGCTGCGGGCCTTGGACTCCACACGTTGCAGTTCCTGGGTGAGGACCGCTTTTTCGTGGGTCGCCTGTGCCCTCAACGCTTCTACCTCCGCCTCTCTTTCAACACCAAGCTCTTTCATAAAAGCCAACGCAGAGTCTTGCTTATGGAGCTGTCCCTTTAACACGGCCATCTCCTGTCGTTGTTGATTCAAACGGTCCGCTTTGGCCTGTGCCTCGTTCGCCACCTTTTCCTTCTCCTCATTCACCCTCTTTATCTCACTCTCTGCCTTTGCCAAAGCTTTCTCCTTCTCCACGACTGACCTCTCATGATCCTCTGCTGCTCTTTTTTGCTCTGCCTCTCGCACCTCTATCGCCTCTTGGAGTTCCTTCCGGCATAGACTGACGAGCGTCTTCGTTTGCTCCTCGGTCCGATACCTATCAAGGACTTCCGTGATTTCACTACACAAAGCAAAACGTGCTAGGGCTTCTTCTTCCACAACATGCGCCCGCTCTGCACTTTCCTCCATTTCCAAAGTCCTGCGTTCCAAAGTCAGGTATTCCTCCCCGCGCTGCTGGGGTGGTTCCTGTGGTTCATTCAAAACAATGGCACTCTTGGGGACGGTGGCATCCTGCAGCTTTTGCATTATGTCTTCCGTGTTTCCCGTGAGCCCAGGTTGTTGTGTGGGAGATACATATACTTCTGGCGAGTTGGGCATGCTAACCTTCTCCTCCTGAGGGGCATCCTTATCACAATACACGAGGATGGTCGACTCCTTCTCAAGGAAACCCCTGAAGGCATCCATTTCCTCAGCTGTGTTGGCCACAGTCACGGTGTTGTCGTCAAACAAGGCCATGGCATCCGTGCCACAGCTGATAAAACGGTAATGGCCTCCGTGCGGGGTATTTCCTCTGTGCAGGACTGCACCCGTGAGGCGGTACCTTGTAAAGGAAGGCTTCCCTCCGTTATTTCCACTCGACATCAGCAAGTCCGTGTCAATGTTGATCGCTCGAGTCTTGCGCTCATACATGACACCGTTGCCAACTCTGAGTGTTTTGAAGCGCCAGAGTCGTATAAACAAGTGTGTCGGGAGAGATGTGATTTGCACCGACTTTGTCGCCCGTTGTTTGTTTGGGGCACACATTTCGCACTCGTAATTAAGCACTTCTTCAGGCATCAGGCTTTCGCAAATTCTGTCGGCCAAAGTCACACCTGTTTTCCCGGGGTTGTTGAGTGGGACTGACAGTAGGGACAACTGTTCCTCCCTCCCCGTGACCTTCTTGCAATTTTGGCATGCCATGCTTGTGAATGTCCTCACTTCAGGGATCCATGACTGTACTGTCGGTTGGTCCATCGTCCTGAGGTGTTCATTCAGCATTCTCCATTCTGCTTCCAGTGTTGGGACAACCCCCAGACAATACGCTTCATCCGCGCAATGCTGCTCCCTTGTCTGGAACATACTGTGGATGGCTGTTTGCAACACGGACACTGAATGATCTGTGCGACTCCTGGTGTACATGGAGTACAATCCCATGAGTATGGGGGTTAGGCCGAGTCCGTTTGAAACAAACTTGCATGCACTGCCTAGGGTAGCTGGAAGTACCGAGTGTGCGAGCATCTGGTACAGTGCTCCCAGGTAGCAAGTATTTCCCTCATTGACAACACCCCACGACAACGTATTGCTGTGCAGTACCTTCATACTTATCGTGCTCTTCCCCAAAACTGGAGGCTGTTGTGAGGGGACGGGTGGAGAGAGGGGAGGAGAGGAGGAAGAGGAAGAGGAAGACAACGGTACGGAAGGGGAGGAGGTAGAGAAGAGAGGGACAAAAGAATCACTTTCACTCTTGCGTTGGTTCGCACTTCCAGTAGGCTTCACATCCGCCCCTTGCGGTGCGGGGTCTGTGTGGGTGTCCGAAGGGCTGATATCCACACACTTTCCTCTCAATGGCATGTCTCGGGTTGGTTTTGCCCACACATACTCCCGTAGCTTGGGGAGAGGGTGTTTGCGATAGTGTCTGTCCACAGCAGTATCAAACAGGCGCTCCATTTTTGCCATTGCAGATGGAGCCACACAAAACAACCTTCGTGTAGTTCTGTACCAAGCACTACGCAATTCGTACGGCTTCCATCCCCGTCCGAGGAGGCGCCGCAAAATCAGCTCTGCTTCAACCTTGAAATCATCCAGGTTGTTGCACATACCCGCAGACCGTATCAACTGTGACACCAAAAAATCCTCTTGGGACACTCGCTACCACAGTCACAGCCAGTCACGGCTCCGTCAAAGTCAAAGTGAAGAGAGGAGTCTCTTCAACCCTCTCCTCACATTGGCACACTGGGTAGCGAGGACCCTCTAGCGGCAAGCTCTGCTGCCTCTGTACCCTGCACATCATTGCCATCACTACATTGGGGGCCAATGGACAATCCTGGTGCACCGGTGTACCATGACATTTTTCATGCGTATGGTGGGTTGTGTAAGAGTGGCAATGGCGATCCATTTCATGGGGGGGGGGGGGGGGGGACGCCTCGCTACCAGATGTGCCTGAGTGAGAAGAAGCGAGCAACAGCCCCACTTCCCCTCACTGACTGACGAGCTGTGACGAGCTGCGACGAGCTGTGACTGGTAGCAGGGGTTCCCCCCCCCCCTAGGGGGGGTCAAATGCCACCCTTTTACGTGGACAAACACGATTTTTCAAAAAACCGGCGCAGAGGCCCCAAAGCCCCCGTAAACCCTCCAAACCCCCCCAGATCGGTCCGGAAACCCATCGAACCCCACTTTTCCACCATTCCGGGCACCTCAGGTGCCCGAATTGGGGTACCTAAATTTTGTGCCACCGTTTGGTACCGGACAGTGCCACTGTGTGGGAGGTTGAAAAAGAAAATGCCCCAACACACCACATCTGAGGGTTGCAATGCATGTTGCTTGCCAACCACGTCATCCGGTGGGTGTCAGGCGCTATGTAGGTGGCATTAGCCAGGTCTTCGATGAGTTCTGGCTTGTATATGTACCTCCCTGCCACCATGCACCGGGAGGCTGCCTGTAGGTACGGAACAAGTCCAGATGGTCGTGTGATTCCTGTGCAGCAGTGCTCCACAACCGGGATGTGTTGACAACGACTGTTGCAACACGAGCTGTACATTCCGGGAACACACGAAGTGCGCTGTCGTGGTACCCATTGTGCCAGAATTGGTACTTGCTGCGGTCTACTTTGCCTGGCCCAAGAGCACTGGTACTGAACAGTGCAATATGCGTGGCGAGGTGAATGCAACGGAAGCGCGCAAAGTCAATACAGCTCTCGGATGGCGGGTGGTGGTGTCACTAGTGTGTGACGTTCACTCGAGGATACAACGCATCACAATGAATCAGCAACCGTGGACCGAGTACAATACGCTCTCTGTGGCTGGTGTGGGGGACAAAGGCAGTGCCTGTGCCGCAGGCAGGGAGGTACATATACAAGCCAGAACACATCGAAGACCTGGCTGATGCCACCTACATAGCGCCTGACACCCACCGGATGACGTGGTTGGCAAGCAACATGCATTGCAACCCTCAGATGTGGTGTGTTGGGGCATTTTCTTTTCCAACCTCCCACACAGTGGCACTGTACGGTACCAAACGGTGGCACAAAATTTAGGTACCCCAATTCGGGCACCTGAGGTGCCCGGAATGGTGGAAAAGTGGGGTTCGATGGGTTTCCGGACCGATCTGGGGGGGTTTGGAGGGTTTACGGGGGCTTTGGGGCCTCTGCGCCGGTTTTTTGAAAAATCGTGTTTGTCACCCCCATTTGACCCCCCCTACCCCCCCCCCCCCATGGATCAGCTTTTGTTTGGTGCATCAGCGCCTTTTCTTTCTGTGTCTTCTCCGCCAAAATATAAAGAATAAACCATGCATCACAGTTTTGAGAAGACGAGAAATAAGACACGGGTGATAAATACGCCGAACAAAAAGAATCTCACAACAATACTGTGCTGGAGGGGGTGGGGGTGGGTAGGGAGACGGAGGCCTAAAGTTATCCCCAGTTGGCCCACGCCGAACTATCAAAGAATAGGACACGGGATACCCCGGGGTGGGAGAGAGACAGAGAGTGGTGGGGTGGGGAGTGGTGTGGCAGGAGGAAAGAACTCATAACCTCCGAAGAGAAACACTCAGAAATCAGGGAAGTCCGAAGAAAAAAACGCCCGGCTGCACAAGTGGCAGGTCTGATTCCATGACGGACAACACGGCTCCGCTCTGCCTAATGGTGCGCCGCCACCCAGTGGATGGTTTTAGCTTCTTCATATATTCCCCACACACACACACACACACACACCCACCCTTTTTATTGATTTCACGTGTCAGTGTTTGACTTTTTCGCAACTTCATTTCTTCCTTTTCTCCCTCTCCAACCCCACCCGTGACACCACCAGGGTTTAGCTAGCCCTGGTCCGATTATCCCCGGTTCTTCGCTGAAGAGACGCGGCCGGGGGGAGGGGTACGAAGAGTACGCGTCGAAACCGGTGTCACGTCGTGTTGGGGAATCCTTCGGGAGTGCGATACTGAAGGGGAGGTGCTACTGCCCGTGCAGGGCGACACCGCCTTAAAACTTTATAACCACACACACACACACACACCACTCTTTTCCCACCCTCTTTTAGAGTACGCGTCGAAACCGGTGTCACGTCGTGTTGGGGAATCCTTCGGGAGTGCGATACTGAAGGGGAGGTGCTACTGCCCGTGCAGGGCGACACCGCCTTAAAACTTCATAACCACACACACACCACTCTTTTCCCACCCTCTTTTCTTTGGGGGGGGGGGGGGGTGCACACCGACACCCAACCACCTGACGAAAAGACGCCTTGGCAGTGACGCACACAACAACAAAAACTTTTTTTACTGTATTCAAAACAGGGCATAAGATAGCTTTTCTGACCGGGGCCCAATAGGTGGGGGTTAGGTGGGGGTAGCGCGCGCGCGGCTTCGCCGCGCGCCTCGTGCACTTACTTGTCAGTTTGCACCCCGGTAGTTGTCACCGATGGTGTCGACTCTCTCCAGCTCCTCGCTGCAATCATGCACTCCTGCAACTCCTTGAATGTACTGTACTTGAGAGTGCGCGGCTTACTGAGGAAACGTGCCACGTACTGCCCCATGGCTGCCCGTGTGATACCCCCTCAGCGTCGATCAGAAGCAGGCTCTCCATCGTCAGGTCGAGGAGGGAGCCTCTGAGACATGGTTTCACCCATTTCATCAAACTGAACACCCTCTCGACCCCAGCAGTTGAGAGGGGCAGAGAGAGAGCTATCTCGCAAGGACTTGGTTACTAGACGGGCACACGCTACATGGGGGTCTGGGGGGCGGAGCCCCCCAGCCGCCAGAGGCCACGGTAGTGAACATCTGTTCATTGTGGGCGTAGATTCTGTGTGAGTTGGCGCGTCCTCCTGAGGCCTGAGGCTACTGGAGCGGTTGGATTCCCTGACCTACTGGGTATCGAAGGATCAGGGGGGTCTGGGGGGCGGAGCCCCCCAGCCGCCGGAGGCCACGGTAGTGAGCATCTGTTCCTGTAAAACCATGCTCTCTTCGACGTCGACCGTCGAACCAGTGTAACCGGGTTGACGCTCTTCTATGGGGGGTGGAAACCCAAACCACCCCCACCAGCAATCATGGGCGATCGGTTTTTTTTTTTTTTTTTTAGTGAGGGCGGCTACCCCCACCTAATCCGCCGCTCAGCCCGCCAACTGGGGCTAGCCCCCCTAGCCCCACCGCTATCTTTTCCCCTGGTTCAAAAAGACGGGCACGGAGGAACGGGGGGGGGGGAGCAGAAGCACACACGGTGGACCCCCACACGTCAGGGTGCACCTTTTTGGGATATCGGAATATCGGGGGTCTGGCGAGGTCCGACCCCCGCTCGCGGGGTCGGGACCCCCGCGAGTGGGGGTCTGGACCCCCGCTATCGGGGGTATGGACCCCCGCTCGCGGGGGTCGTCTGGGCACCAAAAATAGCAGGGCAGACTCCCGCTAGCGGGGGTCCAGACCCCCGCCCCAGACCCCCGCTCCAGGGGGTGGGAGTCCACCGTGCAGGGCTCTTCTGGCAGGGCATCGCAACGGAACATCGCTTGTTTCTTCGGGGTGGGGACGGGGGAGACGGGGCGACGGGTTGCGTCAGGGTGGGGAGGGGTGGGGGGTTGGTGGCTTGACTCGAAGTTCGGGAATGGCGCTGTTTTCCCCCACGCATGAAGGGATGGCGTGGGGGAGGGGAGCGGGGTCTGTCTGCAATATACCGTAAACGGAAATATTGTGGACCGTAATAAAGGTGAACCGTACTATAGGTGGACCGTAAAAAAGATGGAACAAATGGGATTTTTCCGGAACTTGGAACATTTTTACGGTCCACCTATTTTACGGTTGGGATCGTGGACTTGGCGGTTTTTTTTACGAGTTCCTTCGCGACGAAGTCGCGAAGGAACCAAGGAAATCGTACGACTGAAGCTGCAGGATTAACACCACAGGGCCTCAGCACAGAGTGTGCGCTCACCATCGTCCGGGAACTGTTCTCCCACAGTTACTGCAGGGTGTACTACACTAAAGGAGTACGATTTCCCTGAATTTTCCGCCGGGGTCGTACGTACTCCCACGTCAGAGGTGAAATTCTTAGATCGCGGGAAGACGAACTTCTGCGAAAGCATTCGACAAGAATGGCACTGATTCACGAATTTACATCTGGAGGGAGCCCGGTGGTCTCAGCTTCTGTCTGCGCGCCCTGCCGTACTGTGGCTGCTTTTGTGGGCTCGTGCAGCAGGTTCTACTTTTACTTCTACCGGAATGCTCCTTGCATGGTACTACACTTCTCGAGGTGTGGTGGTGGGTGAGTCTCGAGGTGAGTGGTGGTGATCGTGCCTTTTCCACACGCAGGGAGGACTTGCTTCTCTTGCTGGTGTTGGTTGCGGTGGTGGAGGGAGGGTCCAAAGCTGGGAGGTCGGGAGGCCTACGTGTGGGTGTCTGCGGCGTGGAGGCCGCAGTCCGCGCCCCGCAACCCACCAGCCCGCGGGCGAAAAACGCATTGTCTTTTCCATATTCAGTCCCAATAAATGGTGGACCGTAAAAAAGATGGAACGTTTGGCCTTTTTTTGGGAACTTGGAACATTTTTACGGTCCACCCTTTTTCCGTTTACGGTATGTCTTCTGGAGACTTTGCACTCATCATCTGTTATCTGTGCGGGTGCAGGTGAACATGTCAACATGGACCCCCTTGCAGCAGCGTTTCGGAGAGTGCTTTGGTTCTCGGTTCAGAGGGGAGGGAATCACACCAGCGATCAGCTGACGATTCTCGGGTTTAGCGGGTTGTCGTATTGTCGGTTCTCGTGCAGCGGTCTTTCGTGGACTTCTGTACGGCGCGGGTCCGCTATTCCAACACAGACAACGATTCTCAGGGAATTCTCGGAAATTATTGGCCAACCGTATTGCAGTTTGGGTCAGCGTGCTGGCATCGCAGAGTGTCCCCTAGAGTCAACACCGCGAGAGCCGGGCCCGCTATCCTACTCCTGCTCTACGTGGCACCACACGGCTAATCCTGGAGAGCCACGGAAAAAGCAATGCGTGACGAGAGAGATGCTTTTCTTTAGACACCCTCCTTGAAGGACCGTCGGGTCTTTCTTTTTCTGACAGTTTCGGGCGAAGGGCAGGCGTTCTGTGAAGCATGGGGGGGTGCGTTTTTATCACTGAAATGCCTGGAGTGCCCTGCCGGGTCGAAAGTGAGAAATACATAAAACGCGGAGGACACAACAGACCTGTAGACCTCCTGGAACAGTTCGCTGAGCGCATCAAGAACACAACTCCACCCCCCCTCCAGAGACCCGCTCTGCGAGGGGTTTGCTTTGATTTGTATTCATTTGGGGGCCCTCGCTACCAGATGTGACTGAGTGAGAAAAAGTGAGCTCCAGCCCACTTCCCCTCACTGACTGACGAACTGTGACTGGCAGCGAGGGCCCCCTTTGTTTTGATTTGTTTCACTTCTTGAGGGCGTCGTAAACCCTGCCCGCGCGATGCACCCATTTACACGATTGCCCCACCCCCCCTGAAATAGAAATTCATGGGCGGGGGTGGAGTCAGGGTGGGTCGGGGCGATAAAAACACTTTGAAAACCCCTCCTCCAATCAGAAGCCCAACCCAAAAGCCAACAGTGCAATACCCCCAGACAGTATATCACCCACCACCCACCTCCACCCACCCGCCCCTGCACTCCAGTGATCAGTGAAAACTGACAGTAGACAAGGATCCACACAGTCGCGCTGTCTGAAGGGGGCCGGGTGACACACTCGCCGTTTTCGGAACGTGAAGGATACCACAGCGAGGCACGGCACGAAAGCAGGACATATACGGAAGGGATATTATAGGTTGGTGAAGCAGGGCTAATCCTAAATCTGGGGGGGGTCGGGGCCAAAATCCAGTTTTGGGTGTCAAAAAAACGCGCTAAACAGGGATCCCTGTTTGTGGGTGGTTTTCATGGAGGGGCACACCCACGGTGTCCAGAAAGATGCACGAAAATCCGCCGGGGAGGGGGTGGGGGAAGGTGGGAAGGGCGGCATGCCGAACTACAGCAAGGATGGCCAACAATGCGATCACTGCAAACAAGGCATGGGACACAAGAGGGAAAAAAAAAAAAAAAAAAGGTCCTGGGTAAGACGTTAAACTGCCTGGGGGGGCCGTCCCCGGACCATGACGGGTGCCTGCACCAGGAGTCTAGCACGGCCGTGGTCCAGGGCATGACCGAAAACTGCTTGGGTACCGAGGCTCCCCAGACCAGGAAGGGTGGAGACACCTGGAGTCTAAATAGTCACACCACGTCAGGCCAGACCTTCGCATTGCACTCCGCGAAGACTGCCACACAGCCGCGGGGCAGGTGTGCAGCCTGTGGAAAACCTCGTACAGAAAAGGGTCGGCGACCGCCCGCCCCCAGTCTGAGAGGCATCAGCCGAATCTCGGTGGAGGCGGGCACAAAACAAAAGGGAGAGTCGTCACTGTGCATATCAGCACGGTCCCGCCCTCTGTGCCAGACCAACACACCACCAAAGGAAAAGAGGAAGAGGCGACGTAAGGCAATGCCTCCGTGCGGCCAGGAGAACACGAAATAGCGACCCCCTCAACGGGGAATGCTACGAGCACGGCCAAAAATCGTTCAAAATCGTTCAAAATGTGCGTTTTTGGACTGTTCCGCTCTCGCTCTCGTCACGCCTCCGTCGATGCACTACTCAAGGCAAAGGTTTTGACGGGGAGGCGCTGCGGCTCAGGCACATCTGCGCACCTTTCGTATAGCCCCAGACGGACCGGGATAGAGGAACACTGCAAGGCTTGTTGCATGTGACTCGAAAGGACTTGGGTCCTGGACAGGCATACGCCACGGGGGGGTCTGGGGGGCGGAGCCCCCCAGCCGCCGGAGGCCACGGTAGTGAGCGTCTGGATGTTACCTGCAAGAAAACCTGGTTTGGGGGGTTTGGCTGGGAATAAGCAGGAAAAGGGGCGGGTGTCCAGAGGATTCATCATAAAGACGTCATCCCCCACGAGAAACACCTGGTCCACCCATTTTCTCATAAATAGGTCTCGACCTCACCCCTCGCTGGGAGACCGCACCTCCAGTTTTTCGGACTTTTTCTGGTCGCAGTGTAACGATTCGCGACAGCGGTTTCCACGAGTATGTTTTTTCCCACACAGGCCCAAAAATTTCACCCGTTCCTGCATGGGGCTCCCAGTGGTAAAAAAAACGCGCCAAACAGAGGTAAAAAAAACGCGCTAAACAGGGGAGAAATCTGGGAATTCCTGACCCCCGGGTTTGGGTATGAAGTTAGGATTAGCCCTGTGGTGAAGACGGAGGTGTTTTTTTTTGAACGGTTTGAACGGTGTTTTTTGGCCGTGTTCGTCGCTTTTTTTCTCTGCATTTTTTTGTGGGACTTTCCATGTCGCATGGAGGGAGGCTTGAGTTGTCGAGAGTGAAAGAAAAGGCGAGAGGGGTAAATAGTAAAATGCAGGTGATTGTCCCACGGCATTACTTATCCACACGTGGGGGGATGGGGGGGTGGGGGCACAGGGGCTGGGGTAATTTTCTGGGGGGTCGTGAACGTCGGGGGGGGGGGGTAGGGGGTAGGGGGGGTCTACTGGGGGAAACATTGGCCAAATTTTGAGAAACACGTTTTTGACCCCAAAAAGGTCGTTCTGGTGCCAGAAAGTGCCCAAAGTACTCCGGAAACTCGTTTCCGCCCACTCCCAGGGGGTGGTATGCCCCCGACGATGCCGTTTTTAGCAACCAAAATTTTTGGGACAGAACTTGTACCTGGGCTGCACACCACAGGACACATCAAGCAGAGCAAACACACCTCAACCTGCCAGATGCACAGAAGAACTGTTGTCGTTGATAGTTCTGAAACATAACAGCTTCTCGGTGCCCTCCGGAGGTCAAAAGGCAAGCCAATATGAGGTAATTGCGCCAGGAACAGTTGTGGGAGAAGTATGGTACAGTTCGTGTCCCATTTGACGCTGTTCTTGGGAGCTTACGGCAGCTGGGTCTGTGGCACGGCGCATCCGTTGCTAGGGAGCGCGTCCTCAGGTGTGGTGCCTCACCTGTGAGCATGTGGCACAGGGACGCCATACGAGAGTCTCTCAGATGCCTCCTCTGATGGGAGGCAGCTGACTGGAACAGGCACCTGGTACAGCAGGCACAGGTACAAGAAGTGGCCAGAAATAGCGCTCAGCAGAAGCGCAAGATTTTCCCGTCTCAGCTTCCAGCCCCAACTTCAGCTAAACGGTATTGTCGGGAAGTACTCAGGCAGGGCTGCAGTGTCAAATGGGAGGCTGATTGGGTGCCACAAATGACTGGATTGAGGGAGTCGACGGAGTCTACAGTTGAGGTACGGGCCAGTCTCTCAAAGGAAGAGGAAACCAGGCCTGATTAGCTCTCGCCGACGAGCAGGGCGTTGTGCAGGGCGCAGTTCACGTACCAGAACTACGGACGGACCTCCTGAGGGCCATCCGGCGCCGCTGGCAGTCCCTGAGGGTGATACAAAGGGCAACAGCAGAAATAAGCAGACTGCACAAATAGCCCCAGGTACAAGTTCTGTCCCAAAAATTTTCGTTGCTAAAAAAAGCATCATCGGGGGCATACCACCCCCTGGGAGTGGGCGGAAACGAGTTTCCGGAGCATACTGGGCACTTTCTGCCAGCAGAATCACCTTTTTAGGGTCAAAGGGGGCCTTCGCTCTGGAGTGAGAAAAGTGAGAAAAAGTGAGCCCAAAAATGGAAAAAATGGCAAAAAAAAGAGTGTGGGGAGTTGGGTCCAGTTTAGCAAAGTTGTCATATTTTTCGGGTGTTTTCTGAATGGGGACACCCGAAGAACCCCATGACATGGTCATGACATGGTCGCCATCTGCAAAATTGATCTTCACCTGACCGTGAAGACTGGAGGTGGTGAACACAGTGTTACGCAATCACTTTAGTGGCGTCCCCACAGTCCAGCGGGATCCGGTGTGCCAGGTGGGGGGAGGCGTCGTGGCCTTGGGACACCAGGTCAGGTGCGTGTTCCCCGTTGAGGGGAATTCCATAGAAGACGTGCGGGTTCCCTTGGTATTTTGAGCGTCTCATTGTTCCAGGTAGACCGATACCCCTCCGGCTAAATTGGCCAGGTTGGCGAGGCGTTCATGGCGTGTTAGCACTACACCCCTTAATCAGGTTTTTGGTTCCCATGGCGACACCCTCTTCGTCTAGGGTGAGCCTGTAGTGGAGGCAATCTACCTGCGCCGAAATGTCTAGTGCTGTCGAGACCCCACGGGAGGCAGCGAGGAAAACGCTATTACCTGGGATCCCCCGTGTTTAAGCCCCCCCTGGGTGGTCTGGGTGGTCTGGCAAGGGGGGGCTTAACCACAGGGGGCCTCAAGTTGTCAATACCACCGCGATGAGCCCGATGACCTGAGGGCCATCCTCCAGCACCCCGTCGAGGGGCGCTACACCTTCACCCCCTCGCGAGCGGCTCATGAAAGCGATACAGGAGACGGGCGCTGTATGACAAGGCCGTACGGCTGGGGACGAACCCAGTTCCGGAGGGGTTCATCCCCGAGGCGATGAAACACGTGAGCTACGGGACTGGGCGGGCCTGGGCGGAGATGCGGGTCGAGACAGGTCGCAGCCCTGCACCTGGCCGCACAAGCTCTGGGGTTTGCGACGATCCGGCTGCAGGGACCGCGGCGTCGATCCAGCAGCCTGCACGAGGTGTAGCCATGCGGCACCGCCTAGCCCTCCCATCCGGGGCCCCCCTCCAGCGCGCGCAGTCGCTGCATCGGGGGGACGCGGAGGAGGCGGAGCTGGTGAAGCAGCTCGCGGAGGCCTGCGTCAGGGAGAAGCGTGACGATGGCGAGTTCTGCGAAGCAAGAGCGCATCAGGTGGCTGCAGGAGGACCTGTGCCGGATCGTCGAGCCACCCAACGGCAGGCAGCCCCTGCAGGGTTCAGGTGTGGCAGTGTGTGCGGCAGCATTTCCAGACTCGGTGAGACAGGAGGCATTTGGGTCGGGGATGGCTTGCAGACAAATCCGTACGGGAAGTTGGTGTGGTGCTGTACAATGCACATGTCGGGCGGGCGTGTCCTGCACACGTGGGTGGCAGGGCTCTTCGTAACAATCGACCCAACGACCCACCGAATTTGGTCAGGGGCTTGGCATGGCATGAATCATGTCAACCTGTGAACAGACGTTCACTACGGCGGCTGGGGGGCTCGACCCCCCTGTGGCATGTCCTTGCGCGACAATTTATCGTCACATCGGGTAGGGTCCGGGCTACCCAGGATGCAGCCCAATTCACACGGAATCTGCGCCCGCCGTTTTGCAATTTGGGTTAGCGTGCTGGCATCGCAGCCTGGCCCCGAGGGACCATGCCGTGAGTAACCGCGCCCACCAGGAATAAATGTTCACTCCCATGGCCTCCGGCGGCTGGGGGGCTCCGCCCCCCAGACCCCCCTGTCCAGCAGGGACAGGCACCCCGTTTGAAAGGCAGCCTACTGGCTCCTGCGTGTCATTTGAACATGATGCACACTGTGCGAAGTGACGCAAGAGTTCACGCGCCTATTTCAGGGCGGGGGCAAGCCGCTGTCGATACCACGTCATCGTCCGCCAAGCTATACCCCCAACTCGTCAATCCTGGGGGAGGTCTTGCACCCCCAAGGAAGATAAGGTTAAACCCCCACCCCCACCCCCAGCATAGCTCTCAGTATTTCCCGTGCATGCAGCGCATGCATCCACAACTTTTGTGGATGCATCCACACACAGGCTGGAGCTCCGAAGCCCTGCATGCAGGCCTGCCTGCAGTGAATGAATGCCTGTATGCCTGCATGCATGGATGTGTGCATGCATGCATCCATGCAGGCATGCCTGCATGGATGGATGGATGGCTGGATGGATGGATGGATGCATGCATGCATGCACACATCCATGCATGCAGGCATCCATACCCGGTTTGCCTGCAGAGGATGAAATTTCAAGGAAATGTGCCAAGGGCCGGTATGGACACCCCTAAAACCCTTCTGAAACCAAAAAGTCCACGAAAGGGGTTAAAACGGCTTAATTCGTTGATTTGTTGCATTTCCCTGCAATTTTCAGCCAAAAATCGAATTTGGCTGGGCGAGTAGTTGGTCAAAATCGCGAAAATTCCCAAAATACAGCAGCAGTCTCTCGAGTCTTCCTTTCAGATGATTTTTGCATTGATCGCTTCCACCTCAACCCGTCACTCGTCACGCGTTTTTTTTTCTCGCTGGCGCTAGTGATGTCGGCTGGCAGAAAAAACACACAACAAAACCCCCCCCCCCCCCCCCTAGGGGGGGTCAAATGGGGGTGACAAACACGATTTTTCAAAAAACCGGCGCAGAGGCCCCAAAGCCCCCGTAAACCCTCCAAACCCCCCCAGATCGGTCCGGAAACCCATCGAACCCCACTTTTCCACCATTCCGGGCACCTCAGGTGCCCGAATTGGGGTACCTAAATTTTGTGCCACCGTTTGGTACCGGACAGTGCCACTGTGTGGGAGGTTGGAAAAGAAAATGCCCCAACACACCACATCTGAGGGTTGCAATGCATGTTGCTTGCCAACCACGTCATCCGGTGGGTGTCAGGCGCTATGTAGGTGGCATGAGCCAGGTCTTCGATGTGATCTGGCTTGTATATGTACCTCCCTGCCTGCGGCACAGGCACTGCCTTTGTCCCCCACACCAGCCACAGAGAGCGTATTGTACTCGGTCCACGGTTGCTGATTCATTGTGATGCGTTGTATCCTCGAGTGAACGTCACACACTAGTGGCACCACCACCCGCCATCCGAGAGCTGTATTGACTTTGCGCGCTTCCGTTGCATTCACCTCGCCACGCATATTGCACCGTTCAGTACCAGTGCTCTTGGGCCAGGCAAAGTAGACCGCAGCAACTACCAATTCTGGCACAATGGGTACCACGACAGCGCACTTCGTGTGTTCCCGGAATGTACAGCTCGTGTTGCAACAGTCGTTGTCAACACATCCCGGTTGTGGAGCACTGCTGCACAGGAATCACACGACCATCTGGACTTGTTCCGTACCTACAGGCAGCCTCCCGGTGCATGGTGGCAGGGAGGTACATATACAAGCCAGAACTCATCGAAGACCTGGCTAATGCCACCTACATAGCGCCTGACACCCACCGGATGACGTGGTTGGCAAGCAACATGCATTGCAACCCTCAGATGTGGTGTGTTGGGGCATTTTCTTTTCCAACCTCCCACACAGTGGCACTGTCCGGTACCAAACGGTGGCACAAAATTTAGGTACCCCAATTCGGGCACCTGAGGTGCCCGGAATGGTGGAAAAGTGGGGTTCGATGGGTTTCCGGACCGATCTGGGGGGGTTTGGAGGGTTTACGGGGGCTTTGGGGCCTCTGCGCCGGTTTTTTGAAAAATCGTGTTTGTCCACGTAAAAGGGTGGCATTTGACCCCCCCTACCCCCCCCCCCGCGTGTCGAGTGACCTTACCTGTCTGAAGTACAGAAAATGTGTCGGGTTGGGTGGAGCATACACACACACATACACATATGTTCACACAACACAGGGCAAACCGCACAAACGTGTTCACACATCCGGCATCCTATGCGAAATACCCGCCGCTCCCCGGGAGCTGTTGCGGGAACCATCTGCTCTTCCGACCCACCGAGACTCTTGCCGTATTTTCTCTACCACACGGGGTGTGTTTTACCAAAAAATCGATTTTTCACAGAGGCCCAAAAACGTGTTTCTGGGTGAAAAATGGGCCCAAAAATCGGTTTTCCGACGTTTTTTGGTCGATTTTTGGGGTTTCCAGCGATTTTCCTGTGTCAAATCGAAAATCCATTTTTTGACATTTTCGGGCATCCCTGGATGCATCCACACCATCCACGGGCCCACTGAGAGCTATGCCCCCAGCCCCGCGACCCCACCCCCACCCCGCGCTTCGCGCGGGGTGGGGGTGGGGTCGCGGGGCCGCGCTTCGCGCGGCCCCCCGCGCAAAAGTGTCAGCAGGGGATGTGCTGTCCTGCGCTGGACGCGGGGGGCGGTGGGGCGCCGGGGGGGTGACGACTGGCCGATGGCCAGGGGGTGCTGCGCGTTCCCGTGCGCTCAAAAAACGATGCGCAAGGGGGCTGGTAAAGGGTGGGCCTCTCCCCCACGGAGAGCCGCCCGTGCGGGGGTGGGCGCGAACCCGACCCGGGAGGCGCGCGTACTGGGGACAACAACTGCCGAGGCGGGCCGAGCGGGGTGTGGCCCAAAGCTGGCGGCACGCGAGAGGGAGGCGATCGACCACTGACTGGGCGACGGGAGGGGAAGAAGTTGGGCGGGCAGCTGCAACGCGAGGCGCAGTCGGAACTGGTGCACACCTTCGAGGTCACCGAAAGGGCTGCCGCGGAGCGGGAGCTGATCACCGACGCGTTTGTTGACTTCTGGCACAGGAACGAGGGCGGCTGCCTGTCACGAAGTTGTCTGCCGGCCGTTCCTGTGGAACCTCAGCGGACACCGGCGACGACTACGCCGGAAAGCTGGTGACAGGGCTGCACGGGCTTACTTTGGTACCCGGGGGCGAACCGGGGGACTGCTACACTCCCTTCTCTGCTCACGGGTGTCTGCTGCATCTCGAGGCGAGAAGCTGCACGGGCGTGAAGGGTAAAGGGGGTGCGAACGAGACGGAGGAGCACAGCGCAGGGGCGCGGTAGAGATGTGTGTGACGAGGGCGCGGGTGTCAAAGCTGTGCTTCCTGAGTGGCGGAACTGGCGGAGGTCGGCGGCGTGAGGCGACGGCGGGCCGGACGACGCTGCCGAAACCCCGGGATACCTCCCTCGAGGTGGTGACGGGCAACGGGACGGAAGCCTCACTTGGTTGCAGCGGGAGGGACGGAGCACTGCGATCGCCGAAAAGCCACTAAGTGACTGCGATGGAGTGGGGGAGGAAGGCGGCCTGGGGGCATGACACAGTGTGTTAGAAGCCTGGGGGGGCATGACACAGTGTGCTGGAAGCCTGGGGGGGCATGACACACTGTGTTAGAAGCCTGGGGGGGCATGACACACTGTGTTTGAAGCCTGGGGGGGCATGACACAGTGTGTTAGAAGCCTGGGGGGGCATGACACAGTGTGTTAGAAGCCTGGGGGGGCATGACACACTGTGTTAGAAGCCTGGGGGGGCATGACACAGTGTGCTGGAAGCCTGGGGGGGCATGACACACAGTGTTAGAAGCCTGGGGGGGCATGACACACTGTGTTTGAAGCCTGGGGGGGCATGACACACTGTGTTTGAAGCCTGGGGGGGCATGACACAGTGTGTTAGAAGCCTGGGGGGGCATGACACAGTGTGCTAGAAGCCTGGGGGGGCATGACACAGTGTGTTAGAAGCCTGGGGGGGCATGACACACAGTGTTAGAAGCCTGGGGGGGCATGACACAGTGTGCTGGAAGCCTGGGGGGGCATGACACACTGTGTTAGAAGCCTGGGGGGGCATGACACAGTGTGCTGGAAGCCTGGGGGGGCATGACACAGTGTGCTAGAAGCCTGGGGGGGCATGACACACTGTGTTAGAAGCCTGGGGGGGCATGACACAGTGTGTAAGGACCACGTAGGAGTATGTCACTTTGGAGCCAGTTTTGTGTGGCACCCAATTTTTTCACCTCTGCCAGAAATTTTTTTTCGAGATTTTTCGCAAATTTTGCATTGTCCCCAACACCCCTGTGTCACGGGACCTTCGCTCTGTGTCAGTGACACACAGTGACACAGAGCGAAGGCCTGGCGGCGTTTTTGCCGATTTCGCCTAAGGTGAAAAAAACCGCCTGTGTGACACACTGACACAATTTGACACAGTTTGACACAGAGCGAAGGCCCCCAAAAACTCGTTTCTCAAAATTTGGCCAATGTACACGCTTTTTTAGGTGCAGTAGACCCCCCCTACTGGGGGGGGCTAAATAGAAGGGGGGGGTCAAATACAAGGGGGGGGGCCTATTAGAAGGGGGGGGTCTGAAAATTCGAAATCCATAAAATTTTTCGCCGAATACAAGGGGGGGGGGGCTTGTATTCGGCGGAAGCCGAATTTCAGCCAAATTTCAAATTTTCAGCCTGTTTTTCCAGTCATAACAGGCACCCCATGGTCAAAATGACCCCACTGCGGTCCGCACGGAATCCAAACATTCAAAGGAACGGGGTTTTGGACACCAGTGTGGGGGTCCTCGCAGGTTGCTGACTCCCGGGAATATCCTCCCATTATCAGGACCCAAACCAGACCCACATTTCATGTGTGATACTTGGCACCTCCACCCACAAAATGACCCCACCACGATCCGCACGGATTCCGAATAGTGCAATGGAAGGCGAAAATCGCGATTCCACGAGGTCACCTGGGGCAAAATTCACCGCGGCATCACCGCAGACGGGAAGTCTTCCAGACCCCACCCGCTTCCCCAAGATGCGAACGTCTGCTTCACGCGGTTGTCCTTACTCGAACTGGACTTGATGGACATGACGGCACCGCCTGCACGCGCTGTGCGTGCCACAGAGGGGTCTGAACACGTCGCCCCCTGCAACGCGATCTTCCCCGTCAGGTCGGGGCTGCCGTTCGAACCACACGACTCCACACTCGCACTGATGTTCACGATGTCGTGCTCCACACCGTTCAGCGGGTGGTACAGGTCGATGTGTGCGTCGGGCGCGTAGGGCGGGTAGTCGTTGTCGACAAGACACACTGCCATCCGCAGGTCGGCAGGCTGCGTGATCTCCAGACGGAAGTTGCACCGCTCGTGGCACTGTTCGGACGTCGCCCATCTGTCCAGGGAACACAGGCTCTCCCGCTGAGATTGCCTGATCGCACCGTGAGGGTGCGCAGAGAAACGGAGATCGAAGCGAGCGCTCCAGAACAGCCCATCACCCACGCCATAGCGGCAGCTGTCAGGGTCTGATGCACACTGGGGCGCGCCCGCCAGGGACAGCCCCAGCAGACTCAGACACAGCATCATATTGTGTAGCACCTGCGGTGGTGTGATGGCACTGAGACTGCAAGGTGTGATCGCCTCGCTATCTTGTTCAGAGCACCCGTTCCTTCAGACGTGAAGAACTTGTTGCGGTATTGTGTGGGTAGGGTGTGTGCGTGGAGCGGGGCATGGCGGCCTGGGAGGCGACACTGACTCACACGGGTGTCACAACGCATCAAAGGGCTGTGTGGGGTGCGGGGTGGGGGGTGGGGGCACCGCTGCAGCACAGACAGTAATGGCACCGACACATCCCAATCGCGGACCTCCAGGCAGGGCGATTCAACTCCTTCGCATGCAGCGCAGCGACCCTCGCGTTCCCATCTCGGACTCACAGACGGTTTGTGGCAAAACCCGGTCGGGGCGCCACCAAAATCCACCAAAATCTGCCTGGTACCCCGAGAGAATGCCACGCGCGTAGAGTATGTCACCCCCCAGCGGAGGCTGAGTGGGGGGGGGCATGCCATTATCTCACGGTCAGCCAGGCCAGAGTTCCGCTTGCAGGAGTACAGACTCCCGCCCGGACGCCCACTTGCGTCTCTTGGGATCCCAGAGTGTAGACTCCCGCAGAGGTGCCAGAAATCTTACGCCGTTCATTTTCAGTGTTCTTTTTTAACTTTGTGCCCGTCCCCCCACGTTGTGCACTACGTGGTCAGTGTCACCATTTCAAGCAGACACCCACGGCAACTGGGGGGGGGGGGGGGGGGGGTAGGGGGTCCGACTCCCTGTTTGTTCTAACAGAACCCTGTGTCCGAAAAAATATTTTTCGGCATATTTGGGCATCTACCCGGCACCCCCGGGTGAGAACCACCTCAAAAATGTGTTCCCACACACCTGTGACCCCAAAACTGACCGAAAACTCGCCCTACAGCCCGAAAAATGCGGAAAAATGGGTGAAAAAGTGGGGTTCCCCCCTATTTCGCCATTTCAGGCAAAATGGCCATTCTTCGGGCGGTAGGGCCAAAAACTCGACGTCCTGGACCCACCTATAGCATACCTAGGGCCCAAAAATGGTTTTTGGGCCATTTCCAACCTATTCCGGGCACTTTTACCACATTTTTGGTGATTTTTTTGCTATTTTTCTGCTCAAAAACGTCGTTGGACCAACGTTGGACCCTCGTTGGACGCACTTTCGACCAGGTTCCAGGCCCATATTTGGCCACATATTGGTGAAAACCGCCGAAAAAGCACTCCGGGAGGTACAATAGTACCGAACTTCCGTCACAAAACTCACCCCACAACCCGAGAAATGCGAAGAAATCGGGGTTTTCACCGATTTCGCCCTTCCAGGCATAATGGCCATTTTTCAGGAAAATCACGCCAAAAAATCGAAAATGTCGACATCCTGGACCCACATATAGCACAACTGGGGCCCAAAATGATTTTTGGGCCAATTCTAACCTGTTTTGGACACTTTTGCCACTTTTTTGGTGTATTTTTTGATATTTTTCTGTCCAAAAACAAGGTCGGACGTAAGTCGGACGTAGGTCGGACGCACTTCGCACAACGTTCTGGGCCCACAGTTTGGTCAAATAATGGGTGAAAACCCCCGAAAAAGTACCCTGGGAGGTCCAATGGTACCAAACTTCCATCACAACTGCACCACAATGCTCGTAAACTTCGCAGAAACCCATTTCAAAATCACGCAGTTTTTCAAAGGGCGATATGGGCAGCTCTCCTTTTGAAAAACTGTGTGATTTTGAAATGGGTTTCTGCGAAATTTACGAGCATTGCGGTGCAGTTGTGGTGGAAGTTTGGTACCATTGGACCTCCCAGGGTACTTTTTCGGGGGTTTTCACCCATTATTTGACCAAACTGTGGGCCCAGAACGTTGTGCGAAGTGCGTCCGACCTACGTCCGACTTACGTCCGACCTTGTTTTTGGACATAAAAATACCAAAAAATACACCAAAAAAAGTGGCAAAAGTGTCCAAAACAGGATAGAATTGGCCCAAAAATCATTTTTGGGCCCGAATGGTGCTATAGGTGGGTGTAAGATGGTGATTTTTTGGGTTATTTTGGGGGTTTTCCCCAAAAATGGCCATTTTGGCCACAATGACCAAAACCCACTTTTTCACCATTTTTTCCGCATTTTTCGGACGCTGGGGTGTGTTTTCGGTCAGTTTTGGGGCCACATGTGTGTGGGAACACATTTTTGGGGTGTTTTCCATCCCGAGGTGCGGGGTAGATGCCCGAATATGCCAAAAAGTATTTTTTCGGACATTTTTTAAACAGGAGTCGGACCCCCTAGGGGGGGGGAGAGTTGGCCCCCTTGTTGAGCGCACACTTTTGTTGTCTATCGCTGAGGCCCTGTGAAGTGGCATGGCGGTGCTCATCCTAGAGCTCCAAGCCGTACGATTTCCCTTCCGTACGCTCCGTCCCTCGTAACTCGAAAAAAAACTCAGGCAAGGCCCTGGGACATCCATGGCTTCTGACCCATCACATGAACTCTCCCCCCTCCCCCGCCCGGCTTGGGGTGCTGTGACGGGTGATTGCATCACGAATTTATGTGGCAGCACTCCCGAACAAAGGAACAAAGGTGGTCGACACTGTGGAAACAAGGCGGTGTCGTCTTCTGTGGCAGACGAACAAGAAGAAGATGAAGAATAATATGGGGCGGTGGGCGGTGGGGGCTTCGCTTCGAAGTGCTGAAAGGCAGGCAGCCTCACGGAAGAAACACTGACACAATAAGATGCAGTGATGCGCTTGAAAAGGCCGCTGTGTGGTGCCTACACGATTTTCAGGGGGGGGGGGGGGGGGCACCAGCTGACTGCTTGGCCACAGCTGCGAAGGGCTGCCTGTTTGCCAAAAGCGCCGATACATTTTTGACACTTGACCCCATCTATGGTCCCGTTGTGGAAAAAAAGTCGCCACTCGGTGCAGGGGCCACACAGGAGGCAGCACCGCTCTCACCGGGGGCTGGTCTTGCTGGAACACCAAAAAGTGCTGGTTGGATTTTTATCTCGTTTTTGCGATTCTTGTGTCTCGCGTTTTTTTTGAATGATGGTTCGTTACGTTGCCAACGAGGGCAGACGAAGAGCCGCTTCATTTCCTCTCTGTCTGGCATGGAATCGGCTTCAGGTTTTCACCCAAACCACTTGCCACGCTTAACATTGGGCACGTTGTGACACCTTCAGAGTCACTCTTTGGCGTACTGGGCCTACAAAGCAAACCGACTGCTAAAGCACCACAGGTGACACGTGAGTGTTTACGGGAGTCACGCCGTGCCGAACCACAGCTGATTGCCGATGACAAAGACGGGGCGTGTGGCCCACACACAAACGCCTTCCAGAGGCACGCGCATGACGGGAAGGGAAAGAACGGATTGCAAAACAGAGAAAGACGCATCGCAACCCCCAAACTGATGAGTTTCTTGAGCACGAAGAGCTGGAGCAGCACCGACAAGATAAGCTGCGGAGTACCTCGACACCCTGACACCCCCCTCCCCTTCACGATCCTCTCGACCACGCAGGTCGCCCGAGGCCCAGTGAGGGGCTGCTACTGGGTCAGTGGAGGCCTTATCTCAGAAGCGCAGTGAAGTGAGACCAAGCGAGCCGCCTCACAACACTGGCTGCAAAGTGACACAGTTTGACACACGGTGACACAGAGCGAAGGCCCCCAGTAGGCAAGTTCAAAGACAAATGATGCTCTTGGCCATGTCCAGTGAGAGGGGGGGGGGGGGGGGCGTGATTTGCCGTGATTTGGATTGACGGGTGGGGGGTGATAGGTAAGATACACGACGCGCTGTCAGAAACCAAATCGACCGGTCGAAATCGACAGACAAGATACGTTTCGCCCGGTCGAAACCCGACAGGTGACCTGTCGACAAGCCTGTCGAAAGACCTGTCGGCGACAGGGCGGGAAGGTGTCTGTCGACAGGTTCGACATCTTGAATGTGGCCGGAAGACACGTGACTGTCGAACTTGCCCTCACCCAGCCCTCCAGAAGACGCTGTCTTTCGATATCCATAGTTGCCTCTGTTGTGTGTGCGCGTGTGCCTCCCTGTTCTGTATTTTTTACCCTCACGGGTATCACGATACAGGGCAGTCCACCCCCTCCCCCGACATAATTCGTTCGCATCATCTTGACGCCCATTCCTTCCACTTTCTGTGAATGCGTTTCGTATTTCCGAACGGAATTCTCCAGCGTCAAGACTGATACCGCCGTTTTAGAGTCAGTCACTTCTACCGCCGCTGCGATTTGCGATACCGGTAGTTGTGCAGAAATGCTAACATTTAATTTGCTCTGTGGAACCTGGACTGCACCTTCTGGGTTGTGAGTCTGTAGATAGTTGGACAGTTTCGGAACCCATCCTCTGTGTGCCTCCGACTTGAGGAGCTGTCGACTCCAGAACGAAGGTTCAGAACCAAGATGACGACCTGCTGTGAGCTGCAAACCCTCTTGACACACCGACCGTACCTGCATTACACTCGCGGTAAACCCTAAACCTAGAAACAGGAGACCACCGTCTGTTCACAGATGGGCTTGTTCGTGGTAGCCATCTTTGCTATGGTACTTCGAGCAAGTTATCGTGGTCACATGGGTCCCTGAGGCGGATACACTTGGAGTGGAGGGAGGGGGTGCGGTTCTGGATCAGCAGGTCTGAATCTGGTCAAGGACGACTGAGGGCTTCAGTTCGAGGTTAATGTGTTCGAAGGGGGAATTGAGCGAATAAAGTACCCCCCCCCCTCTCCTCCCCTTCAGGGTGTTCCATTTTTGTGCAGATTCATACCCCCCCCCCCCGCCTCCCCCCCTTATTTGCACACACGGTGGACCCCCACCCCCTGGAGCGGGGGTCGCGGGGGTCAGAGCGGGGGTCTGGACTCCTATTTTCGATGCCCCATACGACCCCCGTATATCAGGGGTCTGACCCCCGCTTTTCATACCGCACAAAAAGGGTCTACCCCGACGTGCGGGAGACCACCGTGCAAAACAAAAACACGGCGAAGAACGTCCGCAACCGAAAGAAGAAAATAACAGGTGCCCCTCGATAATGAATGGGGGTGGGGGGGTCGGTTTTGACACCCTCCCCCGCACAGGGGGGTCCACGACCAGCAGTACCGAGGGCGATACCCAACACCTGCAGGTGTGTCTGCCAGATTACATACTAGAGTAGTGTGGGGAGACAAAGGACTTCGCATAAGCAGGGATCATGTCCGCCACACTGAAGGCCAGACGTTGAGGTTAGTTGCGGGGGGGTGGCGGTATACAGTTGGGATCCCCCACCCCACCCCACCCCACCCCCCGCCCCGCCCAATGCACAACGAGAATCGTGGGGAAACCATGTATGCAACAGAGCGGTGGAAAGAGCGGTGGCGGAAAAGGGGGGGGGGGGGGGGAGGGGAACTACGGATACGAAAAGGAAAGAAAAGATGATTTACGTACACCGGAGACACTCGGAAATCGTACTCCTCTCGCTTTCAGTGTTGTCATCATTCTCATGCATCACGCCCTGCCCAGCAAATGTGGGAAGAAGAGTTGGTCCACTATTTGTTGAGCGCGGCGCTCGTTGCCTGTGCCGAGGCCCTGCGAAGTGGCATGAACGGTGCTCTAATCCCAAAGATCCAGCCGTCCGATATTTTTTTCCGCTGCATCGCCCAAAAACAGGTAGACCTTAACTCCCCGCCCCCTCCAGCCCAAATAAATCCCCCCATCGAGATCACGCTTCTACAGTTCTGAGCACAAAAGTACCCCAAAGTGAAGGCTAAAAAATGGGTGCACCATACGGTGCACGAGCGGGGCGGGGAAGCTGTACTATAAAGAATGGCAAAGCCACAGGCAGGCGATCTCTCTCCCATCCGCTGACCCGACCTGATGTCTTTACTGTCGTGAGCAGTGCAGCCCGCAGAGCTCAGCAGAACTGCCAAGCTGTACTGTTCACTCACAACACAGGGAGGGCCGGGACCTGCCGAGGCATGTGCTCAGTGGCGGCAAGATGAGCAGCTCTATCAGGCATGTGAGGGCGAAGAGGACACACCGTCTGTCATTGGCTTTTCAGACAGCATTCTAGATGCCGAGACAGATTCATCTAGATGGGCGACGCTTCTCGACAGACGGCGTGTGGTGGGGTACACTTTTTCTTTTTGCGGCGGATTTTCTTGATGCGACGCTCAGTGCAGTGGCGCCAGAGAGGGAGAAAACGATTCCTCGCGGACAGCGGTACTCAGCTTCTCGAAGACCAGGCCCGTTGGATTCACAAATGGAAGGTTCTCGAGTTCGGCAAGAGGCTCAGCCTGTGCAGGGTGGGTTGCGAGTGAGGTGGTGCAGAAGCCCTCTGCAAGATTGCGCGTATGTTTGAGCGGTGCAGCTCATGGTTTATCCAAGGCAAGACAAGACAAACGGGGCAATGGGGGGCTTCGCTCTGTGCCACTTTGCAGCCAGTGTTGTGAGGCGCGTGGCTTCGTCTCACTTCTCCACACTTCTGAGCGAAGGCCCCATCTGGATGCGGAAGCAGGGGGCAATGTGATGTGCATACGTTGAACTCACCCAGGAAGATGCTTCGGACCCAATCATTCCACACCTTGCACACGTCGCCAACTTCGTTGGCCTCCAGCTCGTACATCCACTCGCGGCAGCTGCCACGCTTCCTCAGGCCCAGGATCTCAGCCACGTTGATGGGTTCGGCTCGGAGTTTTGGGAAGTGAAGCGTGTCCATAAGCATAACGACGTGTGACATGGTTGCATCCACGCACACAGCAGGGTCGGCCAGCAGCTGGAGGTCGAGGCTCCGGCAGAAGCGCTCCAGCGCAAAGCCCCACGTCATCACGGGGGACACACACGTGAAGCGCTTCATCATCTCGTTGCCCATGTTGCCGACAAGGCCCTCGCCGCTGACGACAGAGGCGCTGATGCGCAGAGAGACATCTGTCAGGTCCTCAGAGAGTGTCCACGCAGCGGAGACAGAGTTGGTGCGGTGGTTGCTGCACGGCTTCGACGTGTTGTAGGTGCAGGCGAAGCGGTCTCCCGAGAACACTTCGCTGATCCCGCCAGTGCGGTTGAACACAGCGAGTGTGTTGTGGAGCACGTCGGAGTGGAGTTCGATCACATCTGTGTCTGCCTTAGCCCTCACCACCGAATGCCAGTCCTTCAGGTTCACAACGACTAACGAGAAGCGCTTCCTGTTGAGCGTGCACATGAGTCCCTGTCGCTTAGTTGCTGTTGCTGTGACCATGAAAAAGTTTGAACTGTTCGACACGGAGGAGGAGACGCTGTGTACGGAACAATGAGAGCCAGACATGCTATTTTCCGCAGTTGCATCTTCAACAGGCACCTCATCCCCAGTGTGGTAGCCCAGCTGCAGGCTCTGCGGCATGTAGCTCCGGTACTCCTTCAGGTTGCTGAGCATGAGGCGCATGGCGCTGTTCATGGCACGCAGCTCACGGATGAACGACTCGCCTTCCGGCATCTCCTCAACGTTCATCACCGCCGCCTCCGTCATCAGCACTGCGTACCGTGCGAAGGGGCGTGTCAGCATGCTGTTGAAGACGAGGAACACACCCACAGAGAAGAGTGCAATCACCACGATCACCAGAACCGTCTCGTTCGTCTTCCGTTCCAGCTTCTTGTTCGTGTTGTCCTCCTGCACCGCAAGGTTTTTCATCGTCACCTCATTGTTCTCGTCCACCTGACGCATGATGGCCTCGCGTGGCACCATCACAGCCACACTCCAAGTTGTTCCGTAGCGCTCAAACGCTGACGGCATTCCCTTCGCCGCCACATACCACTTCCGGCTGGGCACGTCACGCACAAGCTCGCCAGCAGTGTGCAGCGACATCACCTCTGCAGCCGTCAGAGTCTCCGCGAACATCATGAGGTTGTCCATGCGCCCTTGGAAGTGCCGCCCTGCGTAGTAAGTCTTCTCCTGGTCGCGTGTAAGGGACAACTCCCGGGTGTAGTAGGACTCACCGTGGTGCTGACCGTCGATGTACACCGCACATGTGGCGTGCTCTGCAGTGTACGCACGTCGCTCCGTGACGACAACAGTGACGGTGGACCACTTGTTCACAGGCAACCCGCCAGACACACCCTTCACACGGCAACCTCTGCTCAGCACGTTGACGCTCAGCTCCCCATCAGCAAACACACGCACGTTCGTCTCACCTGCGAACGTCTGGGAGAACAGCTGTGCCCCACGCACCTGCCGGTTCACCGCCACATCGTCAGGCCGCACACGCACGCTGATGGTGTAGTCCTTCACGTGTGTGAATGCAGGACGCACGAAGCATCCCAGTGCACCACCGCCAGGCGGGCGGCGTGCGACACACTCTGTCCCGTCCGACATCACAATCGACTCTGCGTACTCGGGCTCGTTGCTGGCCCACGCCTGCCCCACAGGGCTCGTGCGTGTCTTCGCCACGGCAGGCGCACCCACCGTCAGGTTGTTGTAGATGTGCAGCACGTTGGTGCCGTCGAACGCAAACACCTCGCGCCCGAGGTCGGTGTCCATCACTGTGCACGACCCGCACCCACCCCCACGCGACTCCGCCTTCACGTCCTCCCCGCTCTCGTCCACCGCCACCCCGCCGGCAACACGCAGCTTTGCGAAGTACAGGTGCTGGTGCGACCACTCGTCCTTCTGGTCGAACTCCCCGTTGTGCTCCACCCACCCGTTCTGCTGCTTGTCCAGGTAGTTCCCAAGTGACTTCACTTGCACCGACGGCATCGTGTGCACAGTGTGCATCATGCGAGTGCGTTTCGTATTCGGGGCACCCCACACAGGGTCGAGGAACATGAAGACAGCCTCCTCGTACACATTCTCACCTCCCGAGTCTGCAAGCACTGCCCCGTCGGTGGTGTCGACAAGGATGACTGAAGTATTAAGATGTACACCTTTTCCCTGAACAGCAAGTTTCATCCACCAGCCAAGACTGGAGAGCCGGTCCTGGGCCTCCACAGAACCCCAGTACTGTCCGTCCTTGTTGAAGAAGGGCATGAACATGCTCATCGAGTAGCCCTGGCTTATCGGCTCCATGTCGACCGCACGGCGTGCCACGTACCACAGCTTCTCTGAGGCACCTGACGTGCTGTTGAATAGTGACAGGGGGCTGCGCCAGCTGTTGCCCATCACATTGCTGTAGTTCAGCTGTGCTGCTGTGTAGAAGCCAACCCACGGCAGGGGTGGGGGATACACGTAAAACTCGATGAGGCCGTACGGGAAGCCTGTGTTGTTTGTGGCCACGTCACCCGCCGCACCGTCACCACGCTCTGCCTCCGTGCGGTAGTCGTTGACCAGATGTGGGTGCGCAAAGAAACCATTCGTCGTCAGCAGGTGGACTTGCTCCGTCCGGTGCATCTGCTTGACGACACGAAGCCAACGCGGGTACATCTCGATGAAGCTCTGCCACGTGCCGTTGAAGTCCATTGCCACAGCCTTGTGTGCAGCTGCGAATAGTTCGAGGTCACTGATCCGGCCTGTGATGCCTTGCAGAACACGGTCGATGATCATGACACGCATGCGCATGCTCAGGTCTGCCGCATTCTGCACAGCGTTGGCGTACGTCGCAAGGGTTGCCGCCCGCCCGTCCTGCACCGCCGTGTCCGTGGACTCCTGCCCTGCCGCAGACGTCAACACAAACGCAACTGCCGCCACGATGAGCAGCAGCGACAGGCTCAGCCCCATGCTGGCCAGCCCCAGCGGCACAGACACACCGGAAGACCCTTTGTCGGCAGGCAGGTCCACCGCGTGTCTGTGTTGGTGGACGAACAGCAGCGCAAGAAGAATCACCTCGAGCACGATGAGCACCACGCACACAGTCACCACCGCATTGAAGCTGACAGTCGCAAGCGGCTCTGAAACAGGAGCTGGAACTTCCTCCTCCTTGAACAAGGATGGCGGCAGCGGTGTGATAATGCCGCCCACAGCCAGGTCCCCTGCACCCGGCAGGGACCCCAAACCCGCCACCACCTGCACCTGTTCGGAAGCTGCCTTCAGTGCAGTGTAGTTCCAGTAGTCCATCGAGTGCACTGGGATCGTCACACCAAGCGACGGCCCTTCGGTGACGGTGGTGTGGTACGTCTTCAGACGCGGAGCTGTGATGAATGCACGCACACCCTGCGACTGTGCCATACGCACCTGTGTGAAGGGAAGGCACGACCGGGACTCCAATACCACCACGATCTTCCCGGAAAGCTGTGCGTAGTCGCTGGCACTGCACCCGCCGTTGGGCAGGTCGGAAGCCACGACGACCTCGTCTGCCGCCGTCGCCAGAGGGAGCTGCACCGTGTTCTGCAGCAGCGTCTCGCGCTTGCGCGGCAGCAGCGTGTTGCCCCACAGGCACACAGACACTCCCGCAACACGCAGCTCCAGCGGACACCGCGAGCACAGTCGGTCCCGAGACAGCGGCATGTCATTGCACATTCCCGCCATGCGGGGTGACGGGCACCCGTCCCCGAGATCTGCTTCACTCGCGCCGCTGATCTGTGGGAGCTCGTCGCAGCTGAAGACCACCTTCCCACGCACGGCCGCACCACGCTCCAGCGCCTCCCACAGCAGCAGGCTGTGGTGCCGCGGCATCACCGCAGACGGGAAGTCCTCCAGACCCCAGCTGCCACCACTGGAGCTCCACGTCTTGGACACCCTGTTCATCTTGTAGGAGCTGGACTTGATGGACATGACGGCGCCGCCTGCACGCGCTGTGCGTGCCACAGAGGGGTCGTAGCACGTTGCCCCCTGCAACGCGATCTTCCCCGTCAGGTCGGGGCTGCCGTTCGAACCGCACGACTCCACACTCGCACTGATGTTCACGATGTCGTGCTCCACACCGTTCAGCGGGTGGTACAGGTCGATGTGTGCGTCGGGTGCGTAAGGCGTAAACTCGTTGTCGACAAGACACACCGTCATCCGCAGGTCGGCAGGCTGCGTGATCTCCAGACGGAAGTTGCACCGCTCGTGGCACTGGTCGGATGTCACCCAGTTGTCCAGGGAACACACGCGCCGTCGCTGGTCGGGCCGGAAGCGGAGGTAAGGGAACGCACTGAAACGGAGGTCGAAGCGGTCATTCCAGAACAGCCCATCACCCATGCCGTAGCGGCACGACTCCACATCCCCCGCACACTGCAGGTTGCCTGCGACGATGCCATGGAGCACGATGCCCCACCAGGGCATCCCACCTGACGTTGAACCAGGATGTGAAGTGCTTGCAGGAAGTGCTCAAAGGCAATCACGACAGGTGCATGCATTCCGCTACGCAGTGGGCGGGTGGGGTTTGGTGAGCGTGGGGGGCGGGGGGGCAGACATGTTCAGGCGCCTGACGCGTGCCTGGTGTTCTTTTGGTGGCATCGACAATCACAAGCTACGCTTGGTCTGTCCTAGAAAGCCCCGCTTCGTGCCAGCAGAATTGGGGCAAAATGTTCCCACAGGATAGGCGAGGAGCGTCCTCCAGCACAGCACAGATAAACCAAAGCAATTCTGCGGGTCGCTCTTGCAAGGTTTCGGCTAAAGTTCCATAGATGGCAGAAAATTAATTTTTGTAATTTTTAATTTTTGCTATCCGAAAAGTTAATTTTTTGAAAAATTAATTTTAATTAATTTCCGGAATTAATTTTTCAAAAAATTAATTCCGGAAATTAATTGCAGTTAATCGCCCCTCCCCAGCTACGCAAGGTGAAAAGTGGGAAAAATCGGGCAGTTCGATAGGCCACGGTTTTTTTTTTCCATGTCGCTCCCGTTGGTCACTTCGCTGCTTTGAGTCAGCCACGTGGCGGAAGCCGGACCGCAGGGAGGGGCGTTGCGCCCGTTGACGCCTCTCACTCCTCATGTGCCTTGAGTAGCTGCCAGGTGGGTCTGCTTTGAGGCGGGGAATCGCGTCAGGCCAAACAGCCACTGCGAGGACGTCTCCCCTAAAAGAAAAGAAAGAATGTGGGAAGGGGACGGGGGTGGGATGGGTGGGCAGCGCAAGCCGGAAGGAGCGCCTCCCATGGGGCGGAAGCTCACCCGACAGCATAAAATGCTGCGAAAACAACAAAAAAAGGGAAAATAAACCACGCACACCACAACATCAATAAAACCAAAGCCGTGCAGAAAGGGCCCCTCCGCATATATGAAACAGGGCACACAGCGGAAAAAGAGTTACCAGAGCTTGCTTTAGTTTCCCCTCGGAGGAGGGTAATCACAGGGGGCGCCACGTGAAGGCAGCAAGTTGGATTTTATCCCCCCGGTCCGGGATGCAGACAGGGGATGAGCTTGGCACAGCCTCTCAAATTCGAAATTTTCTCATGGTGTGCGAATGTGTTCAGAGTAACGGAAAATGCCCAAATTTAAATAGCCTTTGTCAAGTCACTCTAAACACGGCTAGTGTTGGAATGGCCCATCATGTAATGGTTCAGGGCTGTTGATGGATGGTCTGTCAAGCGTGGGTGTTGGTGGCTGGTCAGATGGTACAGTCCTCTTGATGGATGGTCTGTCAAGCGTGGGTGAACGGTGGGTGAATGGTGCGTGGGTGAAGATGGATGGTCTGTCAAGCCTTGGCCCATCAGGGATTGCTTTTCAGAGCGGGGTTCATGGCCCATCAGGGAATGTTGTGAAGGTCATTAAAGATTTCCCCGGAGCCAAGCTCGCTGGTGGTACCTCGACGGAAGCTTTTTGTTGCATCTCTGCGGCGGCCGTGTTTGACTGGTGCTTGCAGTACGCGGTGGCGGGCGGACCGGGCCGGAGGGGGCGCGAAGCGCGGCCGGCCCGGTCCGCCCGCCACCGCGTACTGCAAGCACCAGTCAAACAAGACTGCCAACACATTAGGCATTGGTGGTCAAAACTACGAACCAACTTCCAAGCCCGACCAAGTCTGGAGGAGTCACAGAGGGGTCCGGGGGAAAAAACCTGAGTGACGCGTTTAATTGCACAAAATGAGCTCAAAACTCAAAAATTCCTTCGAAATCGGGCTCAAAAGTGAAAAATAGGGTTTTCCGGAAAAAAAATCGAAAAGGTCCCCTTAGCAGAAGCCGGATTATTGGACCTGAAAAACCAGCCCGACCAAGTCTGGAGGAGGCAGAGAGGGGTCCGGGGGAAAAACCTGAGTGACGCGTTTAATTGCACAAAATAAGCTCAAAACTCAAAAATTCCTTCGAAATCGGGCTCAAAAGTGAAAAATAGGGTTTTCCGGAAAAAAAAATCGAAAAGGTCCCCTTAGCAGAAGCCGGATTATTGGTGTGAAAAAAGGGGAAAAATGGGGGAATTTCCGGGTTTCCGGTCCGGCCGGCCGGGCGGCTCCAGCCCGCATTCACCCATTTTTCAACCAAAAAAATCGAAATTGGGTTCGGCCGGGAAATAATTAATCCTCTTTTTGCAAGCTACGCCCCATATCACTGTGAATACGTACACCCCCCAAAAAATTCACGGTGACCATTTTTTCGGCACAGATATCGAATCCATCGGTTCGTGCGTCCTCACAAATTTTCGGGCAAAACCCCCCCTGGGGGGGGGGGGGGAGGGAGGGGGAGGGGGAGGGAGGGGAGGTCCTTTAAAAAACACTTAAACACTCCGTGTTTAGTGAATTTGATAGCCTGTGTAAGTCACTAAACACGGCTAGTGATCCGATGATGGCCTCATCAGGGACAGTTCCATCAAGCACTAATGAATGGCCCATCAGGGATTGGAGCCAAGCTCGCTGGTGGTACCTCGACGGAAGCTTTTTGTTGCATCTCTGCGGCGGCCGTGTTTGACTGGTGCTTGCAGTACGCGGTGGCGGGAGGACCGGGCCGGCCGCGCTTCGCGCGGACGGGGGCGCTTCGCGCCCCCTCCGGCCCGGTCCGCCCGCCACCGCGTACTGCAAGCACCAGTCAAACAAGACTGCCAACACATTAGGCATTGGTGGTCAAAACTACGAACCAACTTCCAAGGCGGACCAAGCTCGCTGGTGGTACCTCGACGGAAGCTTTTTGTTGCATCTCTGCGGCGGCCGTGTTTGACTGGTGCTTGCAGTACGCGGTGGCGGGAGGACCGGGCCGGCCGCGCTTCGCGCGGACGGGGGCGCTTCGCGCCCCCTCCGGCCCGGTCCGCCCGCCACCGCGTACTGCAAGCACCAGTCAAACAAGACTGCCAACACATTAGGCATTGGTGGTCAAAACTACGAACCAACTTCCAAGGCGGACCAAGCTCGCTGGTGGTACCTCGACGGAAGCTTTTTGTTGCATCTCTGCGGCGGCCGTGTTTGACTGGTGCTTGCAGTACGCGGTGGCGGGCGGACCGGGCCGGCCGCGCTTCGCGCGGACGGGGGCGCTTCGCGCCCCCTCCGGCCCGGTCCGCCCGCCACCGCGTACTGCAAGCACCAGTCAAACAAGACTGCCAACACATTAGGCATTGGTGGTCAAAACTACGAACCAACTTCCAAGCCCGACCAAGTCTGGAGGAGTCACAGAGGGGTCCGGGGGAAAAACCTGAGTGACGCGTTTAATTGCACAAAATGAGCTCAAAACTCAAAAATTCCTTCGAAATCGGGCTCAAAAGTGAAAAATAGGGTTTTCCGAAAAAAAAATCGAAAAGGTCCCCTTAGCAGAAGCCGGATTATTGGTGTGAAAAAACCACCTCTGGAGGGCAAAAATGGGGAATTTCCGGGTGACCGGTCCGGCCTGCTCCAGCCGCATTCACCCATTTTTCAGCCAAAAAAAATCGAAATTGGGTTCGGCCGGGAAGTAATTAAACCTCTTTTTCTCAGCTACGCCCCATATCACGGTGAATACGTACACCCCCCAAAAAATTCACGGTGACCATTTTTTCGGCACAGATATCGAATCCATCGGTTCGTGCGGTATCACGAAATTTCAGGTATAAACCCCCCTGGGGAGGGAGGGAGGGGGGGAGGGAGGGAGGGAGGGAGGGACCCCGGCCTTTGAAAACACTAAACACTCCGTGTTTAGTGAATTTTCATGTATCGAAAGAGTTGGCGAGCAATTCGTCCTTCTGTTCAATTCGACCCAAAACTGCCACCAGCCATTTTCTAAGGGCTTCTGGGTGGGTTCTGCTGACCAGAAAAATCGCTGAAAGATGGCCAGAAACCCCCAAAAACCACCCAGAAATGGCCAGAAATCGGTGTTTGGTCACATTTTTCACCCAGGAACACGTTTTTGGGCCTCTGTGAAAATTTCAATTTTCTGACATTTTTCGCGATTTTCTACAACTACTCGCCCACACAAAAACCATTTTTTAGCAGGGAAATGCACAAAATCAACGAATTGGGCCGTTTTAACCCCTTTCGTGCACTTTTTGGTCCCAGAAGGGGGTATCTGGGGTGTTGGGGTCCCCCTACGACTTGTCCGTTTTTGTGTTCAAAGGGCCAAAAATGGCCAATTTTCCAAAATTAACTTTTTGGAGGATCCTTGAAATCGGTAGTGGACAGTAGCGGACAGTAGCGGACAGGGCGGACATTTCCTTGTGGAAAAAGTGCCCGAAAAAAAATTCAAAAAGGTCCCCCTTACAGAATTAGCCTTTTTTCAAAAAATCGGAAAATTTCGGACCGCAATTTGTACCCAAGAAAGTGCCGAATTTTCGGACTTGGTCCGATTTGAACGATTTCCGTGCCTCTTGCAACCCCCATGAGGGGGGGCTGCTGTTTCGGGTTCTTCCGGTGGCACATGCTGGGGTGTCAGGACAGGGAATCCTGCTCGCTGTACCCGGTGATCCCTGACGCAGCCAGGAAGTGGAGAGCCTTGGAACCCTGGTTGAGGCCTGTAACACCCGGCCTTCCTGCCACTTGTGGCATTGTGGAGTGGAGGTGGTTATGGAGAAGGTTCTCTCTCCGTCCGGTCGAGCACAACCGTCCTCTCCAGCCAGGGGTCATCTACTTTCCAAACAAGGGCCAGGAACATGCTCAAACAAACCAATTGATCAGAAAATCTGGCTTGCCGTGGAATCATTGAGCAAAATTTGGGGAGTGATTGGTGCCCCATTGCTGCATATGACATGTCCATTTTCGACGATTTTTGGGCAGAATTTGGTGCGTGGGACCTTTCGATTTTCATGAATTTTTCGGAATTTCGTGGGGACCGGTACCCCATTTGAGTGCCAAAAATCTCATTTCCGAGGCCTGGGAATGGTCGCAGTGGCCTCAGATGTCCAAAAACGTTCAATTGACCTCTCCTCGAAAAAAAATTCGAAAGGTCCCCCCTACTGGCACCCCGGATTAGGACATGTCTCTGGGGGTGTCCGGGGGCATTTTTGGCCCATTTTTGGCTGGGGAAAATGGGCCATTTTTCACGATTTTTTCGGTTTTTTGTCCGGACCGGCACCGCATTTGAGGGGCCAAAATCTGATTTCCGAGGCCCGGGAATGGTCGCAGTGGCTTCATTTGGCCAAAAACGTTCAATTTACCCTTCTCCAAAAAAAATTCGAAAGGGTCCCCCTACAAATCGCCGGTCTTAGGAGCAAAAAAATTGGGCACCCAGACAGGGCTGTTCCTAACTGGGGGGCTTGTTCCCCACTTTCAGGATTCTGAACTTTTTTTCTAAGAATTTTTGTAAGGGACCAAATTTGTAAGGGACCAACGATTTCTTAAGCTACAGTTTCTGTACTTCATTGTTTCTGTACTTCATTGGTTGCTTAACGCGGCTGGTGGGGTACGGGGCTGTCCCCACACCGCAGAGGCTCGGTTTCCCCCACCGGCCACATCTCCTTGGACACAACTGCCCCTCCCACCCTCCACCCCCCACCCCCTTGCCTGGGAAGCTCCCCTTGGGCTGGTCCCCCCCCCCCCCCCCCAACATCGCGGGAAAAACTTACCAAAACAAACAAACAAACAAACCTTTGACCTTCTTCCCCCCCCCCCCCGTTTTGGCTTCCCCCGACCGAACCACCCGACCTTCCCCCCCCCCACCCCACTCAAACAACCCCCACCCCCGCGCCGCCCACACGATGAGAGGGTGGCAGCTGATCTTAGCCTCCCTGGTGAGCGTGGTGCTGCTGACCGCGGGAGGAGGCGGTGACTGGCTCCGAGCCAGGGGCGGGCGGCGGGAGCCACGCCGAGTCGGGGGCAGGCACCGCCGCCGCCGCGGCGGGCGGACGCGATGGGTAGCGAGGCGGAGGCGGCGTGCGGGGGCACTCCGGGTGCGGCGCCCCGGCCTTGCGGGCAGGGGAGGGTCCTGGGCAATGATGCTCAGGGCCCTGGGACAGACGAAGAGCCCGGCCCGGAGCCCCCCGCCCCCCTTCAGTAGTGACCCGCTGACCCGGGCCTCGACGCGACCGCAGGCGCGGCAGAGCGCGGGGGACGCCCCCAGAGCTGTTCAGCGAGGCGAGGGGGGACGCCCCCAGAGCTGTCCCGCGAGGCGAGAGGGGACGCCCCCAGAGCTGTTCTGCGAGGCGAGGGGGGACGCCCCCGGAGCAGCACACGCCGCGACCGCCGACGGAGCTGCAGGCGCCATGACCGACGCCGATAGGGAGGGAAGGGAACAGGGGGGCGGGTTCTTTTCCCCCATGGGCAGGGCAGGGGGTGGTGGGTCCGTTCCCCAGGGGGAGGCAGTGGGCGGCTGGGCAGTACCCCCCCCAACGTGTGTGCCGGCGGCTAGAGCATCCTCCGGGTGGTTCTTCCTCGCCCCCCTTGGCTTTTTCTCGCACCCTTTTTCCCCCAACTCCTCCCCCTCCTCCTCCCCCAGGGGTGCACAGGCGTGTGGCGACCGGGCCGACTGCGCGTGTGACGGGGCAGAGGTATCGCAGAGGGCGGCAGCCAAGGAGGCGCCGCAGGGTTCGACAACGCCGGGTCGTGGGGAGCGGGGGGTCGGCCTCGGGCCGGCGGCCATGCGTGGCGGGGCGGGGGGTGACGACGAGGCGATGGCGGACAGGGACTGGGAGGCGGTGGATGAGACGCTTCGACAAGTCCACGCCTACCGCGTCCCGAACCTGGCCGAAGGCGACTGCGGCTACTGGGCCCTCGGTTTCGAGGCGGAAGTGATCGCGGCGAAGCGCAAGGACCTGTCGAAGGCTGCGCTGGCCCTGCCAGGCCTCACGGTCTTCTTCGGAGGATGCAGAGCCTCGGCCCTCGCGTACGCGAACGCGATCCGGGAGGAAGGTTTGATGGACCACCTCTCCCTGCAGCTGGCGGCGACCCTGTGGGACCTCCATATCCTCGTAGTGCAGCCCGGTGACCACCGAGTGGTGTCGATTCGCCCCCCGCAGTTGACGGACCGCATGCTGCCCAGACACACACGGGTGGTAGCTCTGGCGGGGGAGCACTACGAGCAAGTGATGATCCCGAAGGACCAGCTCCCTGAACTACACCGCATGGCGCACAGGGCCTTTCTCACCACGGACACAGCCCGAGATCAGGCGGTATCCACCCCGGAGGGCATGGATGCGAGCACCGTGGAGGCGAAGGTGGTTCACGGGCACACGGACACGGTGTACTGCCCACATGACAGCTGCCGCAGATCGCTGGTGCAGTCCGGGACTCCCATCCTCAAGTCCTCGATGCAGGCCCACCTCCAGGCACACCAGGAGCGCGGGGAGTCGGTGAGCCCAAGCGTCCTTCGCACCCTTGGGTACAAAGAGTGCGTGCGATGTGACAAGACGATAGGGCTCAAGTATCCGAGCTGTCTGTCCTGTCGCCGCGAGCTGGAGCCGGAGCCGCAGGCGATCGCCACAGGGGTCAGCGTACCAGCCACCGCCCTCCCTGAGGTTGACAAGGTGCGCGAGGAGCACGTCAAGGTCTGGGAGACAGTGCCGGGCCCTCTGGTAGCGGCGTGGACGCGGGCGTTCTCCGATGCACTTCGCGAGGTGGCAGCGCGCAACACTGTGTCAGCGTGGACAGCGCTGCTGATGGCCCCATCGGTGTTGCTGCGAGGTGCGAGGATGGGAAACCGCGCGGACGGGACGCTCCGGGACAGACGGCTGACGTTCGACCGATGGGCCCGTGGGGACTTCAGCCTTCTGTGGAGAGAGACGTGCGAGAAGAAGGCGAAACCCCCGAAGACATCAGGGGCCCCCCCCACGCAAGAAGAGGTTGAGAGGCGGGTGGGGAAGTACGCGCGCCAGAATCGCATGTCTGCCGCCCACAAGAGCCTGGTGCCGCAGGCGGTGGCGGAGAACTGCGACAGCACCCGCAAGGCCCTTGGTCTGAAGCACCCCGAGGGCGAGCCACCAGCGGCCCGTGCACCGAACCCCGTCTCGTGCAAGCCGTTCACCCCTGCCGAGGTCCTGAGCGCTCTGAAGACTTTCCCGAGCGGCTCAGCGGGGGGACAGATTGGACTCCGCCCTGACCACGTCAAGCAGGCCGTGGAGTGTCGAGACGCGGCAGGGTCCAAGCCGCTGGCATGGCTTACGCAGGTGGTCAACCTGATGGCGTCGGGTCGTGCGCCCCAAGAGCTCATGCCAGTGCTGGCTGGCGCACAGCTCTCTGCCCTCTCCAAGGGTGACGGGGACGTTCGACCGATCGCGTGCGGGGAGATGCTGCGTCGCCTGACCGCCAAGCTGCTCTCCACCCGCCACAAGGACACGGCCAGGCGGATCCTGATGAAGGGGCGCCAGGTGGGGGTTGCTGTGCAGAGGGGCCTAGAGTCGGCGGTCGCGGTGGTGGCGCAGTGGGCAGAGCGAGCGCAGCTGCGTGCTTCTGCAGGGGGCCCGGTGGATGCAGTCGTGCTGAAAATCGACTACAAGAACGCCTTCAACTCCGTACATAGGGAGACGTTCTTGGAGGCGGTTGAGCGTGACATCCCGGGCCTCCTCCCCTTTGCACAGTGGTGCTACGGAGCCCCCTCCACCCTGTCGTACGGGGAATACACCTTCGCCTCTACGTGTGGGGTACAGCAAGGCGACCCACTGGGGCCCCTCCTCTTCTCCCTCGCCATCCGTGACCTGACTGAGACGCTGGCCAACAAGTTCCCCAAGCTCGAGGGGAGCCTCTTCTACCTCGACGACGGGGTCATCATGGGGCCCGCGCGGGCGGTCAAAGAGGCGCTGGACCACGTGGTGTCTTGGAGCGCGTCACGAGGGCTGGAGGTCAAGCTCAGCAAGTGCGAGTTGATCGACCTCAACCGTCAGTCGCAGTCGACTCTCGAGGACCACGGGTACGAGCTCCGCCTCCCCGATGAAAAGGACAAGAAGGGGATCGTGTACCGCGAGGGGGGTGATTTCACGCTGCTGGGCACCCCTATCGGATCACGGGAGTTCTGTGAGGCGTACATGGACGAGAAGCTCGAGGAATACGCCCCATACCTCGAGGCCCTGGCGGTGATGCAGGACAAGCAGGTGGCCATGGCGCTCTTGAGGCACTGCGAGGGGTTCGCGCGCCTCGTCTTCTACATGCGTGCGCTGGGACATAAGGGCGTGACGGACTACCTCTCCAAGTGCGACAAGGCGGTGGAGCGGTGCCTGGCCCGCATCATTGACCTTGACGACGACACACTCCCGGGCGAGGCCATGCGGCAGGCCACACTGCCAGTGCGGATCGGGGGTCTCGGCATACGGCGCACAACCGAGCATTGGCACGCGGCCGCCCTCGCCTCCATGCAGAATAGCTACGCTCTGTGCAGAGAACTCGACAAAGCGTTTACCTGGGCGTCGGATGAGTGGCGGGAGGTCTGTGGGTCTTTCAACGACGACGTGGGTGAGGAGGAGCAGCTGGACCCGGAGACCCGTCCCACGGAGACGATCGCACAGAAGGACCTCTCGCTAGCGATCATTGATGTACAGCAGCGGGACCTGTACGAGCAGGCTGACGCGAAGGACATGGCGAGATATCGATCCCTGTGCCTACCACACGCGGGGGCCACATACTCGGGGAAGCTGTCCGAGGAGACCAGAGTAGGTGGTGACGAGATGGTGGTGGTGACGCGCCATCGCCTGGGTGTTTCGCTGTATGAGCCGGACTCGAAGTGTGGCAAATGCGGCCAGGAGATGGACGAGCACGGTCACCACGCCCTGGACTGCAAAAGAGGGGGCGGCCCGACGCGCCGACACGATGTAGTGCGAGATCGTATGTTCGAGTTCGCGGTGTTAGCCGGGACGAGCCCCGTGTTGGAGGAGAAGCACACCCTGCCCGATAGTCAGCAACGTCCCGGGGACTTCGTCACGCGTCGGGTGTGGCCGCGGGTTATCGACGTGACCATCCGCAACCCCTTGGCGGCGTCGGTGGTCCAGTCGGCTGCACGCTTCACGGGGGCAGCCGCGGCGGCAGGTGAGGCGGTGAAGAATCGCCGATACCGGGATGCGTGCAGGAAGGTGGGGCAAGTGTTCTCGGCTTTCGCGATGGAGTCGTATGGAGGCCTCGGCCCGTCTGCGCACCTCATCTTCGGCAAGCTGGGGCGCCTAGCAGCGGAGCGGACCGGCCGCAGCAGAGTCCAGACCACACAGTCCCAGGCTGCCCGGGTGGGGAGCGCTTACAGCAACATCCTGGGACAAACGCTTCTGGCGTGCGGGACGGTGTCGCGCTCATCGGTGGATCGCCCTCGGCTCATGACGGAGGCAGCGGCCCCCCTCGACCCGGACCATTTCATGCGGTTCCCGGTGGACTCTCGGGGTGAGGGGGAAGTGCTCATGGACCCGGATGAGGAGCCGCCGCTGGCCGGGAGCTCGGCGCAGCCGTCAGCAGCGGCCCCACCACCGACGCCCTCCGAAATTGTGGACGCGTGGCGTGACCGGCGTGGTGGGGGGCGGATAGCTTTCGCGGACCTCACTGCGGGCCTAGCGAAGTCCCTCACGGCGGAGGAGCAAGTGGGGGCCCTCGGGGGGACCTTAGTCGAGGGACAGCCGGGCTTATGGGTGGACGCGCTTGCAAGTGCGGCGGGCGAGGAGGAGCTAGTGGTGGAAGCGCATGAGGTGGTGCGTCATGCAGTGGTGATGGTGAGGCGGACGCCTCAGCTGCGCCGTATCCTTCCAGACCCGGCCGCGTGGGCGGGGCGAATGCTGACCTCGGGGGCGGTGGAGGAGGGTGTCGATCTGATGGCTCTCAAGGGGGCTGCCATTGCCATCGGGATTCACATCGTCTCCTTGCAGGACAACGCAGCACCAATGGTGGCCTCCCCGATGCAAGCAGACGTGGTACTGTTCCTCTGCCGGGTGGGCCCGAGTTACCGGGTGGCGACGATGCCTCCGACAGTCGAGGAACAGATCCTCTACGCCGAGGATGAGGGGATCGAGCTGCCGGAGGGCCGGAGGCTGCGGCCCCGACTTGACGTCTCGGGGGAGACGGCGTGCTGCCAGTTCTGCGCCGGGCTGTTCTCGGAGGCGGAGCAGCACGGGGCGTGCGATGGGTGCTCCAGGCTGGCTTGCCCCGACTGCGTACTGGTGGAGGGCGAGCCGATGTGTGTCTGCGCCCCGCCCCAGGGCGTGGAGGCCCCATTTTCTACGCCCCCTCAGCCGGAGCGGCACGACACCCCCCCGCCGGTCTCGGCCAGCACGCGGCTGACGAAGGCGTTGTTGGGGGGCGGTGCCCCACGAGGGACAGCAGGACTGGCGCGGCTGCAGGCGTCGCTTGGGATGCGGGAGCTGCCGGGTTTCTCCTACACCGTCGGGGACTGTTTCTACGATGCAGTAGCTCGGGTGGTGGGTGGTGCGGCAGCAGCGCTTCGCCAACTCGCCGTCCAGAGTGTGGGCCAGGACCCGGGCCTACGCGAGCGCGCAGAGCCGGACTATGCCACCTGGGCGGCAGCCATGTCAGTGATGTCGAGTGCGAACAGTGACACGTGGGCGGACTCCGTGGCAGTACATGGGCTCGCCCTGGGGATGCGCAGGGCCATCGTGGTGCTGTCGGAGCATGCGCCGCCTACAGTGCACCGCCCTCGGACCAAACCTTTCGCAGGGGTGATTGGCGTGAGACACTGCGGCGGTCACTACAGCCCCCTGGACGTCCCCCAGCCGCTAGCGGAGGCCGTCATGGCCCTCGCCCCATCATCTATACTGGAGTCGGCGGCTTGCCCGGGGGCCGAGCAGGGCCTCCCCATGTGCAAGGAGCAGCCCCAGGAGTCGCAACGACGGGTGTACTGCGGGAGGTGTGACGAGTGGGTGGATCTGTCTGTGGAGCACTGGCGGTGCTACGGGTGTGACTGCCGTGCCTGCGCCGGATGCGTCGTGGCAGGTGAGACATGCGCCGCAACTCCGGGCCCAAGTGGCGAGCGAGCAGGACAACCGCCGGACCCGGGTGGTCCCCCCCGACGAGGTGAGGCGCCCCCGCCCACGCATGCTGCGGCACCGGCCCCCGGCTGCTCCGGCCCGACCGCCACCGAGGACGGCTCTCACTCCGCGAAAGCCCCAGCCTCTTCGGTGTCGTCGAAGTCGAAGCGGAAGAGGGAGGACGGCGCCTCGCCGCAGCGTGGGGAGGACCCGGGAGCTGCAGAGGGTGAGCTCTCCACGGTAGCGGCCTGGGAGAGGCGTTTTTGCCCGGAGCTCCATCGCCCCGTGACGGAGCAGGTGGCGGCCCTCAAGGCCCTCCAGCAGTGGTGGAAGGAGCTGCGTGCCGTCTCGCGAGGGGATCGGGTGGATAGAGCTGAGTCGAAGGCGTATAACGCCCTGTGCAGCCGCTTGCGAGCGCGGGGCAAACGCCCGGCGGGGGGTCCCAGGGGAGCGACGCGTCTGCGCGGTAGTGGGTCGGTGGCCGAGGCCCGTGCACTCCCCCCCCCCCCCCCGATTTCTCTTCCTGGCCCCCCCCGCGAACCTGGGAGGCAACTCCGGGGTCTGCGGTAGGTGCCGGCTCTCTTCCCCCTCCCTCCTCCCTTTCTCTTCTAGTCTCCTCCCCCCCCCCCCCAGACCTCTTTGCCCCACCCCCAGGGCTGCCCCCTGTGAATGCTAGAACCTAGCCCAGCCCTCTTCTACGCCGCGGCCTCACTGACCACAGCAGCTCAACCCCGGTCACGCGGCTTGTTTGCCATAGAGCATTGTTGTTCGTGTTGTGCATGTCACTGTGCTAAGAGCCCGAAGGAGCAAAAGTAGAACCTGCTGCGCTAGCCCCACCAAGCAGCCTCAGTACGATAGGACGCGCGCAGGCACCGGGCCCCCTCTCTAAAAAAAAAGGGACCAAAAAGTTTTTTTCTAAGAATTTTGTTAGGGGAATTTTTTTTCTAAGGTTGTTTCCAGGGCTGTTCCTAACTGGGGGGCTTGTTCCCCACTTTCAGGATTCTGAACTTTTTTTCTAAGAATTTTTGTAAGGGGAAAAAAGTTTTTTTCTAAGAATTTTGTTAGGGGAATTTTTTTCTAAGGTTATTTCGCAGAGGAAAAAAACCTTTTCTAAGTTTTCCCCAGTCGACAGGGCGCGCACAAGGATGGAAGGGAAGTCTGTCCCACGTACCGTTCGCCTTGCTGGCCAACTGGAGAGCCAGACGTTCACTACCGTGGCCTCCGGCGGCTGGGGGGCTCCGCCCCCCAGACCCCCATGTGGCGTACGTCTCGTACTCAAGTCCTTCGAATCCCATCAAGTCGGGGTCCAACCACTCCAGTCGCCTCTGAGGACGCAGCCAACTCGCACAGAATCTGTACGCCCACACGAACAGATGTTCGCTACCGTGGCCTCCGGCGGCTGGGGGGCACCGCCCCCCAGACCCCCCATGTAGCGTGTGCCCGTCCATCTATCTCACTTCCCCGAGTACAGTGCAGCGTAGGAGGTCAGCGCCGCATCCATGAAGCGCTTCTTCGAAGCCTGACTGACATCGGACAGGAGGTCGGGCTTCCCCACCTGGGAGGTACACTTGCCGCGTTCGCGACATGCGTGACACGCGACACGCTACCTGAAACGTGAGTGTGCCTTGCTAACACGGGCATTTCAACGGTCTGCCGGCGGCCGTTCCCCAAACCAGTAAACCAGCAGTTTTGGAAAATCGGAGAGATCACCCTACTGCGCTGAATATGGTGCGCACCACTGCAAAAATCCCCGGGAGCTTTTGGGCTTTCAGACCTGAAGGGGCCAGCAGGTGGGTGGCGTCGGGGAGTGGCAGCTTTGTAACTGTCCTCCAGCTGCTGGCATGTCCAGCCCTGCGAGAGTGCCAAGGTGTATTGAGTCCCTGCGGAGCGCAACCCCCGATGAGAACGAGTGCCAGATGATCCTCATTCATTTCTAGCTGTATCGCGCATGAGGGGCACTCTCTGCCGCAAGCATCTCTGGGCATCACTCTAGAGCTGTCACATGATGACGCGGAGAGAAATCAGAGAAAAAGTCCCGCCTGACGGGCACGCGCCTGGAAACTGGGGGGGGCGAGCAAAAAATCCCTTGTAAAAATTCTTAGAAAAAACCTGGTTCCCCGACCCAAAAAACCTGGAAAAAGGGCTCGTTCCCCGCCCAGGCCTGGTTGTTTCGCAGAGGAAAAAAACTTTTTCTCATTTTTTCCCAGTCGACACGGCGCGCACAAGGATGGAAGGGAAGTCTGTCCCCCGTACAGTTCGCCTTGCTGGCCAACTGGAGAGACAGACGTTCACTACCGTGGCCTCCGGCCGCTGGGGGGCTCCGCCCCCCAGACCCCCCTGTGGCGTCTGTCTCGTACTCGAGTCCTTCGAATCCCACCAGGTCGGGATCCAACCATTCCAGTCGCCTCAGGAGGACGCAGCCAACTCGCACAGAATCTGTACGCCCACACAAACAGATGTTCGCGACCGTGGCCTCCGGCGGCTGGGGGGCTCCGCCCCCCAGACCCCCCATGTAGCGTTTGCCCGTCCATCTCACTTCCCCGGGTACAGTGCAGCGTAGGAGGTCAGCGCCGCATCCATGAAGCGCTTCTTCGAAGCCTGGTTGACATCGGACAGGTGGTCGGACTTCCCCACCTGGGAGACCTGGGAGATGCACTCGCCGCGTTGGCGACATGCGTGACACGCGGCACGCTACCTGAAACGTGAGTGTGCCTTGCTAACACGGGCATTTCAACGGTCTGCCCGGCGACCGTTCCCCAAACCAGTAAACCAGCCAGTTTGGAAAATCGGAGAGGTCACCCTACTGCGCTGAATATGGTCCGCACCACAGCAAAAATCCCCGGGAGCTTTTGGGCTTTCAGACCTGAAGGGCCAGCAGGTGGGTGGTGAGTGGCAGCTTTGTACATGAATCTGCCCCGTTAACGGCTACCGGGTATTACCGGGTCGAAAAACGGGTATTACCGGGTCCGGTAATACCCGTTTGCCCGGTAATACCCGGTAATACCCGGTTATAGCCCGGTAGCGCTACCGGGTATTTTCCATGGGGATTTCCCTTTGTTTTTTGGGTTGATTCCCTTCCCCTTAGCAGTGTGTTGTGGTCGACATTGGATTCTATGGCGCATGGGGTGATCGAAAGCCGGGTTCCGCAGTTCACGTCTGGTTTGTGTGGCTCATTGCAGACTTTTCGAGTTTCCGTCGCAGCAGTGCTGACTACTGCACGGTGCCCACACACCACCTGAGCCCTTCCAGAGCCGGCGGTGCCTTCAGATCAGGCAGTCGATCACACACACGCATAACATGAGACAGGCGTGATCGCAGGGCCACCTTCCTCTCCCAAAGTCTGCGAGCCCCATTCCATTGGGGCAGTGACTGCCTGGGCCAACAGGGTCTTGGGGCAGGCACATTCTGAACCAATGAAGGTTCCATCACAGAGAGGCACTGTTCCCATAGCTTCCATCATTTAAGGACCTTGGCTCAGAAATGCAGAAACGGTGCGTCACCAAACTGGTTGCAAAGTGGCACAGTTGGGCACACAGTGGCACAGAGCGAAGGGCTCCTCGTTTTCAATTATCGGTCCTTCGTTCAGGTAAACCTCCTAGGCGTGCATCTTCTCCTACCCCAGGCTCGAGTGCTTGGTCACGCCAGCTCCGTTATTCGGTCACATCGCTCTGCTGGCTGGGTGCTTGTCGCAACACTTATCTGCGAGCAGCCAACGAGCATTATGGTACCGAGAGGTGCTTCTTGGCGTGGCCGGGCTTGTGGTTCCTGCCACAGCAGGTCACAGTACGGTGAGCGGACTTGTATTTGCTGGGGTGGCTTCAACACGGGCTCGCCGCTGGACTGCCCCCGAACCAAGGTGGATAATCGCACCTGCCTTCGGGACGCTGAGGGTATCCGCCCTGTGTATGATGAGCGGAAGCTAACCAGCCTGCAGTCGACCCACGTGGTGGCCTCACGACTCCCAGACAACGGCTGGTTTGGGCAGGTGGACGGGAAGAGCTGGTTCTCGAGTTGTGGTGTCGACACGTTTCCATTTTGAGAAATTCTCTGTGATACGCTCCACAGCAAGACGTCCATGTGAAGCCTCTCTGGCGACACCCTTGACAAGAGCACCTCTGGCACTCTGTACCGGACCTGCAGCTAAGATCCGAGCTGGTGCGGCAAGGTATTTAGCGACCCCTTACGATATGATGCAATCCAGAGAAGTCCCAGCAAAACGTGGATTCGACCAGGCCCTCAATATATGCACGAGTTGTGCCTGCTTCTTGTCATCTTGCTTGGCTACTGGTCCCTCTGATAAATCATCAGCTTGGTTCGAGTCGGGACAAGTCATGATGCATGTTTCAAAGAACTTAGCCTCGTGGACGGCCGGTTGTGTGACGACACGCTCTGCCTCCGTGGAAGCGGACCAGGCCATGAAGTGCATTGAAGAGGGAGAGGAGGCAACACACGGAGGACACAGGCACAGACAGGGGTGTGTCCCTCATAGATCTTGGTTGAACGAACAGGTGTTGGAATCAGGGCCTGGGCTCATTATCTCGACCTTTGTTTGTGTAATCATCGGGGCACGCCACGCCAACACATCCCCCCACCGCCATGCCGCAAAGCCTGCCTCGTAGATCTTGGTTGTACTGAACGTGGGTGTTCCCCAGCCGTTCCCACTCCCAGTGTTCCCAGGGCCGCCCCTGTGAGGGGTGGGACAGGAGGGGCTGCAGAGGCTGGCCTTCAGAATAACGCAGGGGGGTCACCTAACACCTGACATTCCCCCCGCGCACCTTCCCTTGGACTGCCAGACGGAAGATGGCCAGAACCCTGCAGTTGATTCACTGCGACACCCCACGAACCATCCCTGTACCAAGGAAATCCCCACGGAAAATCCCCGGTAATACGAAAACGGGTATTACCGGACCCGGTAATACCCCCAATTTTACCCGGTAATACCCGTTTTTGACCCGGTAATACCCGGTAATGGAGGCCGATTACCGGGTTTCCGGTAATACCCGGTAATACCGGTTACCCGTTAACGGGGCAGATTCATGGTATAGCCTAATATTTATGGATTTTTAATTTACGCCCCGACCTCCGCATGGAGGGACTCACCCGCTTAGGGGAAACCACCATCCGCCGACTCCGGGCCGACCACCACCGCCTGGTCTACGACCATGACATCCCGGGCACGGCACAACCACCTTGCCAACCCTGCCTGAAGCATGCGCCGGGCCACCCCCCGCCTGGGGTCTCACTGAAGCACCTCTTCTTCGGCTGCCCCGCGACAGCGTCGGCCCGACACCACCTCACAGCCACAAACGTGCACAACCTGCTGTTGCACAACTGCAAGGAGGCGCTGCGCTACCTGGCCGAGGCAGGGGTAACGGAGCACGGCGAGAAGGACTACCTGAACGCGTGAACCAAATAACATCATCAGAGAACAAGGGCTTCGGCCCGACCTCCCAGCACCCCCCCCCCCCCATCCCAGCCCCACGTCACTTTCCACAGGCCGCCAGGCGCGTCAGCGTCGGCGACCGCCCGCCCCCAGTCTGAGAGGCATCAGCCGAATCTCGGTGGAGGCGGGCACAAAACAAAAGGGAGAGTCGTCACTGTGCATATCAGCACGGTCCCGCCCTCTGTGCCAGACCAACACACCACCAAAGGAAAAGAGGAAGAGGCGACGTAAGGCAATGCCTCCGTGCGGCCAGGAGAACACGAAATAGCGACCCCCTCAACGGGGAATGCTACGAGCACGGCCAAAAATCGTTCAAATCGTTCAAATCCCCGGTAATACGAAAACGGGTATTACCGGACCCGGTAACACCCCCAATTTTACCCGGTAATACCCGTTTTTGACCCGGTAATACCCGGTAATGGAGGCCGATTACCGGGTTTCCGGTAATACCCGGTAATACCGGTTACCCGTTAACGGGGCAGATTCATGTTTGTAACTGTCCTTCAGCTGCTGGCATGGCGCCAGGTGATCCTCATTCATTTTCAGCTGTAACGCGCATGAGGGGCACTCTCTGCCGCATGCATCTCTCAAGAACTGGGCATCACATCTCGACGATCAAACCCCCCCCCCCCCCAGGCATACAGTGCAAACGATAATTATTATCGCATATATACCAGATACGATAATTTTCGGAAAATTGTCGCATACGATAATTCATTATCGCATACGATAATTCATTATCGTATGATGCGATAATGGATTATCGTATACGACCAGATACGATAATTATTATCGTATGCGATAACATACGATAATCCCATTATCGTATGCGATACCCACCTGATTTTGCCCGAAACCAATCACCGAAATCTCCAGTTTACCACCGCCAAACGCCACCAAACCCCGCCAAGGGCCACAATCAGCCACAAAATAGAGATCACTACCATTCTCCCAGCCCCAGGAAGGGTAAGATGAGCCTGTGGGGTTCGGTGCTGCAGGCAGGGTACGCGTACTGGTCTGTGTCCGGGCTGCTGTGGTCATCGACAAGGCTGTGTGGTCTGTCCGAAGGAGGTGGATGGTGGTCTCCCTCAGGTGGATCGCGTCTCTCCGATCCTGCATGGGCTCAGGTGTCTCCAGATGATCATCACCCCTTGCCTTGCTGTCGGTGAGGATGGCGCCCGAGCTCCGCCTTGTAGCGCAGCGGAGTCGTGCAGGTCAGGCAGGCTCCTTGAGGCCTCCGAGGTGATGTGCGCGCGCCACCCCGTGGTTCCTTGTAGAGTTGCAGACAGGTCCGTGCGCACGGTGGGAGCGTTCGTATCGCCCGTTCCGTGCCAGGTCCTGAAGAATACCTTTGGTTGAGTATTGCCTCTCTCGGGTTCAAACCCCATTCAAGGTCCTTCGCTATGTCATCACTGGTCGTCAGTCAGAGGGGAAGAACGGTGTTCCTCACTTTTTCACTGCTCACGGGAGCGAAGGCCAAGTCCAACATAAGTGGTAGCCTTGAAGAGAAATCTCCTGATCTCTCCAAACATTGCACCGAAGACCACACCTGCCTATCAGGTTCTTCCCCATCAGTCGAACAGTCTTTCTTGTTCATGTTCTGGGCAGGGTGCTCTGTCTCGGTCACCCCGACACCTGCTTCAACTAGGCTAGCCCAACGTCTTCCCTCAGTGTTCTCACAGGGGTGTCCTCAGTATCTGGGTCCCGACGGCAAGGCAGCGTACCAGTCAGCTTTGCGAACCCGCAACAGGCTGTACTGGTGGTTGCATACCGCCGCAAGTATGACCCTGTTGCTGCGTAGTCATGTTTTCCATGAAGTGGGGTGGCGACAGGGTGTAAGTCACGAGGGGAAGGGCATGTGGAACGGCCACTGCCCAATCCCCAGAGTCCTCTCCGCCCCACTGTGCCTGAAACTTCTTCAGACAGACATAGTGATGTGCATGTCATGGCACTATGTGTGTTGTGTCTCTGCCACCCATTTGTGAGTGACATTCTACACTTCTGAGTGAAGCCCCCCGTCACCAATAATTCAAAGAAGCAAAAATGGCAGCTTCCGGCTCCACTTTTACCACTTTTTCAATGTGTTCTGGGCTGATTTCTGGTTTTCCGAAAATCTCAAAAAATTATCGCACCATTATCGTATATTATCGTATACGATAATATACGATAATGGGAATACGATAATAATTATCGTATGCGATAATTATTATCGTTTGCACTGTATGCCTAGGGGGGGTCATAAGCCCGTACAAAACCAAAATTTTCGACATACCATCAGAGCCGCCCTAATACCTGATCTGACCCGAAAATCCGACCCATACCCCCCCGGAAACTGTCTGGGGCCCACTTGTGACACCTGATACGCACTTTTGTGATGATTTTTTGGGGTCCTAAAAAATGTACCTCAGTTTCGTACCTTGCCTTTGTACCTGAACCACTCCCGACCGCATTATTTCGTTCTTTGCAAGGGAAGGGTGTCACTACGCTCACTCAGCACGCCGAGCAACACATGCCGCGTGCCCAGGGCCTCGCAGAGGTGTCAGATGCTGCTGCAGAGGAGTACCTTGCTCGAAAGACGCTCGCCAAACGGGAGATGTGCGGGGTCTCGGCAGAGAGCGTTGTGGCAGACCTGCGTAAAAAGAAAACGGCACACGACATCGGTGAGGCGACATTATTTCGGGCGCTCCGTCGGGCTGGGTACATAGGAGAGCGAGTGGGACGTGGTGACGACAGATATATGCAGTGGTGCATCAACTGCACGCACGTGCGGGAAAATCGGCGTTCCTTGCTAGCCAAGAAAGATGTCACCTGCACTCCTACTCCTCCCACTCCTCCTGCTCCTACCCCCACACCAACTGATGTGGGCAGTGAGAGTGATGGCAGCTCCAGAGCAGCAGATGATCTAGGAAGCAATGAGCGGGTCAGCCGGGCAGACTACCTCAGTCTGTACCGGAAGTACGAAGCGTTGCGGGCCCGCCACCACCGCCTCCAGGAGAGGACCCGAGGGTTGAGAGTAGGGTTGTACAACGCCAGGGGAGGGTATTCCCCTGGCGTTGAGACATCCCTGGCGACCTTGCGGTCGCACTGTGTGGGGGCTGAGTCGGCAGGCAGATGCCGATCCAATGACCTTGTTGAGTCCCCACATGGTACACTCTCATACGTGTTGTCGAGACTGCGTGGTGTGCATATCCTGCGGGGCGCAAATTACACAGCACAATCATAACCACTTCGGCTCTCAGGGCGTACAATATCCCAATCGTGCCTTCACAGGCTAAGATCGACGAAGCAAAAGCATCTACAACGCTGCCTACTAATGCCGATGCAGCCTCCCAGGCGTACGAAGTACTCACAATGACCCATATGCGATCGAAGTACTACACCCAGAAGGTGGCTGAACTCATTCTGCTGACGCAACAACACAACATTCCCACTAATCAGGTCAAGAAAGACCTTGCCGAGGCACTGGGGAAGGCAACATGCGTGCCACCTGAGCCAGAACCACCGCAGAAAAGGCAAAGAACGAAATAATGCGGTCGGGAGTGGTTCAGGTACAAAGGCAAGGTACGAAACTGAGGTACATTTTTTAGGACCCCAAAAAATCATCACAAAAGTGCGTATCAGGTGTCACAAGTGGGCCCCAGACAGTTTCCGGGGGGGTATGGGTCGGATTTTCGGGTCAGATCAGGTATTAGGGCGGTTCTGATGGTATGTTGAAAATTTTGGTTTTCGTACGTTTTTAGGGGGGCTTATGACCCCCCCTAGGGCAGTGGTGGCTGCGTACGCGTACGCAGCGTGATTTTTAAAAAGTGCGTACGGCGTACGGCGTACGCGTACGCGTACGCGTACGGCGCTGCGTACGGCAGTCTATGGAGCACAGGAGACGGCCATGGCCGCACACCAAATCCGACAGTCGAACTCAGGTGTACCAGGGGCAGCCTCCGAGCCTTCCAGTCGGAAGTGGTACCTTTTGCAGTATGCTTGCGGGTGTACTTGCAGGTGTTGCGAGTTATTCGCCACGTGCGCGGCAAGGAACCATCTGTGAAAGGCAAGAGCAAAGGCCAGGGCCCAGCCACCCGCTGGGTGGCCTACTGTGTGCTGAGAGACCTGGAATACCAGCCGTACGCAAAATCTGCGTACGCGTACGCAGCGCGATTTTCAGAAAGTGCGTACGGCGTACGCGTACGCGTACCGTACGGCCGTACGCTGCCACCACTGCCCTAGGGGGGGGGGGGGGGTCAAAATTGGACCCGGACATCCGGACACCCGGATTTCCGGGTCCGGGCATGTCCGCCCTGTCCGCCCTGAAATCGCCTAAGGGGCCGGGGGAAATCCAGGAAATTCGGGAAATCCAGGAATATGAAGAATCCTCCTTTAATTTCCAAAAATTAAAAATTAATTTTCGATTATTCGCCGGAACAGCAAAATTAATCAAAATTACTCCCAAAAATTAAAAAGTTACTGGGGGGGGGCAAATACAAGAGTATACACGGTGGACTCCAGCGGCCCTAGCGGGAGTCTGGGAGCGGGAGTCTGAGCGGGTGTCAAAGACTCCCGCTAGCGGGAGTCTATACTCCCGCTAGGGGGAGTCTGACTCCCCCTAGCGGGAGTCTTTTCACCTATTTTCATCCATTTTTCCCATGATATAGTTACAGTCTACTGGCGTGGGGGGTAAAATCATGGTGGAAGAGGGATGGGGAGGGGCTTGTTTTGCTTCTGTCAGTTTCCCCGGACTCTGGACTACCTACCTATCCTCCTGGTAGCGGCTACACCTGCGGAGGTGAGCGGTTAGAATTTGAGGTGTCAAAGTGCGGCCATCGCCTGTCGTAGTTGTGTTACACCTTGGGCAAGACAAGCCATCCTGCAGGCCTCATCTTCTTCGTCAGAACTGTCATCCCCCTCCTGCTGTGCGCGTTGGTCAAGCGTGCTCAAAGTCGCCTCGGATGACACGAATGGTGTGAAAGTCGCCCCCAGCGGGATTGGCATTTTGCACAAGCAGAGCGATAATTTGCGGTGTCCTTCGGGGAACCGGAACAGGAAGTAGGGCGCGCTGATGGGTTCAACGAAGTCCTGTGTGTTGCAGTGCACAAACCCCTTCTGCAGCTGTGTCAACTGTGTGCAAAGAACATACACAGCCAATCTATGAGCGTGTCGGGTGTGCAGACACGGACACAGGATGACTTCTCTATACCCGAGGATCCCGTCCTGCGACAGGTGCGCAACCTTCCAAGGCATGCCCGATGCGCGCCGCTTCTCTTCTGCCATCGCAAGATCTCTCTCGTAAGTTGCGGAGCTGGCGATTGTAACGGCATCTTTCTTGCGATGTCCGTTCTCTGCTTCTTCAAATTCGTCGTTGTTCTGCAGAGGCACTGCATCTTCTGGAGCCCACCAATGATGGAGACTGTGTACGTAGGCATTGCGCGTTGATCCCTTTTCGGCATGCTCCATCAACCAGTGAAATATATGCCCTGAGATCCGAGCACGCAAGAAGGGAATCCGGGCTGACTCATCCTTGCATCCCCAGAAGCGCCAGGGGATGTCTGCATACCGGAAATGCATGAGGTCTGCAAGGGAGACAAAGAGGTAGCGGAAAGCCCTTGTAGGTGTGTCCTGTGACAGGCAAGCACGACCTTCCGGAACTGAGCACCTGTCCCATGCTGCGACACATTCAGTGCAAGGTTTGTACAGGTCTTGTCGAATATTTTTTTGTTGTCTCATCCAGCAGGGGTGGAGCTTGAAATATGGGGTTGCGGGCTGGATCGGGTCAGATCGGGTCAGCCAATTTTTTCTTATGGGTTCCCCCCCGGTTCGTCTCAGAGATCAGTGCTCGGGCCCAGCCTCCCGCGAGGTACCGGAACCGATATGCAGCCCCGGACGCGCAAGGACTTGGTTACAAGACAAACACATGCCGTAGGGGGGGTCTGGGAGGCGGAGCTCCCAGCCGCCGGAGGCCACGGTAGTGAACATCTGTGACTTGCGGGCGTACGGATTCTGTGTGAGTTGGCTGCGTCCTCCTGAGGATACTGAGATTCCCTGATGTAAAGGGCTTGGGTACAAGACAGGCACATGCCACAGGGGGGTCTGGGGGGCGGAGCCCCCCAGCCACCGGAGGCCACGGTAGTAAACGTCTGTTGCACGGTACGGGTTGGGCAGCTTCATTTGTCCTCTATTGTGACTGTTTGAGGCCTGTGCTCATGTCGCTGGGGTCACTTTGCTCACGAAACGCCTCCTGGTCACCTTGAGGCCCCAAGGCGAGGAGCCAACTTTTCCGGTTTCCCGAAAACCTATATTTTTTTTTCTTTTTACCCCTGACCTGATTTTTTGTGAGGGCCTGCAGAAAATCAGGTCAGCTGACCCGAAAAAACCCCCAAGCTCCACCCCTGTCATCCAGTACCCTGATCAGCCGCATGGCGAGCCCCTTGCAGTCATGGAGTGCTGGGGTGACGTAGCGGGCATTGGGAAGCACACCTGCCAAGAGGGAGGGGTAGCCAGCCTCTTTCATCTCAGAGAGAGTCAGGTGCGGGTATCGATGCACCTGTTGATACCAGCGTTCTTCTGGGATGTCGCACAGTGAGCATCGGTGCCCTCGCCCCCCGCATCGCCTCATTGTTGCCCACTGCTGATCTATACTCCCGCTAGCGGGAGTTGGACTCCCCCTAGTTGAGACTCCCGAAAAGGGTTAAACCCGGTAGTGGTACCCTACCCCCGCTGGAGTCCACCGTGCAAGGCCGGATCAGCCCACGGGTGGGTTTGAGGAAGAAATCTGGGGGGGCAAATTTTGCTGCGACTTCCGGTTTCACCCGGCCGAACTCCAGCATCTATCCAGACCCACGGTGCCAAGCCGTTCGCCCGTGTCGCGATCATTCGCGGCTTCAGGCTGCCCCCGACGACACGTTTGTATCCTGCACCTTGCCATACTTCGCCTCCACCTTGTATATGACGGAGAGCGCCCTCCTTCCGCATCGTTGCGACTTCCCTGACAGCGAACTTATCCATGTCAGGGAAGACATGGCGATGATTGCGTTGGCCACCTGGGTGCTGTGCTGGTGGAGCTCCTTGCTCAACACCGTTGCTAGGAGCCTTCTAATGGATCCCAGTGTCAGCACACTGCCCCCTTTTTTAACAGGGAAGGCCGTGCAAAAATCATGCACAATGTTCGTCGCCTCCGCAGCCTCGGGACTCTCTGCGCTCTTCTTCTTCTTAATCGACTTTGCCGCCGGCTTCGCTGCCGGCTTCGTTGTCGTCTTCCCCATTTTTGTGAATCAGGTCTGCGAGCTGGGATGGGTGGAAACGTCCGTTTCGTTTGGTGTGGCTGTACTTCAGTGACGAGTGCCACATTGCATAGGTATCATGGGAAAAATGAGTGAAAATAGGTGAAAAGACTCCCGCTAGGGGGAGTCAGACTCCCGCTAGCGGGAGTATAGACTCCCGCTAGCGGGAGTTGGACTCCCCCTAGTTGAGACTCCCGAAAAGGGTTACCCTACCCCCGCTGGAGTCCACCGTGTATGCAAATACAAGGGTATATGCTAATACAAGAGTACTCCAGAAATTGCGATTTTAAAAAGTTCACCGAGCAAATACAAGAGTATACTCTTGTATTTGCATACTAGACTTTTGGAGAACTTTTGTGGGGTTTTCATCATATTTTGTGCTTCCAATGACCTCCCCCAGGCCAGTGGGCCTCCTGTCTGGAGTCGTCACGGTCGGGTGGGAGTCGCCTCGGGGGTGGGAAAGGCCAAGAGGACGCTCGTATTGTCTATTCGGCGCCGCTGCCCCATGAGGGCCCACCTGGAGGCCACATTTCTAGTATGCAAATACAAGAGTATATACTCTTGTATTTGCATGGTAGACAACTTTTCAGCTAAAAAACAATTTTTTGGGAACCCTGAATTACGTAAGCTGGCACGGTGAATAGAAGAGTATACCCTTGTATTTGCCCCCCCCCAGTAACTTTTCAAGCGGAAATTAATTTTCGGGAAGATGGCAATTAAAAATTACAAAAATTAATTTCCTGCCATCTATGATCACCACGGACTAGTCGGGCAGTGACGGGTGGGGTCGACTAGTCGGGACGACGGGTGAAAACTCGACAGGCGGCACCCGTCGACTCGACGGGTGGACCCGTCGAGTCGACGGGTGCCACCCGTCGGCACGACGGGTGAACCTGCTGAAACGACGGGTGTTCCAGCCATTTCCTGTTGATATGGGCCAATTTCCATTGAAAACTAGGGGAGTACCTTGCATGGCATCAGGTTATTTTTCACGCCGAGCTATCTTCCCTGCACAGACCCACCCCCCATTACTTTCCATTTACAATTCCTAGTTGGTGATGGGCCTCAAGTGCATGTGCGACGGCTGTTCTCGTGGATTTTCATTGTTCGAGGGATCTTGACTCTGACAAACTGTGTCAGTTTGACGGAGCAACCTACTTCATGAAGCTGATCACTTTTCTGCCAGGCAAATTTTCGCCCCAGCCCCCAACCCTTGCACAACCCACAAGGCAGTCTCCAAGATACCGTACCCTCATCATCACCCAGGCCAAGATACCCCAAGATACCATCATCACCACCCAGGCCACCCAGACGAGCCACACCAATCAATGCCAGCGGCAAAGCGTACTGCAGCGCAGGCCCTCGCCAGCGCTGTGGACATGACGGTGTTTGTACGTGCTTGGATCAACACGTATGTTGTCGAGCGTGATGCTGATGGGTTGAGCCACATGGCCCTGAAGCAGCTTCTCGGCAAGCTGACGGATACTACCATCAAGTCGACTGATCCCATCATCAGTCTTGCCCTGTACAAAAAGTATGAGAAGGTGGGGGGTGGGGTGATCAGCAAGTCGACCGCGAAGGATGGTCGCACGATGTACGCTGCCCGTGTCAATAGCGGGTCAGACATCGAGTTTGTCGGGTTGGGCCTCCGGAAGAGCAACGGGAAGGACCACCCGACAGGGCTCAAGGAGATGGCCGACGCCTGCCCCGCGGCACTGCAGCTATGGTGAAGCTGTACGAGGCGGAGAAGAAACAGGCACAGAAGACCCAGCAGAGCAGGCTGGCCGTAGGCATTTTCGACGGTGCCTTCGCAACACGGTTGGTGACAGTTGCCGATAAGCAGAAGGATGAGTACAGAACGTGGTTCACGTTCAACTTCCTGAAGCAAATCGCAAGAGTGCAGAGAGGGGTTTTCGAAAAGGCGAACGTGATGTTTCGGCTCGCCTGCTTAGGGTAGCAGGGGACCATCTTGAGCTGTGGTCGGCATTTAGTAAGATGGGGTCATCTTCGCACAGGAGCGCGTTTTGTACCACACCACGAAATGACTGGTTGAAACAGCTCCACGCCTGCCACAGGGCTAGCATCCAGGAACTTCATGAAGCTGGGTTTGAGAGCCTGTACGCAGGGGTCACCCCCCCCTGCACGACATAAACGGGTTCATCGCAATACTCGCAGAGATCTTGCCTGATGGACCTGCCGTGCAGAAGGCTGTCCTTGGCAGCTCAACGTGTTCCAACATGACGGGAAACCAGGCCAGAGATGTTCTGAGTCGCTTACTCACCATTACCAAGACGAAGGGGGTGCAGCATCTACTCTGTATTGCAATGGAAATGCTTGTGCATTTCCGCTACAACGACATCCCCATCAAGTACCACCAGGAGGGAAAGTGCGCGAAAGAGTTCATCTTCTCGCTCATCGCAATGCACATCCTTGTGTTTGTCCTGGAGTGGGTGTCACCTGGGAGAACATCCGAGGGGCGTGGTGTTACATATATCCATTCGATGAGCCACTGGTTTGATCCAGAAGATGCACACCCCCTCGCCCTGAGTGACGAGGAACTGGAGAGGGGGAATGGCGTCCCCAAACGCCATGCCCTGAGGGTGACATCGCAGCAGACCGCCGAACGGGACCTGCTGCTCTTCGAAATGCAGAGGACCAAAGGCAAGGGGTGCGGCCTGCTGGACCAACCGAGCACCCCGACCCTCCTGAAGTTCGGCGCGATAAAGCTTTGCTGCTGTGTCACTGCGAGGAACGCTTGTTGGAAGGGAGCAACGGCAGCACTGCAGCGGAGACTCGAGTCCCTCAGCCTTGGATCTCACGTCACAAAAAGGGGGCGATGGGGCCAACAATTTCTGGGCGACCCGGAAAACACCACTCCAAAGGCAACGCTGCTCGCATGCATCTGCAAGTCCAAATCCTGGGGCAACAGCGAGGATGTGCCAGAAGTGCCAGAACCAACACCATCCGGTACAGTGCCTGTGCAGCAGCATATCTGCATTGTGTGCTCCAAAGTTGTCCACACGAGAGAAGCACTGTTTGCGCATTATGATGCTGCACATCGGCCACAAAACAACGCGCCGTGTCAGACCTGCACTGTCACATGCCAGGAGTGCGGCAAACGGGCAAAATCGAAGGGACTGAGCCAGCACTACCTCAGTCACCATTCGCGCGTGCTGACACAAAAGCGTTGCTGTGTTTGTTTCGAGCTCTTTAAAACCACTGTAAAGCGCGACGAGCACATGAGATCCGCGCACCCGTAAGTGAGGGGGGGGGGGTGTTTGGCAGTTCAGGTACGTAGGTGATTTTGTTTGTCCTCGAGAGCGGAGTGACGTCGTGGGAGGGAGTTGTTTTACCAGGCCCCCTGCCCACCTGGATGGCTCACCCCCCTCCTGGTGGTCCACCGGTGGGCAGCCCCTTCACCAACTAGGAATTGTAAATGGAAAGTAATGGGGGGTGGGTCTGTGCAGGGAAGATAGCTCGGCGTGAAAAATAACCTGATGCCATGCAAGGTACTCCCCTAGTTTTCAATGGAAATTGGCCCATATCAACAGGAAATGGCTGGAACACCCGTCGTTTCAGCAGGTTCACCCGTCGTGCCGACGGGTGGCACCCGTCGACTCGACAGGTCCACCCGTCGAGTCGACGGGTGCCACCCGTCGTTTCACCCGTCGTCATTTCACCCGTCGTCCCGACTAGTCGTCCGGGCGACTAGTCCGTGGTGGAAGTTCGACGCCCCCTCCCCCCCCCCCCCCCCACAGAAAGGGGGGGGGGGGGGGGGGGAGGGGTAAATGTGCCCAACCGCACCATGTTCGTCGCAGCAGCGAACCCCGCCCCCCTCACCTCCCCCCCTGAAGTACCACTCCAAACTCAGCCACCCTGCGACAAATATTTCACGTTGTAACCTCATGCAATGAAGGGCGAAATCAAACACAAAGGAGCAGCAGCATCCACAGCAGGCAGTGTTTTACCGGTGCCCCGCTGCGAGAAGAGCCACCATCTCACCTCCGCACAGGCCGGGGTGTGTGCGTGTCACCACAGCTTCTCTATAGGGGGTGGCAAGTTTGAAATTTGGCTGAAAATCCCTTGTAAAAAAAACCAAAATCCGTGTACAATATTATTGGTGAATTTTGGGACCGTTTGGGCCAATACCCAGCCACCCTGGCCACAAGTCTCGGCCAAATCGGGATTTCTGGCCAGAAAGTGGGAAAACAAGCTGTATTTTCGCATTCTGAACCGGAGAAAACGACACCTCATCCGGTAGAAATGTGGTGCCGGTGCATCTCTGGCACAACTACACGTCTCCTACCCGGGGAATACTGACAAGGTGCACTCTACGCCGAGAAGAACACGCAGGACCTGGTCTGCTGACTCTCAGAAACCTCAAGCCTCCCCCAGAGTGGAGGGAGCCCTGCACGGGCAAGCCTCTGAAGGGGGTGGTAGGTGGGTGGTAGCAGATGTCACTCTCTCAACAGTGGTACACAGTCTCTTGCATCTGATGACATCATGTTGTAGAAATCCTGCACCTGTAGGATTGTAGGAGGGGTGTGTCTCTGCACCGGCAGTTACAAACACAGACAAGAGGGCTGTTGGGGCAGGGGCGGGGGCTTGGAGGGGAGTCCTCAGTCTGTCCTCACTGTGTGCGGATCCGCACCGAAACAGGTCGCTCAAGATCGCTCCGAGGTCGCTCACAGCTAACAGAGGTCGCTCCGCACCAAAACAGGCCGCTCAAGGTCGCTCAGCACCGAAACAGGTCGCTCCGAGGTCGCTCCTAGTAGTCCCTGCATCCGCACCAATCCAGCAGGTCTGCACGTCGCACAGCCAATCACCCACTGACACCCAGCGCAAAAAACGTGCACATCAACGCTCCGACCACACGCCACAACCCCACACCCGACGCGCTACACCTCCGCGACTTCGGCTCGCACCCGCAACCGCACTATAGTCCCACTCACGACCCGCACACAGGACGTGGCGTTGGTTCCCACCCCCTTGTCCTCCACCCGCTGCCAAAACCAATCTGCAAAAGACCCCGCTCCCGCCCGGTCGACTCCCGGGTCGAGCGGAAACTGCCAGGAGACCCCGGAAGTGCACGACGACCGCACGCATCGCGTCGACCAGTACAGCAAGGCGTCTAGATCATACGACGACGGAAGGGCTAACGGGAGCACCCGGGTGATGCAGCAGTCAACCCTTAGCTTGACCAGGGAACCGGCCGGAAGTCGGCGCTCAGCCGAGCAGGGGGTTCTGAGAGACGGAGTGAATGGAAAAGCAAGTCTCCCAGCACCATCTTGCAATGTTAGTTCTCCATGAAGGTACCACACCAGACATGGGAGCGGGGCCCGCGGCGGGGGCCCGGGGGGCCCGGGGGGTGCGCGCGGGGGGGGGCGGGGGGGCGCGGGTAGGGTGGCCCTAGTCTTAGGATTTTAGCAGAGCAAAAAAGTGGGCAAAATTAAAGTGCTGTTTTTGGTCAGTTTTCCCCCTCTCGCACCCCTCCTGCCTGCCACAATGGGGTGGTGGGGCTGTTCCAGCACACATGCACCCTAGACACAGGGGGGCACGCAGCAGGTCGGCCTTTGGCAGCCTCAGGTACGAAGTCAGATGGTTCCGCCCTCGCGAACGCAGAATCCAACACTGTCCTCACCACACGGCGCCAAACCTGATCACCTGTCGGGGAAGTGTCAAAGCATTCGGACGTGTGTGGCTGCAAAAAATCGCGAAGTGCTCGCGAGTCACTGGGTAGGGTGGCGTCGGGACGGTCGGGAGGGGTTGGGGGAATGGGGCTGCCGACGCGCGACACCGCCGCGACTCCGGCTCGCACCCGCAACTGGCACTCCATCGGGAGGAGGCGACGCACACGCAGGACCCTTGTCGGGAGCTCCGCCCCCGCGTGCTCCGCCGCTGCACAAAGCAATCTGCTCAAGAACCCGCTCACGCCCAGTGGGGGGGGCGGCAGAAGACCCCAGAAGTCCACGAGTACCGCACGCGTCGCGTCGCCACCCAGCAGCAAAGCATCTCGATCACACGGCGACTGAAAGCGAACGGCAGCGGCCAGGGGAGGCAGCAGTGAACCCGGCTTCACCAGGTGACCGGCCCGCAGCCGAGCGCGGGGGCGAGCGCGGGGGGTGCGCGGGGGGGGCGCGGGGGGGGCGCGGGGGGGCGCGGCGGGGCGCGGGGGGGCGCGGGGGGGCGCGGGGGGGCGCGGGGGGGCGCGGGGGGGCGCGGGGGGGCGCGGGGGGGCGCGGGGGGGCGCGGGGGGGCGCGGGGGGGCGCGGGGGGGCGCGGGGGGGCGCGGGGGGGCGCGGGGGGGCGCGGGCGGCTTCGCCGCCCGCGCCCCCACATGCCTCGTTAAAAATGGTCGCAATAGGCTTGCTCTGCCGCTCGCACTCAGAATATAGTCGTCGGCTTTTCGTCCTGCCGAACACCACACCTTCAGTAGGCTGCCTCGATCCAGCCCAGCAACAGCTAGGAAAAGCCAGAAAACACCTGTTCCTGACCGTCTCCAGCGACCAGCCATCTCCAGCAACCTCTAGCAACCTCTAGCAACCTCCAGCAACCTCTAGCAACCTCGAGCAACCTCTAGCAACCTCCAGCAACCTCGAGCAACCTCTAGCAACCTCTAGCAACCTCTAGCAACCTCCAGCAACCTCCAGCAACCTCGAGCAACCTCTAGCAACCTCCAGCAACCTCTAGCAACCTCCAGCAACCTCTAGCAACCTCGAGCAACCTCCAGCAACCTCCAGCAACCTCCAGCAACCTCCAGCAACCTCCAGCAACCTCCAGCAACCTCGAGCAACCTCCAGCAACCTCCAGCAACCTCTAGCAACTTCCAGCAACCGCGAGCAACCTCTAGCAACCTCCAGCAACCTCTAGCAACCTCGAGCAACCTCTAGCAACCTCCAGCAACCTCCAGCAACCTCGAGCAACCTCTAGCAACCTCGAGCAACCTCCAGCAACCTCCAGCAACCTCCAGCAACCTCCAGCAACCTCTAGGAACTTCCAGCAACCGCGAGCAACCTCTAGCAACCTCCAGCAACCTCTAGCAACCTCGAGCAACCTCGCGCAACCTCCAGCAACCTCTAGCAACCTCTAGCAACCTCTAGCAACCTCTAGCAACCTCTAGCAACCTCTAGCAACCTCCAGCAACCGCTAGCAACCTCGAGCAACCTCTAGCAACCTCCAGCAACCTCCAGCAACCTCCAAACAAAGGTCGCTCAGCACCAAAACAGGTCGCTCAAGGTCGCTCCAAGGTCGCTCACAGCAAACAGAGGTCGCTCAGCACCAAAACAGGTCGCTCAAGGTCGCTCCGAGGTCGCTCACATCAAACAGAGGTCGCTCAGCACCAAAACAGGTCGCTCAAGGTCGCTCCAAGGTCCCTCACAGGAAACAGAGGTCGCTCAGCACCAGAACAGGTCGCTCAAGGTCGCTCCAAGGTCGCTCACATCAAACAGAGGTCGCTCAGCACCAAAACAGGTCGCTCAAGGTCGCTCCAAGGTCGCTCACATCAAACAGAGGTCGCTCAGCACCAAAACAGGTCGCTCAAGGTCGCTCCGAGGTCGCTCACATCAAACAGAGGTCGCTCAGCACCAAAACAGGTCGCTCAAGGTCGCTCCAAGGTCGCTCACACCAAACAGAGGTCGCTCAGCACCAGAACAGGTCGCTCAAGGTCGCTCCAAGGTCGCTCACATCAAATAGAGGTCGCTCAGCACCAAAACAGGTCGCTCAAGGTCGCTCCAAGGTCGCTCACAGCAAACAGAGGTCGCTCAGCACCAAAACAGGTCGCTCAAGGTCGCTCCGAGGTCGCTCACATCAAACAGAGGTCGCTCAGCACCAGAACAGGTCGCTCAAGGTCGCTCCAAGGTCGCTCACAGCAAACAGAGGTCGCTCAGCACCAAAACAGGTCGCTCAAGGTCGCTCCGAGGTCGCTCACATCAAACAGAGGTCGCTCAGCACCAAAACAGGTCGCTCAAGGTCGCTCCAAGGTCCCTCACAGCAAACAGAGGTCGCTCAGCACCAGAACAGGTCGCTCAAGGTCGCTCCAAGGTCGCTCACATCAAACAGAGGTCGCTCAGCACCAAAACAGGTCGCTCAAGGTCGCTCCAAGGTCGCTCACATCAAACAGAGGTCGCTCAGCACCAAAACAGGTCGCTCAAGGTCGCTCCGAGGTCGCTCACATCAAACAGAGGTCGCTCAGCACCAAAACAGGTCGCTCAAGGTCGCTCCAAGGTCGCTCACACCAAACAGAGGTCGCTCAGCACCAGAACAGGTCGCTCAAGGTCGCTCCAAGGTCGCTCACATCAAATAGAGGTCGCTCAGCACCAAAACAGGTCGCTCAAGGTCGCTCCAAGGTCGCTCACAGCAAACAGAGGTCGCTCAGCACCAAAACAGGTCGCTCAAGGTCGCTCCGAGGTCGCTCACACCAAACAGAGGTCGCTCAGCACCAGAACAGGTCGCTCAAGGTCGCTCCAAGGTCGCTCACAGCAAACAGAGGTCGCTCAGCACCAGAACAGGTCGCTCAAGGTCGCTCCGAGGTCGCTCACAGCGAACAGAGGTCGCTCAGCACCAAAGTAGGTCGCTCACAGCTACCAGACGCCCAGAATTTCAACTCACAGCAACCAGAAGTCAGCACAGGAGTATCTAGCCGTCGGCTTTTCGTCCTGCCCAACACCCCACCTTCAGGAGGCGTGCACTCCAACACTCTTAACAATCTGTTAAATGGAGGCATGCCCCTCACCACTCAGCCGCTGATGAGAGGAGCACCACACGTCAAGACGTGCCAGGTACCACCTACTCACCAGGAGCTGCCCTGCCTTGGGAGCAGAGAATGGGGTTTAACATGCAGTCACCCCTCCAGACAGTGCAGTTGTGGTGTCTGGAGGGTCCCAAAACCCTTCGAAAACCCCCCAAAATAGGCCCAGAGGCCCCCCCAGGTCATTTTTCACCCAAAAAAGTGAAAATTTTGCACCCCAAAATTTCGCCCAAAACCCATTTTTTTTTGGGTGTGGGTGTGCCTGGGGGCGGAAAAATGGTGTTTTGGGCGATAATTCGGGGTGAATTTTTTTTCGATTTTTCGCGAAAATCGTATTGTGTTGAGGGCCGTCAGGCCGATTTTTGTGAAAAATACGATTTGCGACCTCCTGGCGAGCATTTCGGGAGTGCCCGTGCCTGCCCGTGCCTTCAGATACCTCGAAATAATGATTTTTGGTCAGGGGCAGGTCGAGACAATGCGATTTTTTTTGCTGGCCCAGCTGTGCAATATTACGGTACACGCTGGTCCCGCAAAACTTGCCATACCCGCTCCGAGGTCGCTCCTAGTAGTCCCTGCATCCGCACCCAATCCAGCAGGTCTGCACGTCGCACAGCCAATCACCCACTGACACCCAGCGCAAAAAACGTGCACACCAACACTCCGACCACACGCCACAACCCCACACCCGACGCGCGACACCTCCGCGACTTCGGCTCGCACCCGCAACCGCACTATGGTCCCACTCACGACCCGCACACAGGACGTGGCGTTGGTTCCCACCCCCTTGTCCTCCACCCGCTGCCAAAACCAATCTGCAAAAGACCCCGCTCCCGCCCGGTCGACTCCCGGGTCGACCGGGAACTGCCAGGAGACCCCGGAAGTGCACGACGGACCGCACGCATCGCGTCGACCAGTACAGCAAGGCGTCTAGATCATACGACGACGGAAGGGCTAACGGGAGCACCCGGGTGATGCAGCAGTCAACCCTTAGCTTGACCAGGGAACCGGCCGGAAGTCGGCCATCAGCCGAGCAGGGGGTTCTGAGAGACGGAGTGAATGGAAAAGCAAGTCTCCCAGCATCATCTTGCAATGTTAGTTCTCCATGAAGGTACCACACCAGACATGGGAGCGGGGCCCGCTGCGGGGGCGCGGGGGGGCGCGTGGGGGCGCGGGGGGGCGCGGGGGGGCGCGGGGGGGCGCGGGGGGGCGCGGGGGGGCGCGGGGGGGCGCGGGCGGCTTCGCCGCCCGCGCCCCCACATGCCTCGTTGAGAATGGTCGCAATAGGCTTGCTCTGCCGCTCGCACTCAGAATCTAGTCGTCGTCTTTTCGTCCTGCCTAACACCACACCTTCAGGAGGCTGCCTCGATCCGAGTCTAGCAACCTCTAGCAACCTCCAGCAACCTCTAGCAACCTCCAGCAACCTCTAGCAACCTCCAGCAACCTCTAGCAACCTCTAGCAACCTCTAGCAACCTCGAGCAACCTCTGGCAACCTCCAGCAACCTCTAGCAACCTCCAGCAACCTCCAGGAACCTCTAGCAACCTCCAGCAACCTCCAGCAACCTCTAGCAACATCTGGCAACCTCTGGCAACCTCCAGTAACCTCTAGCAACCTCCAGCAACCTCCAGCAACCTCTAGCAACCTCCAGCAACCTCTAGCAACCTCGAGCAACCTCGAGCAACCTCTGGCAACCTCCAGCAACCTCTAGCAACCTCCAGCAACCTCTAGCAACCTCTAGCAACCTCTAGCAACCTCTAGCAACCTCTAGCAACCTCCAGCAACCTCTAGCAACCTCCAGCAACCTCTAGCAACCTCCAGCAACCTCCAGCAACCTCTCGCAACCTCTCGCAACCTCTAGCAACCTCCAGCAACCTCCAGCAACCTCTAGCAACCTCCAGCAACCTCGAGCAACCTCGAGCAACCTCTGGCAACCTCCAGCAACCTCTAGCAACCTCCAGCAACCTCTAGCAACCTCCAGCAACCTCTAGCAACCTCGAGCAACCTCGAGCAACCTCTGGCAACCTCCAGCAACCTCTAGCAACCTCCAGCAACCTCTAGCAACCTCGAGCAACCTCTAGCAACCTCCAGCAACCTGCAGCAACCTCGAGCAACCTCTAGCAACCTCGAGCAACCTCCAGTAACCTCCAGTAACCTCCAGCAACCTCCAGCAACCTCTAGCAACGTCGAGCAACCTCTAGCAACCTCCAGCAACCTCCAGCAACCTCCAGCAACCTGCAGCAACCTCTAGCAACCTCTAGCAACCTCGAGCAACCTCCAGTAAGCTCCAGCAACCTCCAGCAACCTCTCGCAACCTCTCGCAACCTCTCGCAACCTCTAGCAACCTCCAGCAACCTCTAGCAACCTCGAGCAACCTCTAGTAACCTCCAGCAACCTCTAGCAACCTCTAGCAACCTCGAGCAACCTCCAGCAACCTGCAGCAACCTCCAGCAACCTCTAGCAACCTCGAGCAACCTCTAGCAACCTCTAGCAACCTGCAGGAACCTCTAGCAACCTCCAGCAACCTCTAGCAACCTCTAGCAACCTCTGGCAACCTCCAGCAACCTCTAGCAACCTCCAGCAACCTCTAGCAACCTCCAGCAACCTCTAGCAACCTCCAGCAACCTCTAGCAACCTCGAGCAACCTCTGGCAACCTCCAGCAACCTCCAGCAACCTCTAGCAACCTCCAGCAACCTCTAGCAACCTCCAGCAACCTCTAGCAACCTCGAGCAACCTCTAGCAACCTCCAGCAACCTCCAGCAACCTCTAGCAACCTCCAGCAACCTCCAGCAACCTGCAGTAACCTCCAGCAACCTCTAGCAACCTCCAGCAACCTCCAGGAACCTCTAGCAACCTCCAGCAACCTCTAGCAACCTCTGGCAACCTCCAGCAACCTCTAGCAACCTCCAGCAACCTCTAGCAACCTCTAGCAACCTCCAGCAACCTCCAGCAACCTGCAGCAACCTCCAGCAACCTCTAGCAACCTCGAGCAACCTCTAGCAACCTCTAGCAACCTGCAGGAACCTCTAGCAACCTCCAGCAACCTCTAGCAACCTCTAGCAACCTCTGGCAACCTCCAGCAACCTCTAGCAACCTCCAGCAACCTCTAGCAACCTCCAGCAACCTCTAGCAACCTCCAGCAACCTCTAGCAACCTCTGGCAACCTCCAGCAACCTCCAGCAACCTCTAGCAACCTCCAGCAACCTCTAGCAACCTCCAGCAACCTCTAGCAACCTCGAGCAACCTCTAGCAACCTCCAGCAACCTCCAGCAACCTCTAGCAACCTCCAGCAACCTCCAGCAACCTGCAGTAACCTCCAGCAACCTCTAGCAACCTCTAGCAACCTCGAGCAACCTCCAGCAACCACCAGCAACCACCAGCAACCTCTAGCAACCTCCAGCAACCTCCAGGAACCTCTAGCAACCTCCAGCAACCTCTAGCAACCTCTGGCAACCTCCAGCAACCTCTAGCAACCTCCAGCAACCTCTAGCAACCTCTAGCAACCTCCAGCAACCTCCAGGAACCTCCAGCAACCTCTAGCAACCTCTAGCAACCTCCAGCAACCTCCAGCAACCTCTAGCAACCTCTGGCAACCTCCAGCAACCTCTAGCAACCTCTAGCAACCTCGAGCAACCTCTGGCAACCTCCAGCAACCTCTAGCAACCTCCAGCAACCTCCAGCAACCTGCAGCAACCTCCAGCAACCTCTAGCAACCTCAAGCAACCTCGAGCAACCTCGAGCAACCTCTAGCAACCTCTAGCAACCTCCAGAAACCTCTAGCAACCTCTGGCAACCTCCAGCAACCTCTAGCAACCTCCAGCAACCTCCAGCAACCTCTAGCAACCTCCAGCAACCTCTAGCAACCTCGAGCAACCTCTGGCAACCTCCAGCAACCTCCAGCAACCTCTAGCAACCTCCAGCAACCTCTAGCAACCTCCAGCAACCTCCAGCAACCTGCAGTAACCTCTAGCAACCTCTAGCAACCTCCAGCAACCTCCAGCAACCTCTAGCAACCTCCAGCAACCTCCAGCAACCTGCAGTAACCTCTAGCAACCTCTAGCAACCTCTAGCAACCCCCAGCAACCTCCAGCAACCTGCAGTAACCTCTAGCAACCTCTAGCAACCTCTAGCAACCTCCAGCAACCTCCAGGAACCTCTAGCAACCTCCAGCAACCTCTAGCAACCTCTGGCAACCTCCAGCAACCTCTAGCAACCTCCAGCAACCTCTAGCAACCTCTAGCAACCTCCAGCAACCTCCAGGAACCTCCAGCAACCTCTAGCAACCTCTAGCAACCTCCAGCAACCTCTAGCAACCTCTGGCAACCTCCAGCAACCTCTAGCAACCTCTAGCAACCTCGAGCAACCTCTGGCAACCTCCAGCAACCTCTAGCAACCTCCAGCAACCTCCAGCAACCTGCAGCAACCTCCAGCAACCTCAAGCAACCTCGAGCAACCTCGAGCAACCTCTAGCAACCTCCAGAAACCTCTAGCAACCTCCAGCAACCTCTAGCAACCTCTAGCAACCTCTGGCAACCTCCAGCAACCTCTAGCAACCTCCAGCAACCTCCAGCAACCTCTAGCAACCTCCAGCAACCTCTAGCAACCTCGAGCAACCTCTGGCAACCTCCAGCAACCTCCAGCAACCTCTAGCAACCTCCAGCAACCTCTAGCAACCTCCAGCAACCTCGAGCAACCTCTAGCAACCTCCAGCAACCTCTAGCAACCTCCAGCAACCTGCAGCAACCTCCAGCAACCTCTAGCAACCTCTAGCAACCTCTAGCAACCTCTAGCAACCTCGAGCAACCTCGAGCAACCTCCAGCAACCACCAGCAACCTCCAGCAACCTCCAGGAACCTCTAGCAACCTCCAGCAACCTCTAGCAACCTCTGGCAACCTCCAGCAACCTCTAGCAACCTCCAATAATCTCCAGCAACCTCTAGCAACCTCTGGCAACCTCCAGCAACCTCTAGCAACCTCCAATAACCTCTAGCAACCTCTAGCAACCTCTAGCAACCTCTGGCAACCTCCAGCAACCTGTAGCAACCTCCAGCAACCTCTAGCAACCTCCAGCAACCTCTACCAACCTCTAGCAACCTCTAGCAACATCGAGCAACCTCTAGCAACCTCCAGCAACCTCTAGCAACCTCGAGCAACCTCTAGCAACCTCCAGCAACCTGCAGCAACCTGCAGCAACCTCCAGCAACCTCTAGCAACCTCTAGCAACCTCCAGCAACCTCGAGCAACCTCTGGCAACCTCCAGCAACCTCTAGCAAGCTCCAGCAACCTCTAGCAACCTCTAGCAACCTCCAGCAACCTCTACCAACCTCTAGCAACCTCGAGCAACCTCTAGCAACCTCCAGCAACCTGCAGCAACCTGCAGCAACCTCCAGCAACCTCTAGCAACCTCTAGCAACCTCCAGCAACCTCGAGCAACCTCTGGCAACCTCCAGCAACCTCGAGCAACCTCTAGCAACCTCTAGCCACCTCTAGCAACCTCCAGCAACCTCCAGCAACCTCTAGCAACCTCTAGCAACCTCTAGCCACCTCTAGCAACCTCTAGCAACCTCTAGCAACCTCCAGCAACCTCTAGCAACCTCCAGCAACCTCTAGCAACCTCTAGCAACCTCTAGCAACCTCTGGCAACCTCCAGCAACCTCCAGCAACCTCTAGCAACCTCTAGCAACCTCTAGCAACCTCGAGCAACCTCTAGCAACCTCTAGCAACCTCCAGCAACCTCTAGCAACCTCCAGTAACCTCTAGCAACCTCCAGCAACCTGGAGCAACCTCTAGCAACCTCCAGCAACCTCTAGCAACCTCTAGCAACCTCCAGCAACCTCTAGCAACCTCGAGCAACCTCCAGCAAACTCTAGCAACCTCCAGCAACCTCTAGCAACCTCCAGCAACCTCTAGCAACCTGGAGCAACCTCTAGGAACCTCCAGCAACCTCGCGCAACCTCTAGCAACCTCTAGCAACCTCTAGCAACCTCTAGCAACCTCCAGCAACCTCTAGCAACCTCCAGCAACCTCTCGCAACCTCTAGCAACCTCCAGCAACCTCTAGCAACCTCCAGCAACCTCTAGCAACCTGGAGCAACCTCTAGCAACCTCCAGCAACCTCGAGCAACCTCCAGCAACCTCTAGCAACCTCTAGCAACCTCCAGCAACCTCTAGCAACCTCTAGCAACCTCCAGTAACCTCCAGCAACCTCCAGCAACCTCCAGCAACCTCTCGCAACCTCCAGCAACCTCGAGCAACCTCTAGCAACGTCTAGCAACCTCTAGCAACCTCCAGCAACCTCTCGCAACCTCTAGCAACCTCTAGCAACCTCCAGCAACCTCTAGCAACCTCCAGCAACCTCTAGCAAGCTCCAGCAACCTCTAGCAACCTCTAGCAACCTCGAGCAACCTCTGGCAACCTCCAGCAACCTCCAGCAACCTCTAGCAACCTCTGGCAACCTCGAGCAACCTCTAGCAACCTCTAGCAACCTCTAGCAACCTCCAGCAACCTCTAGCAACCTCCAGCAACCTCTCGCAACCTCTAGCAACCTCTAGCAACCTCCAGCAACCTCCAGCAACCTCTAGCAACCTCCAGCAACCTCTAGCAACCTCTGGCAACCTCCAGCAACCTCCAGCAACCTCTAGCAACCTCTGGCAACCTCGAGCAACCTCTAGCAACCTCTAGCAACCTCTAGCAACCTCCAGCAACCTCTAGCAACCTCCAGCAACCTCTCGCAACCTCTAGCAACCTCTAGCAACCTCCAGCAACCTCCAGCAACCTCTAGCAACCTCCAGCAACCTCTAGCAAGCTCCAGCAACCTCTAGCAACCTCTAGCAACCTCGAGCAACCTCTGGCAACCTCCAGCAACCTCCAGCAACCTCTAGCAACCTCCAGCAACCTCGAGCAACCTCTAGCAACCTCTAGCAACCTCTAGCCACCTCTAGCAACCTCTAGCAACCTCCAGCAACCTCCAGCAACCTCTAGCAACCTCGAGCAACCTCTAGCAACCTCTAGCAACCTCCAGCAACCTCTAGCAACCTCCAGCAACCTCTAGCAACCTCTAGCAACCTCTGGCAACCTCCAGCAACCTCCAGCAACCTCTAGCAACCTCTAGCAACCTCTAGCAACCTCGAGCAACCTCTAGCAACCTCTAGCAACCTCCAGCAACCTCTAGCAACCTCCAGCAACCTCTAGCAACCTCCAGCAACCTCTAGCAACCTGGAGCAACCTCTAGCAACCTCCAGCAACCTCTAGCAACCTCTAGCAACCTCCAGCAACCTCTCGCAACCTCTAGCAACCTCCAGCAACCTCTAGCAACCTCGAGCAACCTCCAGCAAACTCTAGCAACCTCCAGCAACCTCTAGCAACCTCCAGCAACCTCTAGCAACCTGGAGCAACCTCTAGCAACCTCCAGCAACCTCGAGCAACCTCTAGCAACCTCTAGCAACCTCTAGCAACCTCCAGCAACCTCTAGCAACCTCCAGCAACCTCTCGCAACCTCTAGCAACCTCCAGCAACCTCTAGCAACCTCCAGCAACCTCTAGCAACCTGGAGCAACCTCTAGCAACCTCCAGCAACCTCGAGCAACCTCTCGCAACCGCTAGCAACCTCTAGCAACCTCTAGCAACCTCCAGCAACCTCTAGCAACCTCCAGCAACCTCTCGCAACCTCTAGCAACCTCCAGCAACCTCTAGCAACCTGGAGCAACCTCTAGCAACCTCCAGCAACCTCGAGCAACCTCCAGCAACCTCTAGCAACCTCTAGCAACCTCCAGCAACCTCTAGCAACCTCTAGCAACCTCTAGCAACCTCTAGCAACCTCCAGCAACCTCTAGCAACCTCCAGCAACCTCTCGCAACCTCTAGCAACCTCTAGCAACCTCCAGCAACCTCTAGCAACCTCCAGCAACCTCTAGCAAGCTCCAGCAACCTCTAGCAACCTCTAGCAACCTCGAGCAACCTCTGGCAACCTCCAGCAACCTCCAGCAACCTCTAGCAACCTCTGGCAACCTCGAGCAACCTCTAGCAACCTCTAGCAACCTCTAGCAACCTCCAGCAACCTCTAGCAACCTCCAGCAACCTCTCGCAACCTCTAGCAACCTCTAGCAACCTCCAGCAACCTCCAGCAACCTCTAGCAACCTCCAGCAACCTCTAGCAACCTCTGGCAACCTCCAGCAACCTCCAGCAACCTCTAGCAACCTCTGGCAACCTCGAGCAACCTCTAGCAACCTCTAGCAACCTCTAGCAACCTCCAGCAACCTCTAGCAACCTCCAGCAACCTCTCGCAACCTCTAGCAACCTCTAGCAACCTCCAGCAACCTCCAGCAACCTCTAGCAACCTCCAGCAACCTCTAGCAAGCTCCAGCAACCTCTAGCAACCTCTAGCAACCTCGAGCAACCTCTGGCAACCTCCAGCAACCTCCAGCAACCTCTAGCAACCTCCAGCAACCTCGAGCAACCTCTAGCAACCTCTAGCAACCTCTAGCCACCTCTAGCAACCTCTAGCAACCTCCAGCAACCTCCAGCAACCTCTAGCAACCTCGAGCAACCTCTAGCAACCTCTAGCAACCTCCAGCAACCTCTAGCAACCTCCAGCAACCTCTAGCAACCTCTAGCAACCTCTGGCAACCTCCAGCAACCTCCAGCAACCTCTAGCAACCTCTAGCAACCTCTAGCAACCTCGAGCAACCTCTAGCAACCTCTAGCAACCTCCAGCAACCTCTAGCAACCTCCAGCAACCTCTAGCAACCTCCAGCAACCTCTAGCAACCTGGAGCAACCTCTAGCAACCTCCAGCAACCTCTAGCAACCTCTAGCAACCTCCAGCAACCTCTCGCAACCTCTAGCAACCTCCAGCAACCTCTAGCAACCTCGAGCAACCTCCAGCAAACTCTAGCAACCTCCAGCAACCTCTAGCAACCTCCAGCAACCTCTAGCAACCTGGAGCAACCTCTAGCAACCTCCAGCAACCTCGAGCAACCTCTAGCAACCTCTAGCAACCTCTAGCAACCTCTAGCAACCTCCAGCAACCTCTAGCAACCTCCAGCAACCTCTCGCAACCTCTAGCAACCTCCAGCAACCTCTAGCAACCTCCAGCAACCTCTAGCAACCTGGAGCAACCTCTAGCAACCTCCAGCAACCTCGAGCAACCTCTCGCAACCGCTAGCAACCTCTAGCAACCTCTAGCAACCTCCAGCAACCTCTAGCAACCTCCAGCAACCTCTCGCAACCTCTAGCAACCTCCAGCAACCTCTAGCAACCTGGAGCAACCTCTAGCAACCTCCAGCAACCTCGAGCAACCTCCAGCAACCTCTAGCAACCTCTAGCAACCTCCAGCAACCTCTAGCAACCTCTAGCAACCTCTAGCAACCTCTAGCAACCTCCAGCAACCTCTAGCAACCTCCAGCAACCTCTCGCAACCTCTAGCAACCTCTAGCAACCTCCAGCAACCTCCAGCAACCTCTAGCAACCTCCAGCAAGCTCCAGCAACCTCTAGCAACCTCTAGCAACCTCCAGCAACCTCTAGCAACCTCTAGCAACCTCCAGCAACCTCTACCAACCTCTAGCAACCTCGAGCAACCTCTAGCAACCTCCAGCAACCTGCAGCAACCTGCAGCAACCTCCAGCAACCTCTAGCAACCTCTAGCAACCTCCAGCAACCTCGAGCAACCTCTGGCAACCTCCAGCAACCTCGAGCAACCTCTAGCAACCTCTAGCCACCTCTAGCAACCTCCAGCAACCTCCAGCAACCTCTAGCAACCTCTAGCAACCTCTAGCCACCTCTAGCAACCTCTAGCAACCTCTAGCAACCTCCAGCAACCTCTAGCAACCTCCAGCAACCTCTAGCAACCTCTAGCAACCTCTAGCAACCTCTGGCAACCTCCAGCAACCTCCAGCAACCTCTAGCAACCTCTAGCAACCTCTAGCAACCTCGAGCAACCTCTAGCAACCTCTAGCAACCTCCAGCAACCTCTAGCAACCTCCAGTAACCTCTAGCAACCTCCAGCAACCTGGAGCAACCTCTAGCAACCTCCAGCAACCTCTAGCAACCTCTAGCAACCTCCAGCAACCTCTAGCAACCTCGAGCAACCTCCAGCAAACTCTAGCAACCTCCAGCAACCTCTAGCAACCTCCAGCAACCTCTAGCAACCTGGAGCAACCTCTAGGAACCTCCAGCAACCTCGCGCAACCTCTAGCAACCTCTAGCAACCTCTAGCAACCTCTAGCAACCTCCAGCAACCTCTAGCAACCTCCAGCAACCTCTCGCAACCTCTAGCAACCTCCAGCAACCTCTAGCAACCTCCAGCAACCTCTAGCAACCTGGAGCAACCTCTAGCAACCTCCAGCAACCTCGAGCAACCTCCAGCAACCTCTAGCAACCTCTAGCAACCTCCAGCAACCTCTAGCAACCTCTAGCAACCTCCAGTAACCTCCAGCAACCTCCAGCAACCTCCAGCAACCTCTCGCAACCTCCAGCAACCTCGAGCAACCTCTAGCAACGTCTAGCAACCTCTAGCAACCTCCAGCAACCTCTCGCAACCTCTAGCAACCTCTAGCAACCTCCAGCAACCTCTAGCAACCTCCAGCAACCTCTAGCAAGCTCCAGCAACCTCTAGCAACCTCTAGCAACCTCGAGCAACCTCTGGCAACCTCCAGCAACCTCCAGCAACCTCTAGCAACCTCTGGCAACCTCGAGCAACCTCTAGCAACCTCTAGCAACCTCTAGCAACCTCCAGCAACCTCTAGCAACCTCCAGCAACCTCTCGCAACCTCTAGCAACCTCTAGCAACCTCCAGCAACCTCCAGCAACCTCTAGCAACCTCCAGCAACCTCTAGCAACCTCTGGCAACCTCCAGCAACCTCCAGCAACCTCTAGCAACCTCTGGCAACCTCGAGCAACCTCTAGCAACCTCTAGCAACCTCTAGCAACCTCCAGCAACCTCTAGCAACCTCCAGCAACCTCTCGCAACCTCTAGCAACCTCTAGCAACCTCCAGCAACCTCCAGCAACCTCTAGCAACCTCCAGCAACCTCTAGCAAGCTCCAGCAACCTCTAGCAACCTCTAGCAACCTCGAGCAACCTCTGGCAACCTCCAGCAACCTCCAGCAACCTCTAGCAACCTCCAGCAACCTCGAGCAACCTCTAGCAACCTCTAGCAACCTCTAGCCACCTCTAGCAACCTCTAGCAACCTCCAGCAACCTCCAGCAACCTCTAGCAACCTCGAGCAACCTCGAGCAACCTCTAGCAACCTCTAGCAACCTCTAGCAACCTCCAGCAACCTCTAGCAACCTCTAGCAACCTCTGGCAACCTCCAGCAACCTCCAGCAACCTCTAGCAACCTCTAGCAACCTCTAGCAACCTCGAGCAACCTCTAGCAACCTCTAGCAACCTCCAGCAACCTCTAGCAACCTCCAGCAACCTCTAGCAACCTCCAGCAACCTCTAGCAACCTGGAGCAACCTCTAGCAACCTCCAGCAACCTCTAGCAACCTCTAGCAACCTCCAGCAACCTCTCGCAACCTCTAGCAACCTCCAGCAACCTCTAGCAACCTCGAGCAACCTCCAGCAAACTCTAGCAACCTCCAGCAACCTCTAGCAACCTCCAGCAACCTCTAGCAACCTGGAGCAACCTCTAGCAACCTCCAGCAACCTCGAGCAACCTCTAGCAACCTCTAGCAACCTCTAGCAACCTCCAGCAACCTCTAGCAACCTCCAGCAACCTCTCGCAACCTCTAGCAACCTCCAGCAACCTCTAGCAACCTCCAGCAACCTCTAGCAACCTGGAGCAACCTCTAGCAACCTCCAGCAACCTCGAGCAACCTCTCGCAACCGCTAGCAACCTCTAGCAACCTCTAGCAACCTCCAGCAACCTCTAGCAACCTCCAGCAACCTCTCGCAACCTCTAGCAACCTCCAGCAACCTCTAGCAACCTGGAGCAACCTCTAGCAACCTCCAGCAACCTCGAGCAACCTCCAGCAACCTCTAGCAACCTCTAGCAACCTCCAGCAACCTCTAGCAACCTCTAGCAACCTCTAGCAACCTCTAGCAACCTCCAGCAACCTCTAGCAACCTCCAGCAACCTCTCGCAACCTCTAGCAACCTCTAGCAACCTCCAGCAACCTCCAGCAACCTCTAGCAACCTCCAGCAAGCTCCAGCAACCTCTAGCAACCTCTAGCAACCTCGAGCAACCTCTGGCAACCTCCAGCAACCTCCAGCAACCTCTGGCAACCTCCAGCAACCTCTAGCAACCTCCAGCAACCTCTAGCAACCTCTAGCGACCTCTGGCAACCTCCAGCAACCTCCAGCAACCTCTAGCAACCTCTAGCAACCTCCAGCAACCTCGAGCAACCTCTGGCAACCTCTAGCAACCTCTAGCAACCTCTAGCAACCTCTAGCAACCTCGAGCAACCTCTGGCAACCTCCAGCAACCTCTAGCAACCTCCAGCAACCTCCAGCAACCTCCAGCAACCTCCAGCAACCTCTAGCAACCTCTAGCAACCTCTAGCAACCTCTAGCAACCTCTAGCAACCTCGAGCAACCTCTGGCAACCTCCAGCAACCTCCAGCAACCTCTAGCAACCTCTGGCAACCTCCAGCAACCTCTAGCAACCTCCAGCAACCTCTAGCAACCTCTAGCGACCTCTGGCAACCTCCAGCAACCTCCAGCAACCTCCAGCAACCTCTAGCAACCTCTAGCAACCTCCAGCAACCTCGAGCAACCTCTGGCAACCTCCAGCAACCTCTAGCAACCTCTAGCAACCTCGAGCAACCTCTGGCAACCTCCAGCAACCTCTAGCAACCTCCAGCAACCTCCAGCAACCTCCAGCAACCTCGAGCAACCTCTGGCAACCTCCAGCAACCTCTAGCCACCTCCAGCAACCTCTAGCAACCTCCAGCAACCTCCAGCAACCTCTAGCAACCTCGAGCAACCTCTGGCAACCTCCAGCAACCTCTAGCAACCTCGAGCAACCTCTGGCAACCTCCAGCAACCTCGAGCAACCTCTGGCAACCTCCAGCAACCTCTAGCAACCTCTAGCAACCTCTAGCAACCTCGAGCAACCTCTGGCAACCTCCAGCAACCTCTAGCAACCTCCAGCAACCTCCAGCAACCTCCAGCAACCTCGAGCAACCTCTGGCAACCTCCAGCAACCTCTAGCCACCTCCAGCAACCTCTAGCAACCTCCAGCAACCTCCAGCAACCTCTAGCAACCTCGAGCAACCTCTGGCAACCTCCAGCAACCTCTAGCAACCTCCAGCAACCTCTAGCAACCTCCAGCAACCTCTAGCACCCTCCAGCAACCTCCAGCAACCTCCAGCAACCTCTAGCGACCTCTAGCAACCTCTAGCAACCTCGAGCAACCTCTGGCAACCTCCAGCAACCTCTAGCAACCTCTAGCAACCTCCAGCAACCTCTAGCAACTTCTGGCAACCTCCAGCAACCTCTAGCAACCTCCAGCAACCTCTAGCAACCTCTAGCAACCTCTGGCAACCTCCAGCAACCTCCAGCAACCTCCAGCAACCTCTAGCAACCTCTAGCAACCTCCAGCAACCTCGAGCAACCTCGGGCAACCTCCAGCAACCTCTAGCAACCTCCAGCAACCTCTAGCAACCTCTAGCAACCTCTGGCAACCTCCAGCAACCTCCAGCAACCTCCAGCAACCTCTAGCAACCTCTAGCAACCTCTAGCAACCTCTAGCAACCTCCAGCAACCTCTAGCAACCTCCAGCAACCTCTAGCAACCTGGAGCAACCTCTAGCAACCTCCAGCAACCTCTAGCAACCTCCAGCAACCTCTAGCAACCTGGAGCAACCTCTAGCAACCTCCAGCAACCTCTCGCAACCTCTAGCAACCTCCAGCAACCTCTAGCAACCTCGAGCAACCTCCAGCAAACTCTAGCAACCTCCAGCAACCTCCAGCAACCTCTAGCAACCTCCAGCAACCTCGAGCAACCTCTAGCAACCTCTAGCAACCTCTAGCAACCTCTAGCAACCTCTAGCAACCTCTAGCAACCTCCAGCAACCTCTAGCAACCTCCAGCAACCTCTCGCAACCTCTAGCAACCTCCAGCAACCTCTAGCAACCTCCAGCAACCTCTAGCAACCTGGAGCAACCTCTAGCAACCTCCAGCAACCTCGAGCAACCTCGAGCAACCTCTAGCAACCTCTAGCAACCTCTAGCAACCTCCAGCAACCTCTAGCAACCTCCAGCAACCTCTCGCAACCTCTAGCAACCTCCAGCAACCTCTAGCAACCTCCAGCAACCTCTAGCAACCTCTAGCAACCTCCAGCAACCTCTAGCAACCTCTAGCAACCTCTAGCAACCTCCAGCAACCTCTAGCAACCTCCAGCAACCTCTCGCAACCTCTAGCAACCTCCAGCAACCTCTAGCAACCTCCAGCAACCTCTAGCAACCTGGAGCAACCTCTAGCAAGCTCCAGCAACCTCTAGCAACCTCTAGCAACCTCGAGCAACCTCTGGCAACCTCCAGCAACCTCCAGCAACCTCTAGCAACCTGCAGCAACCTCTAGCAACCTCTAGCGTAGAGGGTGGCAAGCTGTGATTTTTCCAGCCGTTTCTCACAAACTTTTTTCTGGGCAAAAATATTGGTGCATTTTTCTCCCGTTTTGGGGCCCCACCACCCCCGGAACACCTCCGACTCTGCCAAAATCGGGGTTTTCACCCGAAAATGTGGGCCGCCGAGGTGGTCGACAGGAATGCAACCGAACACACGACTCCGGAATCACACCCACATGACGAGCGGATGCGAGGAGGGCCCACCACATGGAATTCACGCCCGAATGGGGCCTTGTCACGGCTTCCCTGTCAGAAGGACCTCCATGGAACCTGCTCTCTGTATGCTGGGGGTCACATTGGTCTGTGTGTGTGGCCACTGGGGTGGGGTGGCTGGCAATGCGGAGTTCAGATGATCACGGCTTCGGGTGGGGGATTGGGGCAGGTTGGGGGGCAGGGGCCGCTGGCTGCAGGTGACTCACATCACCGATCATCTTGCTCGGTCATTCGCATCCTGCCAGAATCGATTAGGGAAAAGCAGGCCAAGATTGACTCACACAACATGAGATACTGCATCAGTAGGTCTCCTGCATCGGATGAATACGAAACACAGGTCAACAGGAGCAAAGCACCCTTGGCTGCGAGAAGACAGGCCCTGAGGAGATAAACAACACTGGAAGCTGTTCGAAACACACACTCGCAGTCACTCATTGGAATGGGGGTCAGCAAGCATGAAAATGCCTGCAGTCTCGGGTAGGGACTGGCAGAATACACATAGAACCCCTCGTGCCTCTTGTGCGGCTTCACGACAACTGCTGCCCCTTCTTCCCGCCCTTACCACCCTTACCACCCTTCTTGCCACCCTTCCCACCTTTCTTCCCGCCCTTGCCGCCCTTGCCACCCTTGCCACCCTTACCGCCCTTGCCACCCTTACCGCCCTTGCCACCCTTGCTACCCTTACCACCATGCTTGCCCTGGCGGCGTAGCCGCTCCTGCTCCTCCTTCTGCCTCTTTAGCTCCCGCTGCCGCCTCTCCTCCTCCTCCTGCTGCTGGCGCTGTTCAGGGGGGAACAGCCTCTGCACGTTGCGGTGGGATTCCTCATCGTCAGCCCGCAGCAAATCAAGCAGCCCCACCCACGAGATGCGGAACTCCTCGGTGCAGCTGTCCGGTGTCCGGTCGTACCGGAACATGACGCCGTGTGTCCGCATCACTTCGAGGGACTCCGCGATGTCCACCTGCTTCGTGTACGCGTCGTCGTGCAGAAACATGGCCTTCGCCGCAGGACTGTAGGAGTAGCAGGTGTAGTGCCCGCCACTCACCCCCCCGGAGTGCACCGCGCAGGCACCAAGGGTGAAGGTCGCCCTCCTGACCGACCCGAAGATGTCGGCGATTTCGAGCTGCAGCGGCACATCGCATTGTGACGACAGGAAGGTGTGGCCACCGCCCTTGTCAGTCAGCCGCGTCACCCACAGCAGCAGCGTTCCCCCGACAAACATCGTGGTCGTCGTGGTGCTGCATCTCCCCAGGCAGCTCTTGTCCGCACATGTGAATGCGGTGCTCGTCTCGCATCGCATCGCAGAATCCACAAGCACCTGCAGGGTCTGGAACCTCTCAGGGCTCCCCTTCACGTACCACCCCTGGTGCTGGTTGGCGCTGGTGGGGTTGCCGCACGTCCCGCATTTACCCTGCACGTCGGTAAAGTGGATGGGGAGGGTGCACACGGGGCGCCGGTTCTGTGGGCCGCACCGTCTCCATTCCCACCACTCGGCGGACAGGATCTGCAGCAACTCTCCCAGGAAATGCGCAAGGCACTGCTGCTTCCGCTTCAGGAGGCTGTGGGCCTCGCCCACATCCCTTTCCATCTCCTCGAAGACAGCTCTCCCGGACTCCCGGGAGAGCTGTCGGAGGCCATCGAGGTTCTGTTCCGATCCCTTCCCACGGCACATGTTCTTCAGGAAGGAGAGCAGGGGGTACATCGTCGTCTCGCAGGCGGTGCACTTCGGTTCGGACCTGATGACGTCGATGCAGGGGCGGAGCAGCTGCAGGCAGGCTGCCATGAAGCATGTGTTTGCTCCCTGACCGTCAGCCGTCCGCGGGAAGGACCACCAGGCTGCAACCATGCGGAAGGGGGTATGCGGAGGAGATGCGGGTTTGCGAGAGGCAGGCGATGTCACAGGGGTCACCCTCGGGCGCTTCCGCGGGCTGCCGGTGCTGGAGTGGGAGGGGTGCCCTGGAGGGAGCGGCGCACCGTCGTCATCTGCGCAATGTCCAGGAAAATCGCTGCCACCGAGCTCCCTCTCCAAGTCATACTCCGCCGCCGAATCACGCTCCGTCACCGAATCCAATGAGCCAGGGTCATCCTCCGGCACAGGCGTGCTCCTGGTGGTGCTGCTGCTGCGCTTCCGCTTGCCCTCCGTCGACACGCAGGAACCCGGATGCGCACAGTACTCCTCCCAGGTGAGGCCGTGCGCCGAAGCGGCATGCGAAGCCAAACTCACAAAGGGGGTCCCCTTCTTCGTGCAGGTCTCCCCACACACCTTGCAGCATGGCACCGAGGGTGCAGCAGACACCGGCGTCGCGACCGCATCCGCCTGCGCTGACCGCCGTCCGCACCTGAGCTCAACCTCACTGAGCTGCTGCCTCAGCTCAGCCACGCACCGGTCCATCTGCCACTTCCCGTTCACCACCTCCTCCCACAAGTGATGCACCTCCACCAGACCCATCTCCGAGAAGGGCCTCAGAGGCTCCTGACCGGGGAAGATTATTTTAAGCTTCCCCGGCACATCCTTCGTCAGCGTGGCGCGCACCTCCTCCTCCAGGCACCTCACCGCCAGGTCCGCCACCGCCGAGAGCATATCCCCGAGGTAGGTCACGGAGTGGGGGCGCCGTTTCCGCAGCCAGTCGACGCTCAGCAGGTTCTGTCTTTCTACCGTACCCGGCGCCGCTGAAAACAGCGACTTGGGAACCTCTCGGTAGATCAGGCAATTTGCAGCTTCCCGGATGCGGCCAAACTCCTCCGCCATCTTCCCCTCCACGTACGCCAGGCAGCGTGCCCTCCACAGCTGCGCTGGGAGCTTCATCTCCTCCTCCGTCAGGCTCTTCCTCGCCTTCACCATCCGGCTCACCCGCAGGCTCCGCATACACGGAACGCTGGCCATCGCACGTTCGGCGCTACGGACGGCATACAGCTCGAATTCCCCCTGCGCCAGAAAATGCTGCACCGCAGCCTCTAGGGATTCGTGCGACTCCTCAGGGTGGTCGGTGCACTTCACCACACACCTGTCCGACTCACGCTCCACCCGCAGAGCCACTCGCCACAAGCCTCTGTTCCGCCCCGAGGCGGTGTCGTCGGGGGGGGCAAATAACATCGCCGCGACCTCGGAATCCCAGGCTCCCTCGGGCACACGCGCGACATCGCTCCTGTCCCCTGGTCCAGGCGGATACAGCTTGACACGCACGGTGTGCCACTGTCCCTGGTCGGTGCATTTGAGGGAGCCGGGCGGGGTATGCGGCGGGAACGCCCTCACTTCCGTCTCGACAGCGAGGATCACGGCGGAGATGCAGAAATCCCCCTTCCACGAAAGCCGGACTCCCCGGAAGCCATTCGACTCCCTCAGCGGACCCTGGTGTTGGCACAGCTGCATCTGCTCCCACGTGATGCGGGGCCACTCCGGCTCCGTACGCTCCCCCAGCTGCAGTGCCACGCCCGGCGGAACCCTGCGTGGGTCCAGTGCCTTCATTTTCGCCAGCACTTTGGTGGGGAAGAACCAACAGTGCTGCACGACCCAGTTCGCCACAGCCCACCCGCTCTCCCCCGTGAGGGCGCAGTCCTCACCGTCCTCCGCCAACCCAGTTTCGTGGTTGAACCTACGCAAACAAGTAAGCTCCCTCTTCACCCGACCGACCCCGGAAGTCAGGTGAAGATCTGGAGGGAAAACGTCCCTCAAACGGAGTTCCGCCACCTCCCACCCGAAGTCCTCCGCCACCTGTCGATACTTCGCACGGTCCGCTTTCTGAGGGTCTTTAGCCCTATCATCCCGGGCGCGCAGGGCATCGATCTCCGCCTCGTCGGCGGCCTTGGCCTTCTCCCAGTGCTCGCTGTAACCACAGTGTGAGGTGTCTGCCGTCACACTGTCGGTACTCGCACGCACGCACCAGCGAATGCACGCTGTCGCCGTCCACACAGACTCGAGAGGGGCCACCAATTTTTTAAAGGGTTTGGTTGGCCCATGTGGTCCCCACACCTCGTATTTCGGGTGGTTCCCGACCAGACATCGGACAATGCCTGCAGAAGGTGGCTGCTTCGTCGCGAGAAGCCACCAACAGTCGCGATCATGCACCAACTCACGAGACGCAAATGCTTGCACAACAGCAAATCGCGACCTCACAAAAGCGTCCCCCGGTTCCGCAAGATACCACTTGCCACCCGTCGCTCTCTCGAGTAGAGTGCCCACCACCTCGGGGCTAAATCTCCCGTTGGAGCACACAGCCCAACCGCCACCCTTCTCGACCCTCGCCTGCTCATGCTGAGCATCCTGCCACGTGACCGCTTGGAGGGGGTTCTCGACACCCAGTTCCGTGAGAAGCTTCTGCAACACGATGTAGGCCGACGAAGGGCACCCACTCTGCCAATTCGCACCCGCATCGGAGAAGGAGAACTTCGGAAAGCCCAGCCCCGCGACGTGGTCCTCGGCAGAAAACAGCACTGGAGGGGCTGGAGTGGGAGGAGTCGGAGTCGGAGTTGCAGTTGCAGTTGGAGCTTGAGTTGCAGTTGGAGCTGGAGTTGCAGTTGCAGTTGGAGCTGGAGTTGGAGTAGTCGCAGTTTCTGTCTGCACCACCGGGGCACCCGTCTCGGCGGCGGTTGCAGATCGAGGCTGCAATGGCCCCGTCCCCAGCACTTCAGCACCGATCCTCTCGCGGTCCTCCGCATCGTCGCGGGACATGCAGAAGAGCCTCCACAGAGAGGCACGGTGCTCTTCCTTCACTGCCGCGGGGATGGGGATTGCCTGAGGGAAACCCTTCGGGGAGCCGGAGGTCGCCTGGCCCCGCGGGAGGCTCGCCTTGCTGAGGGCCACTCGCAGCACCTTGTCACGGGACGGAAAATTCCCCTCGAGGTCGGAGGACTTGTGCGCACCTGCGAGCAGCAGGATATCCCTCATCACTTCGCGCTTCCCCAAACTCTTTGAGGTCGCAACGGCGTTCCGGATACCCCGCAGGGTCTCCACCTTCATCCTGCCCAAGGTCTTCTGGATGAGGACGTTGGCGTCTTCACGAGAGAGGTCACCTAAACTTGCACTCCCGGCAGCACAACTCAGCCTTTTCACCACCTCATCTGTCCAAAGGAGGGCGGAGACACGCTTCGGCACCTGGTGGTCAGCAGGAAATGGGGCATCCTCGTCGGAGGAGTCAGACTCGTCGTCACAGGTGGCGTCGGGGCCCACCCGTGGGCACTCCAACGAGGACAGCTTATCCCACCCTAGCAGCTTCTGCGCCGGACACAACTTGTCATCACCAGCAGCATCCATGCGATCGCCATCATCATCATCATCATCATCGCTATCATCAGGATCGTCGTCGTCGTCACCAACGTCCTCCTCCTCGCCATTGTCGTCGTCATCATCCTCGCGACCGTCGCCATCATCGCCATCCGCAGTCACATCATCAGCATCATCCTCCTGCTTCTCTGGGAGCGCCCCAGGAAGCTTCAGCAGAATGGGGAATGCAGGGGAGCTCACAAACGCCTGCACATGCTTCACCCCCGCGTCGTTCAGGGCAGCCAGGATGCCCTTCACAGACGTCCACAGCTTTTCCCTGAGGTTGGAGGTGGCGTCAGCCGCGTCCCCCCGGTTGTTCCTGCCACGGCAGGGCTCTGCGAGCTTCAGCACGCGGTCACCAACCACGACTCGCAGATCATCGGCCTTCACATTCCGATCGGCTTCCGGAATGCCCAGCAACAGCGCGAGGCGGAGCAGGTCACACTTCAGCAGCCCCCGCAGCATCTTTGTGCCATACTTCTCCCGCAGCTCTTCCTCCGCGATCTCCCTCATGCTGCGGCGGGTCTCCTGCCTCACAGCCAGCACTGCCCTCTCCATGTACACCGCGTACTCCTCCATCGGCGCCTGGCACACAACCCAGTTGTTTGCCTTGGCCATTGCGAGGGACGCCAGGCGCTCGGGGTGGACCATGGCAAGCCTCTTGTAGAGGAAAGAGGAGTTGCCGTGCTGGTTCTCCACCCGGTCAGAAGTAGCCGGATACCTCCGCAGGCCTTCTATCCCCAGCTCCTCCACAGCAGCCGCATCCTTCTGCATGAACTCCTTCAGCTTCGTACGCAGGGTGCTCCCGGCGGCGTGCCACGCAACCATGGCGTCAGCCGTGTGCTCCAAAAAAATTGCCTTCGCGGCGACGCGAGCAGCAGCTTCCCCCAGCAGAACGTCGTTCGGGACGTCGTCGGCCGTCTTCCCGATCACCGTGTCCGTGAGGATGTCGAACACCTCTTTCTCCGCCGTCTTCTCATCCAGCATGCTGCCAAGCTGGTCGTCAAGCCGCTGCAGGATCTCCCAGCCCTTGTCATACGTCGGGCTCCCCCGCTTCACCGCTGACTGCGCCGTCACGTAGACCTGCCAGAGTAGGTAAGAGGTGAGGAGGTAGAGCTGGATATCGAGCTCTTGAGTCCTCTGCAGCATCCGCGACAATGACGTCGAGAAGCTCTCACGCATGTCCTGCAGCACCTTCGACCACTGCAGGAAGCGCGAAGCGTTCTCCACGTGCACCGAGAACTTTGACCCGGTGACCCGCTTGAAAGCGAAGCCCTTTGGGATCGTCCCGTGCACGGCCAACACATTGTTCAGCGCGGTCGTTCCGGAGGAATCAATCCCGTTCTCCACATCGAGAGTGGCCACGATCCCCAGCAACAGGTCAGTCGCACTCGATTTGCCCTCGCCTGTCGTAGAGTGCGACGCCCACGCACAGGCAACCGACTGCGCAGCCTGCAAGGACCTTCCAAGCTTGTGCGTGCAGCATTGCAACACACCCCGGTTGGCGTCCTTCGCCATCTTGTTGGCGGTCGCACAGTGGTCCACCATCACCATCTGCTCCACACCCACATCCTGTTCCTCGATCTTCCGGATCGTCTCCGTCAGATTCTCCGAGAGCAGCTTTGCTCGCGTAGACGGAACTATCCGCGTCGTGACGGTGGCGCTCACCTCTTTCCCGCCCACGTACCCGTAAGCCACATGCGTGTCGTGCATGCGACCCCCAATCCTGGCGGAGGTGTCGCACCCAATGGCCACGGTGGGCTTGTCCCCCAGCTGCGAGTCCCTCGCCTTATCCTTCAGGTACTCAAAGAAGGCCTCGACAGACACCCGGCCGGCCACCCAGTCGAGGCGCCCAATCGTCCGAGCCGAGGGAATGGGCAGCTTCTCGCGGGGCAGCCCAAACAGGATAGCGAAGACGTCCCCGATGAGCCGGTGCACCGCTTTCAGACCCAGGCCCTCCCAACGCAGGCGGTGCACGAGCCGCCGGATCTTCAGCGGGTATGCGTGCGTGGTACCCCGGTGGTGCAGGCCGGTCGCGTAGTAGGTCTCGGGGGAGACGCGTTCCCGCAGACTCAAAACCTCCTCGGTGAGGATGCGGTTCCTCCGCTCAAGGACGTACACCTTCGCCATCGCCCACCGCTTGGCCTGGTCCAGCCGCTTCGTGACCCTCCGCCACTGAGCCGCTTCATAGGCCGGTCGGCCACGACGATCCTTCGACGACGCAGCAGTGGCGGGGGTCGCACGGGTGGAGGGAGTGGAGGCAGGGCGCGATGCACCAGACGGCGTGACAGGCCCGGGTGTGCTCGACGCAGAGACATCGTCCACTTCCATGGCTGTGCTGCACTTACCCTCAGACACACACTCACCGAAGCAGAATCGGGCAACACGCCCTGTCGACTCTGAGCGGTGGGACGGCACAACAACAGCACCCTGACCAAGCAAGCTGTGGTTCCCGCACAGCTTCTCCTTGGCAGCAGAATTCACCCCTCCTCGGGAGATCATCCTCAGCCCAGCCTCCAAGGGCACCCCTGCAACTCCGCAAATCGCCTCCCGAAGTTGATCATGGGTGCGCATGCACCCGCTCACATCCCCAGACAGAACACGGCGGATGAAAATCTCGACGGCACCTGACAGTGTCGTCGGAGCAGCAGGATCGCAAGGAGCACAATCCAGCTGCACGCTCTGCTGTGACAGCTCCTCGCCTGCGGGCACGGCGGGGCCGTCATCCATCGACTCGGACCGCTCCGCGAGGGTCGCCGGTGTAGGGGCGTCCGACACGTCGTCGCCCGCATCGACAGCGATCGCATCCAGCAAATCACCCATGCGGCGCAGCTCAGCCGCATCCGGAGGGCCGCCCTCCATCGACACGTCCCCATCATGGACATCCTCTGTCACAGCAACCGTCGGAGCCGGAGGAGGTGCTGTTGCCGAGGTGGTGAGGCTAGACGTCAACTGAGCCTGCGGTGTGGGGCACATGTCCTCCTCCCCCTCCTCGGAGCAATCACTGCCATCAGCCGCAGGAGGTGCGAAGCGGCCCGGGGACGAAGCAGTCAACTGCCGGACTGTCTCTTCGGAGGAGAGGGAATCGGGCGGACCTCGAGAGGCGGGTGCGCGAGGGTCGTCCATCGCCACATCACGGAGAGGAGCGTCGGCCATCACCACATCGGGTGGCAGAGAGAGGGAAGGAACGGCAGAAGGCACACAGTCGTCAACATCAGACTCATGATCAGAGCTGCAGCAGGGTGGGCAATCAGCCACGATCGCAGGACCTCGACGACACAGGCAGTAGTGCGCAACACCCTTCCTGAGCGCTCCGCCAGCACGCTTGCACAGCATCCAGCGCTCCGATGACCCCACACACGTCAGGATGCGTTGGTCCATGTTGGGTCCCAACCCCTCCGACTCCTCGAGGTGCTGCTCGACTGCTCCCACGAGGAAGTCAAACGTCCAGCCGCAAAATCCGTCACTCTGGCCATCCAAGAACCGCGACACGAGGACCTCAACAGGGAGCCGCTGCGCTGCAGGTCTCCTTCCGCACTTCCTCTCGTGCCGCAGCAGGTTCGCATACGGCCTCCTGCAGAAGCGACAGGAATCCATCTTGTGACCAATCTGGCATCGCCAGAAGGGGTTCAAACCCTGACTCCTGACAGAAGGAGGGGGGTGCTGGTGACAAAAGCTATCAGTGCGCCGATCAAAAGTTGACTGAACAGGGGTGCCTTGTCAGCGACTGGGGGTGCGAGCGCAAAATAAACAGCTGACAATGGGGGTCTTCGCTACGGGGTGATCGTCAGTGCATTTTAGTGCACTTGCTGTTGAAATGGCTGAAAACTGACGAAGATTCTCGAAGAATGACGACCAGCGAAGACCCCCACTGACGCAAAAGTTTCCGGCAAAACAGTCATAAAAAATAGTGGCTGAGTGGAAGCCACTCTCTCGCGATTCGGGTGCACAACCCGGGGTAGTAAATTACTGAATGGGGAGGGGGGTGTGTGCAGTGCTGATCGACTCCACGCTCCAACAACAGAACGACCCATTCAGACCCGTCTCCACCCTGCCAGATACAGTAACCGACCATAGGAATCCGCTGAGCAGCCCCCGACTTTCCTGAGCAGCCCCCAGGTAATCCAGGCACAGGATGACCCGTTCCGACCCATTTGCACCCTGCCGGATACCCGATCAGCATGCCGGAGACCAATAGAATCCGCTGAGCAGCCCCCGACTTTCCTGAGCAGCCCCCAGGTACTCCAGGCACAGGGTGACCCGTTCCGACCCATTTGCACCCTGCCGGATGCCCCATCAGCATGCCGGAGACCAATAGAATCCGCTGAGCAGCCCCCGACTTTCCTGAGCAGCCCCCAGGTAATCCAGGCACAGGATGACCCGTTCCGACCCGTGTCCACCCTGCCGGATACCCGATCAGCATGCCGGAGACCAATAGAATCCGCTGAGCAGCCCCCAACGTTCCTGAGCAGCCCCCAGGTACTCCAGGCACAGGATGACCCGTTCCGACCCATTTGCACCCTGCCGGATACCCGATCAGCATGCCGGAGACCAATAGAATCCGCTGAGCAGCCCCCGACTTTCCTGAGCAGCCCCCAGGTAATCCAGGCACAGGATGACCCGTTCCGACCCTTTTGCACCCTGCCGGATACCCGATCAGCATGCCGGAGACCAATAGAATCCGCTGAGCAGCCCCCAACTTTCCTGAGCAGCCCCCAGGTAATCCAGGCACAGGATGACCCGTTCCGACCCATTTGCACCCTGCCGGATGCCCGATCAGCATGCCGGAGACCAATAGAATCCGCTGAGCAGCCCCCGACTTTCCTGAGCAGCCCCCAGGTAATCCAGGCACAGGATGACCCGTTCCGACCCGTGTCCACCCTGCCGGATACCCGATTAGCATGCCGGAGACCAATAGAATCCGCTGAGCAGCCCCCAACTTTCCTGAGCAGCCCCCAGGTATTCCAGGCACAGGATGACCCGTTCCGACCCGTGTCCACCCTGCCGGATACCCGATCAGCATGCCGGAGACCAATAGAATCCGCTGAGCAGCCCCCAACTTTCCTGAGCAGCCCCCAGGTAATCCAGGCACAGGATGACCCGTTCCGACCCTTTTGCACCCTGCCGGATACCCGATCAGCATGCCGGAGACCAATAGAATCCGCTGAGCAGCCCCCAACTTTCCTGAGCAGCCCCCAGGTAATCCAGGCACAGGATGACCCGTTCCGACCCATTTGCACCCTGCCGGATGCCCGATCAGCATGCCGGAGACCAATAGAATCCGCTGAGCAGCCCCCGACTTTCCTGAGCAGCCCCCAGGTAATCCAGGCACAGGATGACCCGTTCCGACCCGTGTCCACCCTGCCGGATACCCGATCAGCATGCCGGAGACCAATAGAATCCGCTGAGCAGCCCCCAACTTTCCTGAGCAGCCCCCAGGTATTCCAGGCACAGGATGACCCGTTCCGACCCATTTGCACCCTGCCGGATGCCCGATCAGCATGCCGGAGACCAATAGAATCCGCTGAGCAGCCCCCAACTTTCCTGAGCAGCCCCCAGGTAATCCAGGCACAGGATGACCCGTTCCGACCCATTTGCACCCTGCTGGATGCCCGATCAGCATGCCGGAGACCAATAGAATCCGCTGAGCAGCCCCCGACTTTCCTGAGCAGCCCCCAGGTAATCCAGGCACAGGATGACCCGTTCCGACCCGTGTCCACCCTGCCGGATGCCCGATCAGCATGCCGGAGACCAATAGAATCCGCTGAGCAGCCCCCAACTTTCCTGAGCAGCCCCCAGGTAATCCAGGCACAGGATGACCCGTTCCGACCCATTTGCACCCTGCCGGATGCCCGATCAGCATGCCGGAGACCAATAGAATCCGCTGAGCAGCCCCCGACTTTCCTGAGCAGCCCCCAGGTAATCCAGGCACAGGATGACCCGTTCCGACCCGTGTCCACCCTGCCGGATACCCGATCAGCATGCCGGAGACCAATAGAATCCGCTGAGCAGCCCCCAACTTTCCTGAGCAGCCCCCAGGTATTCCAGGCACAGGATGACCCGTTCCGACCCATTTGCACCCTGCCGGATGCCCGATCAGCATGCCGGAGACCAATAGAATCCGCTGAGCAGCCCCCAACTTTCCTGAGCAGCCCCCAGGTAATCCAGGCACAGGATGACCCGTTCCGACCCATTTGCACCCTGCTGGATGCCCGATCAGCATGCCGGAGACCAATAGAATCCGCTGAGCAGCCCCCAACTTTCCTGAGCAGCCCCCAGGTAATCCAGGCACAGGATGACCCGTTCCGACCCATTTGCACCCTGCCGGATGCCCGATCAGCATGCCGGAGACCAATAGAATCCGCTGAGCAGCCCCCGACTTTCCTGAGCAGCCCCCAGGTAATCCAGGCACAGGATGACCCGTTCCGACACGTGTCCACCCTGCCGGATACCCGATCAGCATGCCGGAGACCAATAGAATCCGCTGAGCAGCCCCCAACTTTCCTGAGCAGCCCCCAGGTATTCCAGGCACAGGATGACCCGTTCCGACCCATTTGCACCCTGCCGGATGCCCGATCAGCATGCCGGAGACCAATAGAATCCGCTGAGCAGCCCCCGACTTTCCTGAGCAGCCCCCAGGTAATCCAGGCACAGGATGACCCGTTCCGACCCGTGTCCACCCTGCCGGATACCCGATCAGCATGCCGGAGACCAATAGAATCCGCTGAGCAGCCCCCAACTTTCCTGAGCAGCCCCCAGGTATTCCAGGCACAGGATGACCCGTTCCGACCCGTGTCCACCCTGCCGGATACCCGATCAGCATGCCGGAGACCAATAGAATCCGCTGAGCAGCCCCCAACTTTCCTGAGCAGCCCCCAGGTAATCCAGGCACAGGATGACCCGTTCCGACCCTTTTGCACCCTGCCGGATACCCGATCAGCATGCCGGAGACCAATAGAATCCGCTGAGCAGCCCCCAACTTTCCTGAGCAGCCCCCAGGTAATCCAGGCACAGGATGACCCGTTCCGACCCATTTGCACCCTGCCGGATGCCCGATCAGCATGCCGGAGACCAATAGAATCCGCTGAGCAGCCCCCGACTTTCCTGAGCAGCCCCCAGGTAATCCAGGCACAGGATGACCCGTTCCGACCCGTGTCCACCCTGCCGGATACCCGATCAGCATGCCGGAGACCAATAGAATCCGCTGAGCAGCCCCCAACTTTCCTGAGCAGCCCCCAGGTATTCCAGGCACAGGATGACCCGTTCCGACCCATTTGCACCCTGCCGGATGCCCGATCAGCATGCCGGAGACCAATAGAATCCGCTGAGCAGCCCCCAACTTTCCTGAGCAGCCCCCAGGTAATCCAGGCACAGGATGACCCGTTCCGACCCATTTGCACCCTGCTGGATGCCCGATCAGCATGCCGGAGACCAATAGAATCCGCTGAGCAGCCCCCGACTTTCCTGAGCAGCCCCCAGGTAATCCAGGCACAGGATGACCCGTTCCGACCCGTGTCCACCCTGCCGGATGCCCGATCAGCATGCCGGAGACCAATAGAATCCGCTGAGCAGCCCCCAACTTTCCTGAGCAGCCCCCAGGTAATCCAGGCACAGGATGACCCGTTCCGACCCATTTGCACCCTGCCGGATGCCCGATCAGCATGCCGGAGACCAATAGAATCCGCTGAGCAGCCCCCGACTTTCCTGAGCAGCCCCCAGGTAATCCAGGCACAGGATGACCCGTTCCGACCCGTGTCCACCCTGCCGGATACCCGATCAGCATGCCGGAGACCAATAGAATCCGCTGAGCAGCCCCCGACTTTCCTGAGCAGCCCCCAGGTAATCCAGGCACAGGATGACCCGTTCCGACCCGTGTCCACCCTGCCGGATACCCGATCAGCATGCCGGAGACCAATAGAATCCGCTGAGCAGCCCCCAACTTTCCTGAGCAGCCCCCAGGTATTCCAGGCACAGGATGACCCGTTCCGACCCGTGTCCACCCTGCCGGATACCCGATCAGCATGCCGGAGACCAATAGAATCCGCTGAGCAGCCCCCAACTTTCCTGAGCAGCCCCCAGGTAATCCAGGCACAGGATGACCCGTTCCGACCCATTTGCACCCTGCCGGATGCCCGATCAGCATGCCGGAGACCAATAGAATCCGCTGAGCAGCCCCCGACTTTCCTGAGCAGCCCCCAGGTAATCCAGGCACAGGATGACCCGTTCCGACCCGTGTCCACCCTGCCGGATACCCGATTAGCATGCCGGAGACCAATAGAATCCGCTGAGCAGCCCCCAACTTTCCTGAGCAGCCCCCAGGTATTCCAGGCACAGGATGACCCGTTCCGACCCGTGTCCACCCTGCCGGATACCCGATCAGCATGCCGGAGACCAATAGAATCCGCTGAGCAGCCCCCAACTTTCCTGAGCAGCCCCCAGGTAATCCAGGCACAGGATGACCCGTTCCGACCCTTTTGCACCCTGCCGGATACCCGATCAGCATGCCGGAGACCAATAGAATCCGCTGAGCAGCCCCCAACTTTCCTGAGCAGCCCCCAGGTAATCCAGGCACAGGATGACCCGTTCCGACCCATTTGCACCCTGCCGGATGCCCGATCAGCATGCCGGAGACCAATAGAATCCGCTGAGCAGCCCCCGACTTTCCTGAGCAGCCCCCAGGTAATCCAGGCACAGGATGACCCGTTCCGACCCGTGTCCACCCTGCCGGATACCCGATCAGCATGCCGGAGACCAATAGAATCCGCTGAGCAGCCCCCAACTTTCCTGAGCAGCCCCCAGGTAATCCAGGCACAGGATGACCCGTTCCGACCCATTTGCACCCTGCTGGATGCCCGATCAGCATGCCGGAGACCAATAGAATCCGCTGAGCAGCCCCCGACTTTCCTGAGCAGCCCCCAGGTAATCCAGGCACAGGATGACCCGTTCCGACCCGTGTCCACCCTGCCGGATGCCCGATCAGCATGCCGGAGACCAATAGAATCCGCTGAGCAGCCCCCAACTTTCCTGAGCAGCCCCCAGGTAATCCAGGCACAGGATGACCCGTTCCGACCCATTTGCACCCTGCCGGATGCCCGATCAGCATGCCGGAGACCAATAGAATCCGCTGAGCAGCCCCCGACTTTCCTGAGCAGCCCCCAGGTAATCCAGGCACAGGATGACCCGTTCCGACCCGTGTCCACCCTGCCGGATACCCGATCAGCATGCCGGAGACCAATAGAATCCGCTGAGCAGCCCCCAACTTTCCTGAGCAGCCCCCAGGTATTCCAGGCACAGGATGACCCGTTCCGACCCATTTGCACCCTGCCGGATGCCCGATCAGCATGCCGGAGACCAATAGAATCCGCTGAGCAGCCCCCAACTTTCCTGAGCAGCCCCCAGGTAATCCAGGCACAGGATGACCCGTTCCGACCCATTTGCACCCTGCTGGATGCCCGATCAGCATGCCGGAGACCAATAGAATCCGCTGAGCAGCCCCCGACTTTCCTGAGCAGCCCCCAGGTAATCCAGGCACAGGATGACCCGTTCCGACCCGTGTCCACCCTGCCGGATACCCGATCAGCATGCCGGAGACCAATAGAATCCGCTGAGCAGCCCCCAACTTTCCTGAGCAGCCCCCAGGTAATCCAGGCACAGGATGACCCGTTCCGACCCATTTGCACCCTGCCGGATGCCCGATCAGCATGCCGGAGACCAATAGAATCCGCTGAGCAGCCCCCGACTTTCCTGAGCAGCCCCCAGGTAATCCAGGCACAGGATGACCCGTTCCGACACGTGTCCACCCTGCCGGATACCCGATCAGCATGCCGGAGACCAATAGCATCCGCTGAGCAGCCCCCAACTTTCCTGAGCAGCCCCCAGGTATTCCAGGCACAGGATGACCCGTTCCGACCCATTTGCACCCTGCCGGATGCCCGATCAGCATGCCGGAGACCAATAGAATCCGCTGAGCAGCCCCCAACTTTCCTGAGCAGCCCCCAGGTAATCCAGGCACAGGATGACCCGTTCCGACCCATTTGCACCCTGCCGGATGCCCGATCAGCATGCCGGAGACCAATAGAATCCGCTGAGCAGCCCCCGACTTTCCTGAGCAGCCCCCAGGTAATCCAGGCACAGGATGACCCGTTCCGACCCGTGTCCACCCTGCCGGATACCCGATCAGCATGCCGGAGACCAATAGAATCCGCTGAGCAGCCCCCAACTTTCCTGAGCAGCCCCCAGGTATTCCAGGCACAGGATGACCCGTTCCGACCCGTGTCCACCCTGCCGGATACCCGATCAGCATGCCGGAGACCAATAGAATCCGCTGAGCAGCCCCCAGGTAATCCAGGCACAGGATGACCCGTTCCGACCCATTTGCACCCTGCCGGATGCCCGATCAGCATGCCGGAGACCAATAGAATCCGCTGAGCAGCCCCCGACTTTCCTGAGCAGCCCCCAGGTAATCCAGGCACAGGATGACCCGTTCCGACCCGTGTCCACCCTGCCGGATACCCGATTAGCATGCCGGAGACCAATAGAATCCGCTGAGCAGCCCCCAACTTTCCTGAGCAGCCCCCAGGTATTCCAGGCACAGGATGACCCGTTCCGACCCGTGTCCACCCTGCCGGATACCCGATCAGCATGCCGGAGACCAATAGAATCCGCTGAGCAGCCCCCAACTTTCCTGAGCAGCCCCCAGGTAATCCAGGCACAGGATGACCCGTTCCGACCCTTTTGCACCCTGCCGGATACCCGATCAGCATGCCGGAGACCAATAGAATCCGCTGAGCAGCCCCCAACTTTCCTGAGCAGCCCCCAGGTAATCCAGGCACAGGATGACCCGTTCCGACCCATTTGCACCCTGCCGGATGCCCGATCAGCATGCCGGAGACCAATAGAATCCGCTGAGCAGCCCCCGACTTTCCTGAGCAGCCCCCAGGTAATCCAGGCACAGGATGACCCGTTCCGACCCGTGTCCACCCTGCCGGATACCCGATCAGCATGCCGGAGACCAATAGAATCCGCTGAGCAGCCCCCAACTTTCCTGAGCAGCCCCCAGGTAATCCAGGCACAGGATGACCCGTTCCGACCCATTTGCACCCTGCCGGATGCCCGATCAGCATGCCGGAGACCAATAGAATCCGCTGAGCAGCCCCCGACTTTCCTGAGCAGCCCCCAGGTAATCCAGGCACAGGATGACCCGTTCCGACCCGTGTCCACCCTGCCGGATACCCGATCAGCATGCCGGAGACCAATAGAATCCGCTGAGCAGCCCCCAACTTTCCTGAGCAGCCCCCAGGTATTCCAGGCACAGGATGACCCGTTCCGACCCATTTGCACCCTGCCGGATGCCCGATCAGCATGCCGGAGACCAATAGAATCCGCTGAGCAGCCCCCAACTTTCCTGAGCAGCCCCCAGGTAATCCAGGCACAGGATGACCCGTTCCGACCCATTTGCACCCTGCCGGATGCCCCATCAGCATGCCGGAGACCAATAGAATCCGCTGAGCAGCCCCCGACTTTCCTGAGCAGCCCCCAGGTATTCCAGGCACAGGATGACCCGTTCCGACCCATTTGCACCCTGCCGGACACCCGATCAGCATGCCGGAGACCAATAGAATCCGCTGAGCAGCCCCCGACTTTCCTGAGCAGCCCCCAGGTAATCCAGGCACAGGATGACCCGTTCCGACCCGTGTCCACCCTGCCGGATACCCGATCAGCATGCCGGAGACCAATAGAATCCGCTGAGCAGCCCCCAACTTTCCTGAGCAGCCCCCAGGTACTCCAGGCACAGGGTGACCCGTTCCGACCCATTTGCACCCTGCCGGATGCCCCATCAGCATGCCGGAGACCAATAGAATCCGCTGAGCAGCCCCCGACTTTCCTGAGCAGCCCCCAGGTATTCCAGGCACAGGACGACCCATTCTGACCCATTTGCATTGGTCGCTCACAGCTCGCAGAGGTCGCTCCGCACCAAAAAAGCGTCGCTCACCGCGACCAGACGCCGAGAATTTCAACTCATAGCAGCCAGAAGTCAGCACAGGAGTATCTAGCCGTCGGCTTTTCGTCCTGCCCAACATGGCACCCTCAGGAGGCGTGCACTCCAACACTCTTTACAGTATGTTAAATGGAGGCATGCCCCTCACCACTCAGCTGCTGATGAGAGGTGGACCACACGTCAAGGACGTGCCAGGTACCACCTACTCACCAGGAGCTGCCCTGCCTTGGGAGCAGAGAATGGGGTTTAACATGCAGTAACCCCTCCAGACAGTGCAGATGTGCTGTGTCTGGAGGGTCCCAGAACCCTTAGAAAACCCCCCCTATATTGGCCCTGTGGCCCCCCCAGCCCATTTTTCAGCACCAAATTGGAAATTTTGGACCCCAAAATTTCGTCCAAAAATCAGTTTTTCCTGGGTGTGGGTGTGTCTGGGGCCGGGAAAATGGTGTTTTGGGCGAAATTTTGGGGAAAAAATTTTCGATTTTTTTTTTCGAAAATGGTAAAGTCCGCAGCCAGGGGGGAACGGTTTTTTCGCATCTGATTGCGCGTTTAAATTATACAAACGGGCAGCATTTAATTCCGGGTACTTCCGGATACTCAGGAAATATTCCGTAGAGTGATTTCTGGTATGGGTTCGTGGCCTTGTATGCGCAGAGATTTTTGCCGCAACCGCTCCCTCGAAACTTGCCACCCTCTAAGCCTCAAGCAACCTCGAGCAACCTCGAGCAACCTCTAGCAACCTCTAGCAACCTCCAGGAACCTCTAGCAACCTCCAGCAACCTCTAGCAACCTCTAGCAACCTCTGGCAACCTCCAGCAACCTCTAGCAACCTCCAGCAACCTCCAGCAACCTCTAGCAACCTCCAGCAACCTCTAGCAACCTCCAGCAACCTCCAGCAACCTCGAGCAACCTCTAGCAACCTCCAGCAACCTGCAGCAACCTCGAGCAACCTCTAGCAACCTCGAGCAACCTCCAGTAACCTCCAGTAACCTCCAGCAACCTCCAGCAACCTCTAGCAACGTCGAGCAACCTCTAGCAACCTCCAGCAACCTCCAGCAACCTGCAGCAACCTCTAGCAACCTCTAGCAACCTCGAGCAACCTCCAGTAAGCTCCAGCAACCTCCAGCAACCTCTCGCAACCTCTCGCAACCTCTCGCAACCTCTCGCAACCTCTCGCAACCTCCAGCAACCTCTAGCAACCTCGAGCAACCTCTAGTAACCTCCAGCAACCTCTAGCAACCTCTAGCAACCTCCAGCAACCTGCAGCAACCTCCAGCAACCTCTAGCAACCTCGAGCAACCTCTAGCAACCTCTAGCAACCTGCAGGAACCTCTAGCAACCTCCAGCAACCTCTAGCAACCTCTAGCAACCTCTGGCAACCTCCAGCAACCTCTAGCAACCTCCAGCAACCTCTAGCAACCTCCAGCAACCTCTAGCAACCTCCAGCAACCTCGAGCAACCTCTGGCAACCTCCAGCAACCTCCAGCAACCTCTAGCAACCTCCAGCAACCTCTAGCAACCTCCAGCAACCTCTAGCAACCTCGAGCAACCTCTAGCAACCTCCAGCAACCTCCAGCAACCTCTAGCAACCTCCAGCAACCTCCAGCAACCTGCAGTAACCTCCAGCAACCTCTAGCAACCTCCAGCAACCTCCAGCAACCTCTAGCAACCTCGAGCAACCTCTGGCAACCTCCAGCAACCTCCAGCAACCTCTAGCAACCTCCAGCAACCTCCAGCAACCTGCAGTAACCTCCAGCAACCTCTAGCAACCTCCAGCAACCTCCAGCAACCTCCAGCAACCTCTAGCAACCTCGAGCAACCTCTGGCAACCTCCAGCAACCTCCAGCAACCTCTAGCAACCTCCAGCAACCTCCAGCAACCTGCAGTAACCTCCAGCAACCTCTAGCAACCTCCAGCAACCTCCAGCAACCTCCAGCAACCTCTAGCAACCTCGAGCAACCTCTGGCAACCTCCAGCAACCTCCAGCAACCTCCAGCAACCTCCAGCAACCTCTAGCAACCTCGAGCAACCTCTGGCAACCTCCAGCAACCTCCAGCAACCTCCAGCAACCTCTAGCAACCTCGAGCAACCTCTGGCAGCCTCCAGCAACCTCTAGCAACCTCCAGCAACCTCCAGCAACCTGCAGTAACCTCCAGCAACCTCTAGCAACCTCTAGCAACCTCTAGCAACCTCGAGCAACCTCCAGCAACCACCAGCAACCACCAGCAACCTCTAGCAACCTCCAGCAACCTCCAGGAACCTCTAGCAACCTCCAGCAACCTCTAGCAACCTCTGGCAACCTCCAGCAACCTCTAGCAACCTCCAGCAACCTCTAGCAACCTCCAGCAACCTCCAGGAACCTCCAGCAACCTCTAGCAACCTCTAGCAACCTCCAGCAACCTCTAGCAACCTCTGGCAACCTCCAGCAACCTCTAGCAACCTCTAGCAACCTCGAGCAACCTCTGGCAACCTCCAGCAACCTCTAGCAACCTCCAGCAACCTCCAGCAACCTGCAGCAACCTGCAGCAACCTCTAGCAACCTCAAGCAACCTCGAGCAACCTCGAGCAACCTCTAGCAACCTCTAGCAACCTCCAGGAACCTCTAGCAACCTCCAGCAACCTCTAGCAACCTCTAGCAACCTCTGGCAACCTCCAGCAACCTCTAGCAACCTCCAGCAACCTCCAGCAACCTCTAGCAACCTCCAGCAACCTCTAGCAACCTCGAGCAACCTCTGGCAACCTCCAGCAACCTCCAGCAACCTCTAGCAACCTCCAGCAACCTCTAGCAACCTCCAGCAACCTCTAGCAACCTCCAGCAACCTCTAGCAACCTCCAGCAACCTGCAGCAACCTCCAGCAACCTCTAGCAACCTCTAGCAACCTCCAGCAACCTCTAGCAACCTCCAGCAACCTCCAGCAACCTCTAGCAACCTCCAGCAACCTCTAGCAACCTCGAGCAACCTCTGGCAACCTCCAGCAACCTCCAGCAACCTCTAGCAACCTCCAGCAACCTCTAGCAACCTCCAGCAACCTCTAGCAACCTCCAGCAACCTCTAGCAACCTCCAGCAACCTGCAGCAACCTCCAGCAACCTCTAGCAACCTCTAGCAACCTCCAGCAACCTCTAGCAACCTCCAGCAACCTCTAGCAACCTCCAGCAACCTCGAGCAACCTCTAGCAACCTCCAGCAACCTCTAGCAACCTCCAGCAACCTGCAGCAACCTCCAGCAACCTCGAGCAACCTCTAGCAACCTCCAGCAACCTCGAGCAACCTCCAGCAACCACCAGCAACCTCCAGCAACCTCCAGGAACCTCTAGCAACCTCCAGCAACCTCTAGCAACCTCTGGCAACCACCAGCAACCTCTAGCAACCTCCAATAATCTCCAGCAACCTCTAGCAACCTCCAATAACCTCTAGCAACCTCCAGCAACCTCTAGCAACCTCCAATAACCTCTAGCAACCTCTAGCAAGCTCTAGCAACCTCTAGCAACCTCTGGCAACCTCCAGCAACCTGTAGCAACCTCCAGCAACCTCTAGCAACCTCCAGCAACCTCTAGCAACCTCTAGCAACCTCTAGCAACCTCGAGCAACCTCTAGCAACCTCCAGCAACCTCTAGCAACCTCGAGCAACCTCTAGCAACCTCCAGCAACCTGCAGCAACCTGCAGCAACCTCCAGCAACCTCTAGCAACCTCTAGCAACCTCCAGCAACCTCGAGCAACCTCTGGCAACCTCCAGCAACCTCTAGCAAGCTCCAGCAACCTCTAGCAACCTCTAGCAACCTCGAGCAACCTCTGGCAACCTCCAGCAACCTCCAGCAACCTCTAGCAACCTCGAGCAACCTCTAGCAACCTCTAGCCACCTCTAGCAACCTCCAGCAACCTCCAGCAACCTCTAGCAACCTCGAGCAACCTCTAGCAACCTCTAGCCACCTCTAGCAACCTCTAGCAACCTCCAGCAACCTCTAGCAACCTCCAGCAACCTCTAGCAACCTCTAGCAACCTCTAGCAACCTCTGGCAACCTCCAGCAACCTCCAGCAACCTCTAGCAACCTCTAGCAACCTCTAGCAACCTCGAGCAACCTCTAGCAACCTCTAGCAACCTCCAGCAACCTCTAGCAACCTCCAGTAACCTCTAGCAACCTCCAGCAACCTGGAGCAACCTCTAGCAACCTCCAGCAACCTCTAGCAACCTCCAGCAACCTCTCGCAACCTCTAGCAACCTCCAGCAACCTCTAGCAACCTCGAGCAACCTCCAGCAAACTCTAGCAACCTCCAGCAACCTCTAGCAACCTCCAGCAACCTCTAGCAACCTGGAGCAACCTCTAGCAACCTCCAGCAACCTCGAGCAACCTCTAGCAACCTCTAGCAACCTCTAGCAACCTCTAGCAACCTCTAGCAACCTCCAGCAACCTCTAGCAACCTCCAGCAACCTCTCGCAACCTCTAGCAACCTCCAGCAACCTCTAGCAACCTCCAGCAACCTCTAGCAACCTGGAGCAACCTCTAGCAACCTCCAGCAACCTCGAGCAACCTCCAGCAACCTCTAGCAACCTCCAGCAACCTCCAGCAACCTCTAGCAACCTCGAGCAACCTCTGGCAACCTCCAGCAACCTCCAGCAACCTCTAGCAACCTCTAGCAACCTCTAGCAACCTCCAGCAACCTCTAGCAACCTCTAGCAACCTCGAGCAACCTCTAGCAACCTCTAGCCACCTCTAGCAACCTCTAGCAACCTCCAGCAACCTCTAGCAACCTGCAGCAACCTCTAGCAACCTCTAGCAACCTCTAGCAACCTCCAGCAACCTCGAGCAACCTCTAGCAACCTCTAGCAACCTCGAGCAACCTCGAGCAACCTCTGGCAACCTCCAGCAACCTCGAGCAACCTCGGGCAACCTCCAGCAACCTCTAGCAACCTCTAGCAACCTCTAGCAACCTCTAGCAACCTCGAGCAACCTCTGGCAACCTCCAGCAACCTCTAGCAACCTCCAGCAACCTCTAGCAACCTCCAGCAACCTCCAGCAACCTCTAGCAACCTCCAGCAACCTCTAGCAACCTCTAGCAACCTCTAGCAACCTCTGGCAACCTCCAGCAACCTCTAGCGACCTCTAGCAACCTCTAGCAACCTCGAGCAACCTCTGGCAACCTCCAGCAACCTCTAGCAACCTCTAGCAACCTCTAGCAACCTCTAGCAACCTCTGGCAACCTCCAGCAACCTCTAGCAACCTCCAGCAACCTCTAGCAACCTCCAGCAACCTCTAGCAACCTCTAGCAACCTCGAGCAACCTCTGGCAACCTCCAGCAACCTCTAGCAACCTCTAGCAACCTCCAGCAACCTCTAGCAACCTCGAGTACCCTCTGGCAACCTCCAGCAACCTCTAGCAACCTCCAGCAACCTCTAGCAACCTCCAGCAACCTCCAGCAACCTCTAGCAACCTCCAGCAACCTCCAGCAACCTCTAGCAACCTCCAGCAACCTCTAGCAACCTCCAGCAACCTCTAGCACCCTCCAGCAACCTCCAGCAACCTCCAGCAACCTCTAGCAACCTCTAGCAACCTCGAGCAACCTCTGGCAACCTCCAGCAACCTCTAGCAACCTCTAGCAACCTCCAGCAACCTCTAGCAACCTCTGGCAACCTCCAGCAACCTCTAGCAACCTCGAGCAACCTCTAGCAACCTCTGGCAACCTCCAGCAACCTCCAGCAACCTCTAGCAACCTCTAGCAACCTCCAGCAACCTCGAGCAACCTCGGGCAACCTCTAGCAACCTCTAGCAACCTCTAGCAACCTCGAGCAACCTCTGGCAACCTCCAGCAACCTCTAGCAACCTCCAGCAACCTCTAGCAACCTCCAGCAACCTCCAGCAACCTCTAGCAACCTCCAGCAACCTCTAGCAACCTCTAGCAACCTCTAGCAACCTCTGGCAACCTCTGGCAACATCCAGCAACCTCTAGCGACCTCTAGCAACCTCTAGCAACCTCGAGCAACCTCTGGCAACCTCCAGCAACCTCTAGCAACCTCTAGCAACCTCTAGCAACCTCTAGCAACCTCTGGCAACCTCCAGCAACCTCTAGCAACCTCCAGCAACCTCTAGCAACCTCCAGCAACCTCTAGCAACCTCTAGCAACCTCGAGCAACCTCTGGCAACCTCCAGCAACCTCTAGCAACCTCCAGCAACCTCCAGCAACCTCTAGCAACCTCCAGCAACCTCCAGCAACCTCCAGCAACCTCTAGCAACCTCTGGCAACCTCCAGCAACCTCTAGCAACCGCCAGCAACCTCTAGCAACCTCTAGCAACCTCGAGGAACCTCCAGCAACCTCCAGCAACCTCTAGCAACCTCCAGCAACCTCTAGCAACCTCCAGCAACCTCCAGCAACCTCTAGCAACCTCTAGCAACCTCTAGCAACCTCTAGCAACCTCGAGCCACCTCTAGCAACCTCTAGCAACCTCCAGCAACCTCGAGCAACCTCTAGAAACCTCCAGCAACCTCTAGCAACCTCCAGCAACCTCCAGCAACCTCTAGCAACCTCTAGCAACCTCCAGCAACCTCCAGCAACCTCTAGCAACCTCCAGCAACCTCCAGCAACCTCTAGCAACCTCCAGCAACCTCTAGCAACCTCCAGCAACCTCTAGCACCCTCCAGCAACCTCCAGCAACCTCCAGCAACCTCCAGCAACCTCTAGCAACCTCTAGCAACCTCGAGCAACCTCTGGCAACCTCCAGCAACCTCTAGCAACCTCTAGCAACCTCCAGCAACCTCTAGCAACCTCTGGCAACCTCCAGCAACCTCTAGCAACCTCCAGCAACCTCTAGCAACCTCTAGCAACCTCTGGCAACCTCTGGCAACCTCCAGCAACCTCCAGCAACCTCTAGCAACCTCTAGCAACCTCCAGCAACCTCTAGCAACCTCCAGCAACCTCCAGCAACCTCTAGCAACCTCCAGCAACCTCCAGCAACCTCTAGCAACCTCTGGCAACCTCTGGCAACCTCCAGCAACCTCTAGCGACCTCTAGCAACCTCTAGCAACCTCGAGCAACCTCTAGCAACCTCCAGCAACCTCCAGCAACCTCTAGCAACCTCTAGCAACCTCTGGCAACCTCCAGCAACCTCTAGCAACCTCCAGCAACCTCTAGCAACCTCTAGCAACCTCTAGCAACCTCGAGCAACCTCTGGCAACCTCCAGCAACCTCTAGCAACCTCCAGCAACCTCTAGCAACCTCCAGCAACCTCCAGCAACCTCCAGCAACCTCTAGCAACCTCTGGCAACCTCCAGCAACCTCTAGCAACCGCCAGCAACCTCCAGCAACCTCCAGCAACCTCTAGCAACCTCGAGGAACCTCTGGCAACCTCCAGCAACCTCTAGCAACCTCCAGCAACCTCTAGCAACCTCCAGCAACCTCCAGCAACCTCCAGCAGCCTCTAGCAACCTCTAGCAACCTCTAGCAACCTCCAGCAACCTCTAGCAACCTCTAGCAACCTCTAGCAACCTCCAGCAACCTCGAGCAACCTCTAGCAACCTCCAGCAACCTCCAGCAACCTCTAGCAACCTCTAGCAACCTCCAGCAACCTCGAGCAACCTCTGGCAACCTCCAGCAACCTCTAGCAACCTCCAGCAACCTCTAGCAACCTCGAGTACCCTCTGGCAACCTCCAGCAACCTCTAGCAACCTCCAGCAACCTCTAGCAACCTCCAGCAACCTCCAGCAACCTCTAGCAACCTCCAGCAACCTCTAGCAACCTCTAGCAACCTCTAGCAACCTCTAGCAACCTCTGGCAACCTCTGGCAACCTCCAGCAACCTCCAGCAACCTCCAGCAACCTCTAGCGACCTCTAGCAACCTCTAGCAACCTCGAGCAACCTCTGGCAACCTCCAGCAACCTCTAGCAACCTCTAGCAACCTCCAGCAACCTCGAGCAACCTCTAGCAACCTCCAGCAACCTCCAGCAACCTGCAGCAACCTCTAGCAACCTCTAGCAACCTCGAGCAACCTCTGGCAACCTCCAGCAACCTCTAGCAACCTCTAGCAACCTCTAGCAACCTCCAGCAACCTCTAGCAACCTCCAGCAACCTGCAGCAACCTCTAGCAACCTCTAGCAACCTCGAGCAACCTCTGGCAACCTCCAGCAACCTCTAGCAACCTCTAGCAACCTCTAGCAACCTCTAGCAACCTCTAGCAACCTCCAGCAACCACCAGCAACCTCCAGCAACCTCTAGCAACCTCCAGCAACCTCCAGGAACCTCTAGCAACCTCCAGCAACCTCTAGCAACCTCTGGGAACCTCCAGCAACCTCGAGCAACTGCCAGCAACCTCTAGCAACCTCTAGCAACCTCTAGCAACCTCGAGCAACCTCTGGCAACCTCCAGCAACCTCTAGCAACCTCCAGCAACCTCTAGCAACCTCCAGCAACCTCTAGCAACCTCTAGCAACCTCTAGCAACCTCGAGCAACCTCTGGCAACCTCCAGCAACCTCTAGCAACCTCCAGCAACCTCCAGCAACCTCCAGCAACCTCGAGCAACCTCTGGCAACCTCTAGCAACCTCTAGCAACCTCCAGCAACCTCGAGCAACCTCTGGCAACCTCCAGCAACCTGTAGCAACCTCCAGCAACCTCCAGCAACCTCTAGCAACCTCTAGCAACCTCCAGCAACCTCCAGCAACCTCTAGCAACCTCCAGCAACCTCCAGCAATCTCCAGCAACCTCCAGCAACCTCGAGCAAATTCTAGCAACCTCCCGCAACCTCGAGCAACCTCTAGCAACCTCTAGCAACCTCCAGCAACCTCGAGCAACCTCTAGCAACCTCCAGCAACCTCCAGCAACCTGCAGCAACCTCCAGCAACCTCCAGCAACCTCCAGCAACCTCCAGCAACCTCTAGCGACCTCTAGCAACCTCTAGCAACCTCTAGCAACCTCTAGCAACCTCGAGCAACCTCTGGCAACCTCCAGCAACCTCTAGCAACCTCCAGCAACCTCTAGCAACCTCCAGCAACCTCTAGCAACCTCTAGCAACCTCTAGCAACCTCGAGCAACCTCTGGCAACCTCCAGCAACCTCTAGCAACCTCCAGCAACCTCCAGCAACCTCGAGCAACCTCTGGCAACCTCTAGCAACCTCTAGCAACCTCCAGCAACCTCGAGCAACCTCTGGCAACCTCCAGCAACCTGTAGCAACCTCCAGCAACCTCCAGCAACCTCTAGCAACCTCTAGCAACCTCCAGCAACCTCCAGCAACCTCTAGCAACCTCCAGCAACCTCCAGCAATCTCCAGCAACCTCCAGCAACCTCGAGCAAATTCTAGCAACCTCCCGCAACCTCGAGCAACCTCTAGCAACCTCTAGCAACCTCCAGCAACCTCGAGCAACCTCTAGCAACCTCCAGCAACCTCCAGCAACCTGCAGCAACCTCCAGCAACCTCCAGCAACCTCCAGCAACCTCCAGCAACCTCTAGCGACCTCTAGCAACCTCTAGCAACCTCGAGCAACCTCTGGCAACCTCCAGCAACCTCTAGCAACCTCTAGCAACCTCTAGCAACCTCCAGCAACCTCCAGCAACCTCCAGCAACCTCGAGCAACCTCTAGCAACCTCTGGCAACCTCCAGCAACCTCTAGCAACCTCCAGCAACCTCTAGCAACCTCCAGCAACCTCCAGCAACCTCCAGCAACCTCGAGCAACCTCTAGCAACCTCTGGCAACCTCTGGCAACCTCTAGCAACCTCTAGCAACCTCCAGCAACCTCGAGCAACCTCTGGCAACCTCCAGCAACCTCTAGCAACCTCCAGCAACCTCCAGCAACCTCTAGCAACCTCTAGCAACCTCTAGCAACCTCCAGCAACCTCCAGCAACCTCCAGCAACCTCCAGCAACCTCGAGCAAATTCTAGCAACCTCCCGCAACCTCGAGCAACCTCTAGCAATCTCCAGCAACCTCCAGCAACCTCGAGCAAATTCTAGCAACCTCCCGCAACCTCGAGCAACCTCTAGCAACCTCTAGCAACGTCCAGCAACCTCGAGCAACCTCTAGCAACCTCCAGCAACCTCTAGCAACCTCCAGCAACCTCCAGCAACCTCTAGCAACCTCTGGCAACCTCTGGCAACCTCCAGCAACCTCTAGCAACCTCCAGCAACCTCTAGCAACCTCCAGCAACCTCCAGCAACCTCTAGCAACCTCTAGCAACCTCCAGCAACCTCCAGCAACCTCCAGCAACCTCCAGCAACCTCCAGCAACCTCGAGCAAATTCTAGCAACCTCCCGCAACCTCGAGCAACCTCTAGCAATCTCCAGCAACCTCCCGCAACCTCGAGCAACCTCTAGCAACCTCTAGCAACCTCCAGCAACCTCCAGCAACCTCGAGCAACCTCTAGCAACCTCGAGCAACCTCGAGCAACCTCCAGCAGCCTCTGAACAGCCCCCGACATTCCCGAGCAGCCCCCAAGTACTCCAGGCGCAGGATGACCCATTCCGACCCGTTTCCACCCTGCCGGATACCCGATCAGCATGCCGGAGACTAATGAAATCCGCTGAGCAGCCCCCGACTTTCCTTAGCAGCCCCCAGGTACTCCAGGCACAGGACGACCCATTCCGACCCGTTTCCACCCTGCCGGATACCCGATCAGCATGCCGGAGACCAATAAAGACCGCTGCGCAGCCCCCGACTTTCCTGAGCAGCCCCCAGGTACTCCAGGCACAGGATGACCCATTCCGACCCATTTCCACCCTGCCGGATACCCGATCAGCATGCCGGAGACCAATAGAATCCGCAGAGCAGCCCCCGACTTTCCTGAGCAGCCCCCAGGTACTACAGGCACAGGATGACCTATTCCGACCCATTTGCACGCCGGATACCCGATCAGCATGCCGGAGACCAATAAAATCCGCTGCGCAGCCCCCGACTTTCCTGAGCAGCCCCCAGGTACTCCAGGCACAGGACCACCCATTCCGACCCATTTGCACCCTGCCCGACACCCGATCAGCATGCCGGAGACCAATAGAATCCGCTGAGCAGCCCCCAACTTTCCTGAGCAGCCCCCAGGTACTCCAGGCACAGGACGACCCACTCCGACCCATTTGCACCCTGCCGGATACCCGATCAGCATGCCGGAGACCAATAGAATCCGCTGAGCAGCCCCCAACATTCCTGACAAGCCCCCAGGTACTCCAGACACAGGACGACCCATTCTGACCCATTTGCACCCTGCCGGATACCCGATCAGCGTGCCGGAGACCATTAGAATCCGCTGAGCAGCCCCCAACTTTCCTGAGCAGCCCCCAGGTACTCCAGGCACAGAACGACCCATTCCGACCCATTTGCACCCTGCCGGATACCCGATCAGCATGCCGGAGTCCAATAGAATCCGCTGAGCAGCCCCCACACTTCCTGAGCAGCCCCCAGGTACTCCAGGCACAGGACGACCCATTCCGACCCATTTGCACCCTGCCGGACACCCGATCAGCATGCCGGAGACCAATAGAATCCGCTGCGCAGCCCCCACACTTCCTGAGCAGCCCCCAGGTATTCCAGGCACAGGACGACCCATTCCGACCCATTTCCACCCTGCCGGAGACCCGATCAGCATGGCGGAGACCAATAGAATCCGCTGAGCAGCCCCCAACTTTCCTGAGCAGCCCCCAGGTACTCCAGGCACAGGACGACCCATTCCGACCCATTTGCACCCTGCCGGACACCCGATCAGCATGCCGGAGACCAATAGAATCCGCTGAGCAGCCCCCAACTTTCCTGAGCAGCCCCCAGGTACTCCAGGCACAGGACGACCCATTCCGACCCATTTGCACCCTGCCGGACACCCGATCAGCATGCCGGAGACCAATAGAATCCGCTGTGCAGCCCCCACACTTCCTGAGCAGCCCCCAGGTATTCCAGGCACAGGACGACCCATTCCGACCCATTTCCACCCTGCCGGAGACCCGATCAGCATGGCGGAGACCAATAGAATCCGCTGAGCAGCCCCCAACTTTCCTGAGCAGCCCCCAGGTACTCCAGGCACAGGACGACCCATTCCGACCCATTTGCACCCTGCCGGACACCCGATCAGCATGCCGGAGACCAATAGAATCCGCTGAGCAGCCCCCACACTTCCTCAGCAGCCCCCAGGTACTCCAGACACAGGACGACCCATTCTGACCCATTTCCACCCTGCCGGATACCCGATCAGCATGCCGGAGACCAATAGAATCCGCTGAGCAGCCCCCACACTTCCTGAGCAGCCCCCAGATATTCCACGCACAGGACGACCCATTCCGACCCATATGCACCCTGCCGGACACCCGATCAGCATGCCGGAGACCAATAGAATCCGCTGAGCAGCCCCCACACTTCCTGAGCAGCCCCCAGGTACTCCAGTCACAGGACGACCCATTCCGACCCATTTGCACCCTGCCGGATACCCGATCAGCATGCCGGAGACCAATAGAATCCGCTGAGCAGCCCCCAACTTTCCTGAGCAGCCCCCAGGTACTCCAGGCACAGGACGACCCATGCCGACCCATTTGCACCCTGCCGGATACCCCATCAGCATGCCGGAGACCAATAGAATCCGCTGAGCAGCCCCCACACTTCCTGAGCAGCCCCCAGGTACTCCAGGCACAGGACGACCCATTCCGACCCATTTGCACCCTGCCGGACACCCGATCAGCATGCCGGAGACCAATAGAATCCGCTGAGCAGCCCCCGACTTTCCTGAGCAGCCCCCAGGTAATCCAGGCACAGGATGACCCGTTCCGACCCGTGTCCACCCTGCCGGATACCCGATCAGCATGCCGGAGACCAATAGAATCCGCTGAGCAGCCCCCAACTTTCCTGAGCAGCCCCCAGGTAATCCAGGCACAGGATGACCCGTTCCGACCCATTTGCACCCTGCCGGATGCCCGATCAGCATGCCGGAGACCAATAGAATCCGCTGAGCAGCCCCCGACTTTCCTGAGCAGCCCCCAGGTAATCCAGGCACAGGATGACCCGTTCCGACCCGTGTCCACCCTGCCGGATACCCGATCAGCATGCCGGAGACCAATAGAATCCGCTGAGCAGCCCCCAACTTTCCTGAGCAGCCCCCAGGTAATCCAGGCACAGGATGAGCCGTTCCGACCCATTTGCACCCTGCCGGATGCCCGATCAGCATGCCGGAGACCAATAGAATCCGCTGAGCAGCCCCCGACTTTCCTGAGCAGCCCCCAGGTAATCCAGGCACAGGATGACCCGTTCCGACCCGTGTCCACCCTGCCGGATACCCGATCAGCATGCCGGAGACCAATAGAATCCGCTGAGCAGCCCCCAACTTTCCTGAGCAGCCCCCAGGTATTCCAGGCACAGGACGACCCATTCCGACCCATTTGCACCCTGCCGGATGCCCGATCAGCATGCCGGAGACCAATAGAATCCGCTGAGCAGCCCCCGACTTTCCTGAGCAGCCCCCAGGTAATCCAGGCACAGGATGACCCGTTCCGACCCGTGTCCACCCTGCCGGATACCCGATCAGCATGCCGGAGACCAATAGAATCCGCTGAGCAGCCCCCAACTTTCCTGAGCAGCCCCCAGGTAATCCAGGCACAGGATGACCCGTTCCGACCCATTTGCACCCTGCCGGATGCCCGATCAGCATGCCGGAGACCAATAGAATCCGCTGAGCAGCCCCCGACTTTCCTGAGCAGCCCCCAGGTAATCCAGGCACAGGATGACCCGTTCCGACCCGTGTCCACCCTGCCGGATACCCGATCAGCATGCCGGAGACCAATAGAATCCGCTGAGCAGCCCCCAACTTTCCTGAGCAGCCCCCAGGTACTCCAGGCACAGGATGACCCGTTCCGACCCATTTGCACCCTGCCGGATGCCCCATCAGCATGCCGGAGACCAATAGAATCCGCTGAGCAGCCCCCGACTTTCCTGAGCAGCCCCCAGGTATTCCAGGCACAGGACGACCCATTCTGACCCATTTGCATTGGTCGCTCACAGCTCGCAGAGGTCGCTCCGCACCAAAAAAGCGTCGCTCACCGCGACCAGACGCCGAGAATTTCAACTCATAGCAGCCAGAAGTCAGCACAGGAGTATCTAGCCGTCGGCTTTTCGTCCTGCCCAACATGGCACCCTCAGGAGGCGTGCACTCCAACACTCTTTACAGTATGTTAAATGGAGGCATGCCCCTCACCACTCAGCTGCTGATGAGAGGTGGACCACACGTCAAGGACGTGCCAGGTACCACCTACTCACCAGGAGCTGCCCTGCCTTGGGAGCAGAGAATGGGGTTTAACATGCAGTAACCCCTCCAGACAGTGCAGATGTGCTGTGTCTGGAGGGTCCCAGAACCCTTAGAAAACCCCCCCTATATTGGCCCTGTGGCCCCCCCAGCCCATTTTTCAGCACCAAATTGGAAATTTTGGACGCCAAAATTTCGTCCAAAAATCAGTTTTTCCTGGGTGTGGGTGTGTCTGGGGCCGGGAAAATGGTGTTTTGGGCGAAATTTTGGGAAAAAATTTTTCGATTTTTTTTTCTCGAAAATGGTAAAGTCCGCAGCCAGGGGGGAACGGTTTTTTCGCATCTGATTGCGCGTTTAAATTATACAAACGGGCAGCATTTAATTCCGGGTACTTCCGGATACTCAGGAAATATTCCGTAGAGTGATTTCTGGTATGGGTTCGTGGCCTTGTATGCGCAGAGATTTTTGCCGCAACCGCTCCCTCGAAACTTGCCACCCTCTAGACCAATAGAATCCGCTGCGCAGCCCCCACACTTCCTGAGCAGCCCCCAGGTATTCCAGGCACAGGACGACCCATTCCGACCCATTTCCACCCTGACGGATACCCGATCAGCATGCCGGAGACCAATAGAATCCGCTGAGCAGCCCCCAACTTTCCTGCGCAGCCCCCAGGTACTCCAGGCACAGGACGACCCATTCCGACCCATTTGCACCCTGCCGGATACCCGATCAGCATGCCGGAGACCAATAGAATCCGCTGAGCAGCCCCCAACTTTCCTGAGCAGCCCCCAGGTACTCCAGGCACAGGACGACCCATTCCGACCCATTTGCACCCTGCCGGATACCCGATCAGCATGCCGGAGACCAATAGAATCCGCTGAGCAGCCCCCAACTTTCCTGAGCAGCCCCCAGGTACTCCAGGCACAGGACGACCCATTCCGACCCATTTGCACCCTGCCGGACACCCGATCAGCATGCCGGAGACCAATAGAATCCGCTGCGCAGCCCCCACACTTCCTGAGCAGCCCCCAGGTATTCCAGGCACAGGACGACCCATTCCGACCCATTTCCACCCTGCCGGATACCCGATCAGCATGCCGGAGACCAATAGAATCCGCTGAGCAGCCCCCAACTTTCCTGAGCAGCCCCCAGGTACTCCAGGCACAGGACGACCCATTCCGACCCATTTGCACCCTGCCGGATACCCGATCAGCATGCCGGAGACCAATAGAATCCGCTGAGCAGCCCCCACACTTCCTGAGCAGCCCCCAGGTACTCCAGGCACAGGACGACCCATTCCGACCCATTTGCACCCTGCCGGACACCCGATCAGCATGCCGGAGACCAATAGAATCCGCTGTGCAGCCCCCACACTTCCTGAGCAGCCCCCAGGTATTCCAGGCACAGGACGACCCATTCCGACCCATTTCCACCCTGCCGGATACCCGATCAGCATGCCGGAGACCAATAGAATCCGCTGAGCAGCCCCCAACTTTCCTGAGCAGCCCCCAGGTACTCCAGGCACAGGACGACCCATTCCGACCCATTTGCACCCTGCCGGACACCCGATCAGCATGCCGGAGACCAATAGAATCCGCTGCGCAGCCCCCACACTTCCTGAGCAGCCCCCAGGTACTCCAGACACAGGACGACCCATTCTGACCCATTTCCACCCTGCCGGATACCCGATCAGCATGCCGGAGACCAATAGAATCCGCTGAGCAGCCCCCACACTTCCTGAGCAGCCCCCAGATGTTCCAGGCACAGGACGACCCATTCCGACCCATTTGCACCCTGCCGGACACCCGATCAGCATGCCGGAGACCAATAGAATCCGCTGAGCAGCCCCCACACTTCCTGAGCAGCCCCCAGGTACTCCAGGCACAGGACGACCCATTCCGACCCATTTGCACCCTGCCGGATACCCGATCAGCATGCCGGAGACCAATAGAATCCGCTGAGCAGCCCCCAACTTTCCTGAGCAGCCCCCAGGTACTCCAGGCACAGGACGACCCATTCCGACCCATTTGCACCCTGCCGGACACCCGATCAGCATGCCGGAGACCAATAGAATCCGCTGCGCAGCCCCCACACTTCCTGAGCAGCCCCCAGGTATTCCAGGTACAGGACGACCCATTCCGACCCATTTCCACCCTGCCGGATACCCGATCAGCATGCCGGAGACCAATAGAATCCGCTGAGCAGCCCCCAACTTTCCTGAGCAGCCCCCAGGTACTCCAGACACAGGACGACCCATTCTGACCCATTTGCACCCTGCCGGACACCCGATCAGCATGCCGGAGACCAATAGAATCCGCTGAGCAGCCCCCACACTTCCTGAGCAGCCCCCAGGTATTCGAGGCACAGGACGACCCATTCCGACCCATTTGCACCCTGCCGGACACCCGATCAGCATGCCGGAGACCAATAGAATCCGCTGCGCAGCCCCCGCACTTCCTGAGCAGCCCCCAGGTATTCCAGGCACAGGATGACCCTTTCCGACCCATTTGCATTGGTCGCTCACAGCTCACAGAGGTCGCTCAGCACCCAAAAAGCAAACAGCTATCAGACGTCGAGAATTTCGACTCACAGCAGCCACATGTTCGCACAGGAGTATCTCGCCGTCGGCTTTTCGTCCTGCCCAACACCACACCTTCAGGAGGCGTGCACTCCAACACTCTTAACAATACGTTAAATGGAGGCATGCCCCTCACCACTCAGCTGCTGATGAGAGGAGCACCACACGTCAAGGACGTGCCAGGTACCACCTACTCACCAGGAGCTGCCCTGCCTTGGGAGCAGAGAATGGGGTTTAACATGCAGTAACCCCTCCAGACAGTGCTGTTGTGGTGTCTGGAGGGTCCCAAAACCCTTCAAAAACCCCCCAAAATAGGCCCAGAGGCCCCCCCAGGCCATTTTTCACCCAAAAAAGTGAAAATTTTGCACCCCAAAAAGTCGCCCAAAACCCATTTTTTTCTGGGTGTGGGTGTGTCTGGGGGCGGAAAAATGGTGTTTTGGGCGAAAATTCGAGAAAAAAAAATTTCGACTTTTTTTCGTGGTTTTGACCAAGTCGCAGAGGCACCGGTTTTTGACAGTTTTTATGATTCTAAATTTAACAAACGGGCAGCATTTAATTTCTGCTAGCTCCTGCTAGCTCTAACGGATTCCGTAGAGTGATTTTTGGTGGGGTAGTGTTTTAGACAATGCGAAATTTCAGCCGGAAATAATTTTATCCACGGTCTCCCCGGGGTAGCTTGCCAGGCCCTATACTGGGGGGGGGGCAAATACAAGGGTATACTCTTCTATTCACCGTGCCAGCTTACGTAATTCAGGGTTCCCAAAAAATTGTTTTTTAGCTGAAAAGTTGTCTACCATGCAAATACAAGAGTATATACTCTTGTATTTGCATACTAGAAATGTGGCCTCCAGGTGGGCCCTCATGGGGCAGCGGCGCCGAATAGACAATACGAGCGTCCTCTTGGCCTTTCCCACCCCCGAGGCGACTCCCACCCGACCGTGACGACTCCAGACAGGAGGCCCACTGGCCTGGGGGAGGTCATTGGAAGCACAAAATATGATGAAAACCCCACAAAAGTTCTCCAAAAGTCTAGTATGCAAATACAAGAGTATACTCTTGTATTTGCTCGGTGAACTTTTTAAAATCGCAATTTCTGGAGTACTCTTGTATTAGCATATACCCTTGTATTTGCATATACTCTTGTATTTGCCCCCCCCCAGTAATTAATCTGTGCGCTTCGGAACGAAAGAGTCATTTGATTTGCCGCATTCTGTTAGCGGGTGAGATGAATGGCCTTCGGACGAATGCATCGTGTGAGCGGGGAACCGCCGCAACACACGCATTGTGTGCCGACCCTCTTGCCTCTCGCCGTAAGGCGGGGCATTTGAGATGGAAACGCCTCGGGTATGCGACTGACACAATCGAAGAAGAGATGGCGGTGAGGTTGGCCGCTGCAACGACTGACACTGATACAACACAGCGAAGAAAATGGGTGGGACCCTCTTCACCGCCGACTGCCTCGACCCCCCCTGTGTCAGCCGAACAGCTTGATTCGGCAGAAGCAAGGCACAGATCGCGGATTGGGGTGTCTGGAAAGACGCTCCCAACCCCCCTCTCAACCTCTCAGGGGGCCAGCATCGAACGTGTCGTCTCAGCGTCGGTTGATTTGGTCTGGATCATGACAACGCACTGCATGCGCAGATGCCTCGGTACGTGTCCCATTGACGCCGTCAAACATGATTGACGCCCATTCTCGCAGAGGGGGGGGGGGGGGGGGGCAACAGCTCGCATCTTGAGTGGAGAGCGGCCCCACTCAAGCCAACGAGAGATCAACACTTGCTCTGGCATGCTGACAAGCTGTACCTTCATTAGTCTCCAGCGGGGGACTTCGCTCTGTGCCACTGTGTGTCAAACTGTGGTCACGTTGCGGCCAGTGTTGTGAGGCGGCTCACCCCTCCCCGCTTCTTAGCGTTTGCGATGGGGTCTTCGCTGGTCGTTATCCTTCGCCAAGCTTCGTTACTTTTCAGCTAATTCCAACAGGAAATGCACCAAAATGCACTGACGATCACCCCGTAGCGAAGACCCCCATACGGATGTTGGATTAGCGGATCCGCATCGTACAGAACATCCACGAAAGACGACGCACGAGAACTACGATACGCTATACTTCTTTGCATTTCTGCGCAAAGGCCCCAAAGTGCCAGATTGCAACCTACATTGTGAGGCGGCTCACTTCTTCTGCACTTGAGAGCGAACGGTCCCAGTAGACACTTTTGTCAGTCCGAAGCCTGCCCCAGAGGGGCTACAAGAGTGGAGGCCTAATGGTAGGGGAGCTCAGTGGGCACAAAGTTTTGCTGCTTTGTGGCAAGGCGCATCTTATCGAAGACAGGTCCTGGCGGGTGTGCTAACAGAGAGGCTTCAAATCTCGCGAGGGTAGCATGCTGTCAGGTGGTGTGGGTCGTGGTGGCGGGAAAGGCAGACATACGTCGTAGTTCCCTTGCATGAGGTCGAGTGCCCAATCGTTCCAGGGCTTCATCAGGTCCCCTTTGGCGCTTTCCTGAAGTTCGTACATCCACTCGTTGCAGCTGGGGCGTTTCCGCACGCCGAGGACTTCTGACACATTGATAGGTACATCATGTCTCTTCGGGAAGAGAATTGCATCCAACACCATAATTTGGAAGCCGAGGACAGCATCTGTGGCGATCCATGAGTCCACCGCCACGCCAAAGTCGAGGCTCCGGCAGAAGCGCTCCAGCGCAAAGCCCCACGTCATCACGGGGGACACACACGTGAAGCGCTTCATCATCTCGTTGCCCATGTTGCCGACACGTCCCTCGCCGCTGACGACAGAGGCGCTGATGCGCAGAGAGACATCTTTCAGGTCCTCAGAGAGTGTCCACGCAGCGGAGACAGAGTTGGTGCGGTGGTTGCTGCACGGCTTCGACGTGTTGTAGGTGCAGGCGAAGCGGTCCCCCGAGAACACTTCGCTGATCCCGCCAGTGCGGTTGAACACAGCGAGTGTGTTGTGGAGCACGTCGGAGTGGAGTTCGATCACATCTGTGTCTGTCTTGTCCTTCACAACTGAATGCCAGGCCTTCAGGTTCACAACGACAAATGAGAAGCGCTTCCTGTTGAGCGTGCACATCAGCTCCTGCCGCTTAGTTGCTGCTGCTGTGGCCAACAAATCCCTCGAACTGGCGGAATTGTTCGGGTCGCTGTGATAACCGCTGGTGGCTCGAGATAGATCACCAGACGACAGGCTGCGAAGAACAGAAGAATCATCTGGACTTCCGCAATCCAGTTGGAGGGTTTGCGGCATGTAGCTTTTGTACTCCTTCAGGTTGCTGAGCATGAGGCGCATGGCGCTGTTCATGGCACGCAGCTCACGGATGAACGACTCGCCTTCCGGCATCTCCTCAACGTTCATCACCGCCGCCTCCGTCATCAGCACTGCGTACCGTGCGAAGGGGCGTGTCAGCATGCTGTTGAAGACGAGGAACACGCCCACAGAGAAGAGCGCAATCACCACGATCACCATCACAGTCTCGTTCGTCTTCCGTTCCAGCTTCTTGTTCGTGTTGTCCTCCTGCACCGCAAGGTTGCTCATCGTCACCTCATTGTTCTCGTCCACCTGACGCATGATGGCCTCGCGTGGTACCATCACAGCCACACTCCAAGTTGTTCCGTAGCGCTCAAACGCTGACGGCATTCCCTTCGCCGCCACATACCACTTCCGGCTGGGCACGTCACGCACAAGCTCGCCAGCAGTGTGCAGCGACATCACCTCTGCAGCCGTCAGAGTCTCCCCGAACATCATGAGGTTGTCCATGCGCCCTTGGAAGTGCCGCCCTGCGTAGTAAGGCTTCTGTTGGTCAGGTGAAAGTGACAGCTCCCGGGTGTAGTAGGACTCACCGTGGTGCTGACCGTCGATGTACACCGCACATGTGGCGCGCACTCCAGTGAATGCAATGCTCTCCGTGACGACAACAGTGACGGTGGACCACTTGTTCACAGGCAGCCCGCCAGACACACCCTTCACACGGCAACCTCTGCTCAGCACGTTGACGCTCAGCTCCCCATCAGCAAACACACGCACGTTCGTCTCACCTGCAAACGTCTGGGAGAACAGCTGCTGCCCCACGCACCTGCCGGTTCACCGCCACATCGTCAGGCCGCACACGCACGCTGATGGTGTAATGCTTCACGTGTGTGAATGCAGGACGCACGAAGCATCCCAGTGCACCACCGCCGGGCGGGCGGCGTGCGACACACTCTGTCCCGTCCGACATCACAATCGACTCTGCGTACTCGGGCTCGTTGCTGGCCCACGCCTGCCCCACAGGGCTCGTGCGTGTCTTTGCCACGGCAGGCGCACCCACCGTCAGGTTGTTGTAGATGTGCAGCACGTTGGTGCCGTCGAACGTAAACACCTCGCGCCCGAGGTCGGTGTCCATCACTGTGCACGACCCGCACCCACCCCCACGCGACTCCGCCTTCACGTCCTCCCCGCTCTCGTCCACCGCCACCCCGCCGGCAACACGCAGCTTTGCGAGGTACAGGTGCTGGTGCGACCACTCGTCCTTCTGGTCGAACTCCCCGTTGTGCTCCACCCACCCGTTCTGCTGCTTGTCCAGGTAGTTCCCAAGTGACTTCACTTGCACCGATGGCATCGTGTGCACAGTGTGCATGCCCTGCACTCGACGATTGGCGGGGGCCCACCACACAGGGTCGAGGAACATGAAGACAGCCTCGATATACAGACTGTGAGTTGCCGAGTCTGCAAGCACTGCCCCGTCTGTGTAGTCAATTAACAATGCTGTCAGCGTGCTTAGGTGGACACCTTGCCCCTGCACAGCAAGTTTCATGAACCAGCCAAGACTGGAGAGCCGGTCCTGGGCCTCCACAGAACCCCAGTACTGTCCGTCCTTGTTGAAGAAGGGCATGAACATGCTCATCGAGTAGCCCTGGCTTATCGGCTCCATGTCGACCGCACGGCGTGCCACGTACCACAGCTTCTCTGAGGCACCTGATGTGCTGTTGAACAGTGACAGGGGGCTGCGCCAGCTGTTGCCCATCACATTGCTGTAGTTCAGCTTTTCGGCTGTGTGCAAGCCGACCCACGGAAAGGGTGGGGGATAAAGGTAAAACTCGATGAGGCCGTACGGGAAGCCTGTGTTGTTTGTGGCCACGTCACCCGCCGCACCGTCACCACGCTCTGCCTCCGTGCGGTAGTCGTTGACCAGATGTGGGTGCGCAAAGAAACCATTCGTCGTCAGCAGGTGGACTTGCCCTGTGTGGTGGAGCTGTTTGACGACACGAAGCCAACGCGGGTACATCTCGATGAAGCTCTGCCACGTGCCGTTGAAGTCCATTGCCACAGCCTTGTGTGCACCGGCGAATAGTTCGAGTTCACTGATCCGGCCTGTGATGCCTTGCAGAACACGGTCGATGATCATGACACGCATGCGCATGCTCAGGTCTTCCGCATTCTGCACAGCGTTGGCGTACGTCGCAAGGGTTGCCGCCCGCCCGTCCTGCACAGCTGTATCCATGGACTCCTGCCCTGCCGCAGACGTCAACACAAACGCAACTGCCGCCACGATGAGCAGCAGCGACAGGCTCAGCCCCATGCTGGCCACCCCCAGCGGCACAGACACACCGGAAGACCCTTTGTCGGCAGGCAGGTCCACCGCGTGTCTGTGTTGGTGGACGAACAGCAGCGCGAGAAGAATCACCTCGAGCACGATGAGCACCACGCACACAGTCACCACCGCATTGAAGCTGACAGTCGCAAGCGGCTCTGAAACAGGAGCTGGAACTTCCTCCTCCTTGAACGAGGATGGCGGCAGCGGTGTGATAATGCCGCCCACAGCCAGGTCCCCTGCACCCGGCAGGGACCCCAAACCCGCCACCACCTGCACCTGTTCGGAAGCTGCCTTCAGTGCAGTGTAGTTCCAGTAGTCCATCGAGTGCACTGGGATCGTCACACCAAGCGACGGCCCTTCGGTGACGGTGGTGTGGTACGTCTTCAGACGCGGAGCTGTGATGAATGCACGCACACCCTGCGACTGTGCCATACGCACCTGTGTGAAGGGAAGGCACGACCGGGACTCCAATACCACCACGATCTTCCCGGAAAGCTGTGCGTAGTCGCTGGCACTGCACCCGCCGTTGGGCAGGTCGGAAGCCACGACGACCTCGTCTGCCGCCGTCGCCAGAGGGAGCTGCACCGTGTTCTGCAGAAGTGTCTCGCGCTTGCGCGGCAGCAGCGTGTTGCCCCACAGGCACACAGACACTCCCGCAACACGCAGCTCCAGCGGACACCGCGAGCACAGTCGGTCCCGAGACAGCGGCATGTCGTTGCACATACCCGCCATGCGTGGGAACGGGCACCCGTCCCCGAGGTCTGCTTCACTCGCGCCGCTGATCTGTGGGAGCTCGTCGCAGCTGAAGACCACCTTCCCACGCACGGCCGCACCACGCTCCAGCGCCTCCCACAGCAGCAGGCTGTGGTGCCGCGGCATCACCGCAGACGGGAAGTCCTCCAGACCCCACCCGCTTCCCCAAGATGCGAACGTCTGCTTCACCCGATTCAGCTTGTAGGAGCTGGACTTGATGGACATGACGGCGCCGCCTGCACGCGCTGTGCGTGCCACAGAGGGGTCGTAGCACGTCGCCCCCTGCAACGCGATCTTCCCCGTCAGGTCGGGGCTGCCGTTCGAACCGCACGACTCCACACTCGCACTGATGTTCACGATGTCGTGCTCCACACCGTTCAGCGGGTGGTACAGGTCGATGTGTGCGTCGGGTGCGTAGGGATCGTAGTTTGTTGTCGACAAGACACACCGTCATCCGCAGGTCGGCAGGCTGCGTGATCTCCAGACGGAAGTTGCACCGCTCGTGGCACTGGTCGGATGTCACCCATCTGTCCAGGGAACACACACGCCGTCGCTGCTCAGACCGGAAGGGGAGGTAAGGGAACGCAGTGTGTCGCAAGTCGAAGCGGTCACTCCAGAACAGCCCATCACCCACACTGTATTGACAGGCTTCCATATCGGGGGCACATGCGACAGCCGCTGGTGTTGCTGACCACAGCATCAGTAACCCCCACATGTCGACGACGTCCCAGCCCCCGTACTCCTGAGGTGTGGATGTCAGTGTATGTGTTCACTGACATGCATTCAAACCCGATGATCGCAGGGAAACAGACAGTTCCGAATGATTTTTTGGCTGCTACCATCGTAGCTTCGGTGAGGGGGATGCAGTACTGTGACTGTGGGCGGGGAGGGGGGTTTGATTGCCGAGAGTGAAAGCAAAGGCAAGTCCCCAGCACCCGACAGACTGCAAGATCCGAGCGTGTGTAAATCAGACGAGATTGCCCGGGATAACCCCCACAAACCCCCGCGTCCGGTGCTTGTTCTGCACGAGTTCGCGGGGGCCCGTGTGAGGCAGCACCTCCTGGGAGGCGCTGGGATGAAGGGCTGCACCCCCGCCAGACAAAATTAGTCGGGTGGTCGAGTGCTCGTCCGGAAAGAGAGCAGAACGGAGCCGCGTCCATAATGTGTTAGATCGTGAAAGAGGGGGGGGGGGGTAGTGAAATCGAAATTGAAGGGAGCACAAGAATGATCACCCTTCACTCATGAAAGGGGGTGCGGGGAGGGAGTCGGCGGAGGGTTCAGCTGCGGTGCCCCGCCGACACGAACTGTACCACGAGAGATGGGTGCGGCACGGGCAGCTTCACTTGCACGGTGTCAACCTGCACAGTCCGAGATTTATCACCAGAATGGAACGAAACGGGGGCCACCGACGAGATGACCAGGCACTGGTTGGTGGGTGGCGAGGGAACGACCGGACCACTGGACGGCCACGAGCAGGGGGTCTCAACAAGGAGTTTGCATCATGCGCCAAGGAAAGACAACAAAGGAAATGAGGAAGAAGCGGCAGTAGGCAATGCCACCGTGCGACTAAAAGAACCCGAAACAACAGCCCCTCTCACCAGTGTTGTAATATACCCTGACCCCCCGCTACGTATCGAGTATATATACGTATATATACGTCGCGTATTATACCCTAAAATACGTATATCATGAATCTGCCCCGTTAACGGCTACCGGGTATTACCGGGTATTACCAGGTCGAAAAACGGGTATTACCGGGTCCGGTAATACCCGTTTGCCCGGTAATACCCGGTAATACCCGGTTATAGCCCGGTAGCGCTACCGGGGATTTTCCATGGGAATTTCCCTTTATTTTGCGAATTGATCCCCTCCCCCTTAGCACTGTGTGACGCATTTCAGATGAACAACACCCCTCCCCCCCTCCCTGACCCCACCTGGACCTTCTCGTTCTTGACAGCGCTTGCCCTTCGTCATATTTGACCCCCCCCCCCCACCACCACCACCACCAGTACCTTCGCTTTCGACAAGAATGCCCCCCCCCCCCACATGCAGTGTATTTGCTGACATTGGACTTTATGACCACTCGGGGAAAAAATCGAGCAATATTTTAGTGGGGGCGAAAACACGCACGAAAAAGGCGACATACCTCGCAACCCAGCGGGTAGCGAGGTGGAGCCAGGCAGCAGCGCTATTTAGAGTGGGGAAATGCACGGGTCACAAAATCTGTCCAGTACGTAAAATCCTACCTTCGACGTGCCAGCATCTCCGACAGCCTCTGCGTGTTGTGAGCTATAACCCCGCTGGGCAGGCCTCGACGTCCGTCGCAACTGTTCCCTCCGGCAAGGACGCAACCATGGTAGCCATGGTGTACATGCAGCCCCCCCCCCATCCGCCTCATCGATATTTATACCAAGCCCAACGATGCCGCAATTCAGCCAGTTTTGCCCAGACCACAACATCTACCCGATAGGAGAAGCCTTTCGGCTTCACAGCACGATGGGGAGAGCGAAGCAGGTCTCACAATCCCAGAATCTCGCGAAGACCTTCAAGCGGAAACACGGTGCCGATAGGAGCGAGAGCGAGAGCGGGGACAGTGAGTCGGACAAGCCCGTCGCCAAGTCAGCGAAGAAGTCAGCAAAAAAATCAACGACTAAACCCGCTTCCAAAGCTGCCCAGAAAGCCGCTCCAAAAAAGGGAAACCACAAAAAGGATGACGAGACAGACACACCAGCTAATGCAGACACACCAACGAAACCAAAGGAAATCCAGAAGAAGCTTGCGGAGGCCCGTTCGACAAAGACCGGATTGGTCACGCCTGCGGTGCGTCTGACAAAGCTCAAGGAGGCCGCAGCAAAGGACGGCTTCGATGTCGGTTGCTTGGAGGTGAAGAAGGTCGGCGCGTTGGAGAAAGTGCACCGAGACACGAAGCTGAAAGAAGGATTCAGGGAAGCCGACACAGTGCTGTTCTGCGAGGCGTGCAAGGTGGTCCTGGATCACGTGGAAAGTTCGACGGCCAGAAACCATGTGAAGAAAAGTGAGACGCACAAAAGAAGGGCGACGGAGCTTGCGGAGAAGCCTCATCCCCCACCTGCTGCCACCGCCACACCTGCCGCCAAAAGCCGCCCCACTACGACCTCCAAGTTTGAAGCGCAGGCTGACCTGGACTACGTGTGCACGATCGGCGACTTCACGACAAGCCAGAGGGTGCTGTTGGACATGACACTCTCGAAGCACTTCGACCTGGGCGTTGCATCATCCACACGCAGTATCAACCAGAGGCGGGATGCACACTGCCACCACATGGAGACACTTCTCCGTGCGAGGCTGGATTCCGGCCTCGTTGGGCTTGGTGTGGACGGGGGGGTGCTGAAGAAACTGCATGTGCCCACCATGGTTGTGATCGCGTATCTGCCGGAGGGTACAGTTGTAACGGACGTCAGATCCCTGCCAAGCGGGGACAGTTACACCACGCAGAGGCTGTCGGAGCTGATGGATGAAGTCGTGGCAAAATTACAGATAAAAGTCGCCTTCTACGTGCTGGACCGCTACTCTGTCAATCAAGCTTATTGCGCGCAGATGGAAGCGAAGAGGGCGGTCGTCTGGTGCTTTGGCCACCACCTGGCGACTGAGGCGAAGCGGTTCTACAAGGAGCGCTACCCGGCGGGCTGCGAGGTGTGCAGCCTGTTCTCGTGTATGTTCGCCGGGGTCAACGCCCGGAGGCGCAGATGGCGCAAGTTTCAGATTGACTTCAAGAAGGATGCGCAGAAGGAGCTGCGGGGCCTGTGCAACAAGCTCGGCAAGATTGAGCTGCTTGTGAAGTTTGTGGAGACGGGGCGTGCAGATGTTGAAAGCCTCGCAAAGCACTTCCCCGACGCAGAAGACCCTTTGGTAGCGGGGAAGGAGTGGGTGGCCACCGAGAGGTCGAAGAGCGAGGTCCACGAACAGACAGGGAGCGTACAAGTGGATGAGGAAAAGACTGAGGCACCGCAGACGACGTCACAGACGCGGTGGTGTGCGTTGTTTGAGGTGAACGCACACATATACCGTAGGCGCGAGACCCTCCTCGCATTCCTCCAGTCAGAGATGGCGCGCTCATACAAACCAGCATCACTGCGGCAGCTTTCGGTGCTCCTGTGCAATGATGAAAAGCGCACGAAGGCATTTGATGAGATGGGGGCCATGGAGGAGAGATTCGCGCCGCTGCGCGAGTTCTTCCTGTGGGTATCAAACCCGCCAAAGGGGATGAACGAGGCACACGCAGTTCATCTGCGTGTGAGGAAGGCAATCCGGGCCGCTGGCCCGGAAGAGAAGGTGCTTCTCCAACAGATCTGGAGCTCTTACAAGTCTCGAGACCTTTTCGAGCACCTTGCCATTTTCGACCCTGAGTCGGTGGCAACGGAGACAGTTGATGAGGCTGTGATGGCAGCGTCGGACTCCAAGTGGCAGGAGTTGTTTCCGGCGCTGTTCACGGACCCCGTGCTCCAACAACTGACGACATACAAGCAGCTCGACTTCGACGTCCTCTGCCAATTCCCTACCGCATCAGCGTTCTGGCACTTCCACCTCACCTCAGAGTTGGGAGACCTCGCCCAGGTTGTCACCTGCCTGCTAACCATGCCTGCCTCAGTGACTGGTGTCGACAGCATTTACTCGGTGGCGTCGAGTATGCTGACTGCTGCGGGCACTGCCCCGAAAACTTTCTGCAAGCGCCTGTTCACCCGTGCCAACGGTGACATTGAAGGGCGCTTTGCGGACCAGGAGCGGAAGGAAGCACTGCGTCTTCAGCGGGCTCGCCTCGCACTGGAAGGCGTTCTGCCAACCCACACTGGATGTGGGGACGACGACGACGATGACGAAGGCAGCGACGACGACGACAGAGATGAGGGCAACCTTGCTTCCTCTGGCGAAAACCTGATGACGGATGTGATTGATCTCGATCTGGTTTAATCACGGGGTAGAATGGGAGTGGGTGGGGGTGTGATATCTTTTTTCCTTTTTGTTTATGGCCCCGAGCGTGGGTGGGTCTTCACTCACTACCAGTCAAGTCTGGTTTCGCCCCCACGCTAAAATATTGCTCCAAATATTTCCTCGAGTGGCAGCTTGGAGGGGGGTCATAAAATGTCAGCAAACCCACTTTGTGCGTGACAGAGAAGGCAGGCATCAGAGTTCGCTCGGTGCGACCTCCACTAAACAAAAAAATGAACGTGTGTGTGTGTGTGCGCGGAGGGGGGGGGGCATTCTTGTCGAAAGCGAAGGTACTGGTGGTGGTGGGGGGGTCAAATATGACAAAGCGCTTGGGGAAGTGACATCAAGAACAAACAGGTACTGGTGGGGTAGGGGGGGGGGGGTGTTCATCCGAAAGCATGCGACGTGCTCCTGTGGTTGGCCTGGGGAGTGGGGGAGGGGGGGGTGTTTTGGGGGGAAGGCACACCTTTCTCTGGGGCCGTCAGACACACCAGCATGAGCGCTGCCAAAAAATCAGTCAACAGGGTGTATTGGTTCACTGTGACGTCCCCGTGAAGCAGCCCTACCCCAAGGAAATCCCCACTGAAAATCCCCGGTAATACGAAAACGGGTATTACCGGACCCGGTAATACCCCCGATTTTACCCGGTAATACCCGTTTTTGACCCGGTAATACCCGGTAATGGGGGCCGATTACCGGGTTTCCGGTAATACCCGGTAATACCGGTTACCCGTTAACGGGGCAGATTCATGGTATATCAACCAAAATCTGAAAAACCGTATACTTTAGTCGTTTACTTGGGCAGCAGCAATTTGTACATTTTTTTGACAATTTTGAGTTGTGACCCCACCGTGAATTCCGCGGTATACCTAGCAGTCAATTCCGCCCTGTTTCGAGTTCCGGAAATGCAGTCTGTTGGGTTCAAATTGGGATGCGGATGCGCATCCCAATTTGACTGGTGAGGTTGGCCGGGAAAAAAATATTTCAAAAAATCTCGGAAAGCTATGGTAGCAACGGAATCAAATGCGGCCAGAATCGGGGAAAAAGGTGTAGTGGAAGACAATTTACTCCCAGATGCAGTTCTCACCCCCCTTGGTAGGCTTTTGTACAGTGATTTTTTTGCTTCTTATTGCCTGCGAATCCACCACCTTCCATGCACAGGAAAACTCATCTGAATCATGTGAAACACAAACATGGCCTGTTTCAAATGCAAGAGTTCATGGAATGTCACCAACATCACCCTGCTTCCCCGGGCAGTGCAGAATGGCCTGAAGGCCCCCCACCCAGTGGTCTCGCTGGGGGTCGGGCAAACCAAAAAAGAGGTAGGGCACAGGGTGGGCCGAGCTCGCTCCGCAGGGGAAAAAGTGCAGCCCAACCCTACTCCGATTTCCCGCAGTATGATGCAAACAGGGCCACAGAACGTTTTCCCCCCAATTCGAAAGGCATCGGATGCTGCCGCCTTAGATCGTCCTGCTGGACCAAAAATCAGTAGTCAGGGGGTCTTGGGTTGCCATTGAGCACTTGCAAAACTGCAATCCCGAGTAACTTTGCCAGCGCGCCGTGTTCAGGAACGGCAGCAAAGCTAACAGGCTACATGGGGGGTCTGGGGGGCGGAGCCCCCCAGCCGCCGGAGGCCACGGTAGTGAACATCCTAAAATCCCTCGAAGGCTAATCCCCACACCGGTTGGTGCTGTTGCACATTCCAGGCGGGGATGATCCTTCGCTTGACCTGATGAGTGCCTGACGGTGCGCTTCGATGAGCACCACCAAGCCCCCAGCACCTGGTACACCTGCTCATGATGGCGTTGGGTTTTCATACGCTGCGCGTGAAAACTCGGCTACAAGGCCGAACCCAAAAGCCCCAAAATCTGACCCATCCGCAAAATTCGACGGGGAAAATATTGAGGTAGGGCCAAGGTAGGGCCGAGGTAGGGCCATGCCACCCCTGGCGGCCCACCCTCCCCAAAAATTACAGAAAAAGGGAGGTGGGGCCGCGGCCCCCCCTGCCAGCCCTGGCACGAGATCACTGCCCCCACCTCTCCCCTGACTTTCTCAATTGCTCCAGGATTTCGGCTATTTTCGGCTATTTTTGTGTACTTTGGGACCCCGTGTAGGAGGCCTTATACACCGCAAAAGTCACCGATTTTTTTTCCTGGGAAGGTTCTCACCAGGGTATAAGATAGACTTTTTTTCTGGCGCCGTTTTCCGGTTTTTCTGGTTTTGAAAATTTTTCGCGCGCGCCTTCGGCGCGCGCGACCCGCGCAAACCCTCCCAGAATCTGAGAGGGCCCGGTGCCTGCGCGCGTCCTGTCGTACTGAGGCTGCTTGGTGGGGCAGGCGCAGCAGCTGCTTTGAAAGTTTGGACTCTCGGCCAAAAAACCGGTCTGGTGCAATTTTTTTACGCAGGGGGGTCTGGGGGGCGGAGCCCCCCAGCCGCCGGAGGCCACGGTAGTGAACATCTGTTCCCTACAGTCTGGATTCGCTTGTAAGTAGGAAGGCTTCGCTGATCGCAGCCCGGCCAGCAGGAGATCACTGGTCCTTGAGGGTTCAACCTTCAGGGTGGAGGAGGACGGGGGAGCGACCACTCGTGACAGGTGTGCGTTGTGGGTGGAGTGGGTGCACGACAGAATGGCCAAAGGGTCCACGAGATCTCTGCACACATTCCGTTATCGAGGAGATGGGCTAGCTGTGACGACAGGCAACAAACAAATCTCATCTGTTAGTTGCCCCCAATAGGCTTGGCGACCTTCAAGACTGCTTGAAATTCGTTCGTGTTCTCGTCTCAGCCCTCCAGACAAGCAGATCTGTCTCGAGTTGGTGGGCTGTCGCCATGTATTCGATGGCACCGAGTGACGCTGCACAGAGGCAGACGACACGGTGAACTCCAGCGGAGGTTACCCTACCTCCGCTGGAGTACACCGTGTGTCTCCCATGAATCTCAACCAGCGGGAGTCTTAGCGTAAATTAGCTGGAAAATAGACTCCCGTCTTCAGTACAGACTGCAGTCTTAGACCCCTCTTAGACACTCGCTAGGGTGGCTGGAGTCCACCATGTGTGCACCTTCAAAACAGAAGAGACCTGCATGACGAGGGCATCACCACCCACCGGGCCACCCGCTAGGTCCATTTTTCTTCTCCGCTTCTCTGCCTTCTTTGGACTATTTGAGCTCTGTGCGGATCACGATGGGGTCACTTTCTATTTTTTTATGGCGTTTTTTCTGACTGTTCTACTGTCCCAAAGTCACAAAAAAACCCGCCAAAAATGAGACCGACCTTTTTTTTTTTTTCCAGAAAACCGGGAACCGGGAAACCCTGGTTTTGAAAACCGGAAAACCAGACCTATCTTATCCCCTGAATCTACGGAGCTCAACTCTCAAATTCCGTCAAAAACCGGGTCTTTTTGTGGCGATCCGCGGGGGTGAAATTCCGAAGAAAATATCGGCAAAAACAGTTTTTCCGAATTTCTCCACCGAAAAAAAAAATATTTTTTTGGAAAAATTATTGTCCTGAAAAGCGCCAATTCCGTACGTTACACGGTGGACTCCAGCGGGGGTAGGGTAACCCTTTTCGGGAGTCTCAACTAGGGGGAGTCCAACTCCCGCTAGCGGGAGTCTATACTCCCGCTAGGGGGAGTCTGACTCCCCCTAGCGGGAGTCTTTTCACCTATTTTCACTCATTTTTCCCATGATACCTATGCAATGTGGCACTCGTCACTGAAGTACAGCCACACCAAACGAAACGGACGTTTCCACCCATCCCAGCTCGCAGACCTGATTCACAAAAATGGGGAAGACGACAACGAAGCCGGCGGCAAAGTCGATTAAGAAGAAGAAGAGCGCAGAGAGTCCCGAGGCTGCGGAGGCGACGAACATTGTGCATGATTTTTGCACGGCCTTCCCTGTTAAAAAAGGGGGCAGTGTGCTGACACTGGGATCCATTAGAAGGCTCCTAGCAACGGTGTTGAGCAAGGAGCTCCACCAGCACAGCACCCAGGTGGCCAACGCAATCATCGCCATGTCTTCCCTGACATGGATAAGTTCGCTGTCAGGGAAGTCGCAACGATGCGGAAGGAGGGCGCTCTCCGTCATATACAAGGTGGAGGCGAAGTATGGCAAGGTGCAGGATACAAACGTGTCGTCGGGGGCAGCCTGAAGCCGCGAATGATCGCGACACGGGCGAACGGCTTGGCACCGTGGGTCTGGATAGATGCTGGAGTTCGGCCGGGTGAAACCGGAAGTCGCAGCAAAATTTGCCCCCCCAGATTTCTTCCTCAAACCCACCCGTGGGCTGATCCGGCCTTGCACGGTGGACTCCAGCGGGGGTAGGGTACCACTACCGGGTTTAACCCTTTTCGGGAGTCTCAACTAGGGGGAGTCCAACTCCCGCTAGCGGGAGTATAGATCAGCAGTGGGCAACAATGAGGCGATGCGGGGGGCGAGGGCACCGATGCTCACTGTGCGACATCCCAGAAGAACGCTGGTATCAACAGGTGCATCGATACCCGCACCTGACTCTCTCTGAGATGAAAGAGGCTGGCTACCCCTCCCTCTTGGCAGGTGTGCTTCCCAATGCCCGCTACGTCACCCAAGCACTCCATGACTGCAAGGGGCTCGCCATGCGGCTGATCAGGGTACTGGATGAGACAACAAAAAAAATATTCGACAAGACCTGTACAAACCTTGCACTGAATGTGTCGCAGAATGGGACAGGTGCTCAGTTCCGGAAGGTCGTGCTTGCCATGTCACAGGACACCACCTACAAGGGCTTGTTCCGCTACCTCTTTGTCTCCCTTGCAGACCTCATGCATTTCCGGTATGCAGACATCCCCTGGCGCTTCTGGGGATGCAAGGATGAGTCAGCCCGGATTCCCTTCTTGCGTGCTCGGATCTCAGGGCATATATTTCACTGGTTGATGGAGCATGCCGAAAAGGGATCAACGCGCAATGCCTACGTACACAGTCTCCATCATTGGTGGGCTCCAGAAGATGCAGTGCCTCTGCAGAACAACGACGAATTTGAAGAAGCAGAGAACGGACATCGCAAGAAAGATGCCGTTACAATCGCCAGCTCCGCAACTTACGAGAGAGATCTTGCGATGGCAGAAGAGAAGCGGCGCGCATCGGGCATGCCTTGGAAGGTTGCGCACCTGTCGCAGGACGGGATCCTCGGGTATAGAGAAGTCATCCTGTGTCCGTGTCTGCACACCCGACACGCTCATAGATTGGCTGTGTATGTTCTTTGCACACAGTTGACACAGCTGCAGAAGGGGTTTGTGCACTGCAACACACAGGACTTCGTTGAACCCATCAGCGCGCCCTACTTCCTGTTCCGGTTCCCCGAAGGACACCGCAAATTATCGCTCTGCTTGTGCAAAATGCCAATCCCGCTGGGGGCGACTTTCACACCATTCGTGTCATCCGAGGCGACTTTGAGCACGCTTGACCAACGCGCACAGCAGGAGGGGGATGACAGTTCTGACGAAGAAGATGAGGCCTGCAGGATGGCTTGTCTTGCCCAAGGTGTAACACAACTACGACAGGCGATGGCCGCACTTTGACACCTCAAATTCTAACCGCTCACCTCCGCAGGTGTAGCCGCTACCAGGAGGATAGGTAGGTAGTCCAGAGTCCGGGGAAACTGACAGAAGCAAAACAAGCCCCTCCCCATCCCTCTTCCACCATGATTTTACCCCCCACGCCAGTAGACTGTAACTATATCATGGGAAAAATGAATGAAAATAGGTGAAAAGACTCCCGCTAGGGGGAGTCAGACTCCCCCTAGCGGGAGTCTTTGACACCCGCTCAGACTCCCGCTCCCAGACTCCCGCTAGGGCCGCTGGAGTCCACCGTGTACACGATAAAAAAAATGTTGAAAAAGGTGTAGCGGGGTGCCATTTACTCAAAATTTTGAAAAAGTATACGGTTTTTCAGATTTTGGTTGATATATACGTAGTATACGCGGTGCTCGGGCGGTGGCGGATACCCGAGCCCAATGGGCTCTTTGAGGAAGGCATGGTACACCTGCTCCTTCTTGGCGGTGCCGGGGCAAACCCTGACACCACCCTCGCCAATGTGCACTGCACTTCGCTGCACCGCCCACAAAAACACGAATGTATAACGACATCAACCCTTCCCCCGCCAGGTCCTCTACGACCCACGCCTCAGCCCCCCTTCCGCTTCTTCCCCTCCTCAGGCATATATTGCAGTGAGGAGGGTATACACAGGCTGAGCCTGTGGCAAGGTGACCAACGGTACCGGTACCGTTGGTCACCTTGCCATCTTGTGCGCACGTCAAGGCTGCAGGACGATGGGAACGGGCGTGAGAGGTGATTGGGGAATGACTAAAGCCTTCCCACGGAGTACCAACAAAAAGGCCGAAAACCAGGGTATTCTGAGGGGGCCACGTATACGTATATATACGTATATATACGTATATATACGTATATATACGTATATATACGTATATATACGTATATATACGTATATATACGTATATATACGTATATATACGTATATATACGTATATATACGTATATATACGTATATATACGTATATATACGTATATATACGTATACGTATTATACGTATATTTCAACACTGCCTCTCACCGGGGGCTGCGACGAACACAAACCAACAATCGTGCACATCGTCCAAAAGGTTGCCCTTCCACGGAAGTGGGGGGAGAATCACAGATGGACTCAGAACCAAGCTTGGGGCGCGTCGACACCATCCGTGGGGGGTTCGGGTTCGCTGGTCTTCGGGGCAGCGGTGAACAGGCCACGGCGTTCTTCGACGCCGGTTGCGAGGGCGGCACAGTCCACCTCGTACAGGTCGAAGGTCTCACCAGCAGCGTCCAGCTGGCCTGCATGTGCTGCCAACCCGCGGCCCGTCAGCGCGGCCCCCACAGCCTCGTCCTGTGTGGCGAAGGCGACAGCGGCGCGTCCCTCCGCCCAGAAGCAGCACGACATGCATGCCTGCACACACGGTCCCACAGCAGTCACAAAGCGCTGCTCGCGTGTCCCGATGTAGCCGCTCAGAACTGTCCCGCTGCACAGACCGCACCGCAGCGCCGGTCCCGCCATCATGTTGACGAAGCGCAGTGCACCCTCGACGTGCCCAGCACACGGCGACAGCACGTTCCACGACACGAGCGCCGCAGTCCCGCACACGTTCAGCAGACGCCCGTCGCTGCGTGCCAGGCTGGCGAGCACCCGTGAGAGCTGTGAGTTAGCGACAGCCGTGACGTCTCCAGCCTTCCTCTGCTGGTTCTGCAGCACGAAGCCTGTCGTTGACGACACGATCTCGAGCAGGCGGTCGTCAAAGCGCTCCCCCAAGACAGCTATGCTGTTGGCACCTGACCTCAGAACCGACGACGCCCTCGAATGTGCAGACATGGCAGACTTGGAGCTGCCCAGGCTGGCTTCGCTGGAACCGCGTGACAGCGGGTTCACCACCACATTGCCCGACAGCACGGCTTGAATATGCTTACGTCGCTGTCGGAGCGACTGCGGCACCAGCAGCGACAGGGCGACACGGCGCTTGATGCCCTTCAGCTCACGCAACCCCAACGGAATGACTGCCGCCTGCCCGGTCCGCACGACTGCAAGGTCTGCGAGCACCTTGTCCTCCACAACCACACCGCCACCCACACCCTGTGCCTCCAGACGGGCAGCACGGTTGACTGTGGGTCCGAAGTAGTCATAGCGCTGCATCACTTCGTTCAGCTCCACGTTCACATCCCCGATCGTCACCCCCATGCGCACACGCAGCCCGCAGTACCCCGTGTCCATGTCGCGTTGGCACTGCACTAATTCCAGGAGGCTTTCAGGCCACGACGCACGAACCAACTCCTCCTGCGTCCGCAACGCAAACGCCAGTGCGGTGTCCAGGTCTGCGAACCCCGTCATGAAGGCATCCCCGATAGTCTTGACCTCGTACCCACCATGCGCAGCAATCTGTTCCCGCATCACCGCGTTGTGCATACGCAGCCCGACAGACATCCCGTCTGGACACGCCTCCCACAGGGCGGTAGACCCCTGGATGTCTGTGAACAGCACCGCAGCAGTGCCGCTGATCAGGCCTGGCGCATCCACGTCAGATACATCGTGCGGCACAGGGGCGGGTTCGAAGATGGCCTCCGGCATGAAGGTCTTGTACTCCTTCAGGTTGCTGAGCATCACACGCATGGCACGGTTCATGGCACGCAGCTCACGGATGAACGACTCGCCTTCGGGCATGACGTCCACCTTCATCACCGCCGCCTCCGTCATCAGCACTGCGTACCGTGCGAAGGGGCGTGTCAGCATGCTGTTGAAGACGAGGAACACGCCCACAGAGAAGAGTGCAATCACCACGATCACCAGCACCGTCTCGACTGTCTTCCGTTCCAGCTTCTTGTTCGTGTTGTCCTCCTGCACCGCAAGGTTGCTCATCGTCGCACGGTTGTTCTCGTCCACCTGACGCATGATGTCCTCGCGTGGCACCATCACAGCCACACTCCAAGTTGTTCCGTAGCGCTCAAACGCTGACGGCATTGCCTTCGCCGCCACAAACCACTTCCGGCTGGGCACGTCACGCACAAGCTCGCCAGCAGTGTGCAGCGACATCACCTCTGCAGCCGTCAGAGTCTCCGCGAACATCATGAGGTTGTCCATGCGCCCTTGGAAGTGCCGCCCTGCGTAGTACGGCGTGCGTTGATCACGGAAGACATCCATGTCTCTGCCGAAGTAAGCGCGACCGTAGAGCCGGCCATCCAAGAAGACGGAACAATGATGGTGAGCACTGAACCAGTGATTGCTGGCTGCTGTCACAACAGTGACAGTGGACCACTTGTTCACAGGCAACCCGCCAGGCACACCCTTCACACGGCAAGCTCTCTTCAGCACGTTGACGCTCAGCTCCCCATCAGCAAACACACGCACGTTCGTCTCACCTGCGAACGTCTGGGAGAACAGCTGTGACCCACGCACCTGCCGGTTCACCGCCACATCGTCAGGCCGCACACGCACGCTGATGGTGTAGTCCTTCACGTGTGTGAATGCAGGACGCACGAAGCATCCCAGTGCACCACCGCCAGGCGGGCGGCGTGCGACACACTCTGTCCCGTCCGACATCACAATCGACTCTGCGTACTCGGGCTCGTTGCTGGCCCACGCCTGCCCCACAGGGCTCGTGCGTGTCTTTGCCACGGCAGGCGCACCCACCGTCAGGTTGTTGTAGATGTGCAGCACGTTGGTGCCGTCGAACGTAAACACCTCGCGCCCGAGGTCGGTGTCCATCACTGTGCACGACCCGCACCCACCTCCACGCGACTCCGCCTTCACGTCCTCCCCGCTCTCGTCCACCGCCACCCCGCCGGCAACACGCAGCTTTGCGAGGTACAGGTGCTGGTGCGACCACTCGTCCTTCTGGTCGAACTCCCCGTTGTGCTCCACCCACCCGTTCTGCTGCTTGTCCAGGTAGTTCCCAAGTGACTTCACTTGCACCGATGGCATCGTGTGCACAGTGTGCATGCCCTGCACTCGACGATCATCGAGGTACCACCACACAGGGTCGAGGAATGTGAAAATACCCTCCTCGTAGAGATTGTCACCTGCCGAGTCCGCGAGCACTGCACCGTCGGTGTAGTCAACAAGCAGAGCTGTCACATTCTGAAGGATGCTGTCCTCCTCGACATCGTTGCGCACAGCCTCCCGAAGGATGCTCCCGATGGCGCTCAACACATGGGCAGCCTCGACGGTCCCCCAGTACACCCCTTGGGTGTTGAAGAAGGGCATCACCATGCTCAGGGTGTACTCACTCGTCAGGGGGTGCACATCAATGGAACGGCGTGCCACGTACCACAGCTTCTCCGACGGATGCGATGACGCGTTGAAGAGCGACAAGGGGCTCCGCCAACTACTCCCCAGGACGTTGCTGTAGTTGAAGCTTGAGGTTGGCAGGTTGCTGACCCAGTCCCAGATGGGAGGAAACTCTATGCTGTGAACGAGACCGTATGGAAAACCCGTTCGGTTTTTCGTCACGTCACCCGCCACCCCGTCACCACGATCTGCTTCTGTGCGGTAGTCGTTGATCATCGACGCAGAAGCAAAATACCCGTTTGTGGTGAGGAGGCGGACTGAGAGAGCACCGACACCACCGTAGTGAGAGAGTTTGCGGAAATCTGGGTAGAAGTCCAGGAAGCTCTGCCACGTGCCGTCGAAGCCAGAAGCAACAAACATGTGAGCCGTGGCGAAGAGTTCGGCTTCACCCACCATATTCTTGACAGATTCGCGTGTCCACTCCACAGTCATGACACGCATGCGCATGCTCAGGTCTTCCGCATTCTGCACAGCGTTGGCGTACGTTATATAGGCTGCCGCCCGCCCGTCCTGCACAGCTGTATCCATGGACTCCTGGCCTGCCGCAGACGTCAACACAAACGCAACTGCCGCCACGATGAGCAGCAGCGACAGGCTCAGCCCCATGCTGGCCACCCCCAGCGGCACAGACACACCGGAAGACCCTTTGTCGGCAGGCAGGTCCACCGCGTGTCTGTGTTGGTGGACGAACAGCAGCGCGAGAAGAATCACCTCGAGCACGATGAGCACCACGCACACAGTCACCACCGCATTGAAGCTGACAGTCGCAAGCGGCTCTGAAACAGGAGCTGGAACTTCCTCCTCCTTGAACGAGGATGGCGGCAGCGGTGTGATAATGCCGCCCACAGCCAGGTCCCCTGCACCCGGCATGGACCCCAAACCCGCCACCACCTGCACCTGTTCGGAAGCTGCCTTCAGTGCAGTGTAGTTCCAGTAGTCCATCGAGTGCACTGGGATCGTCACACCAAGCGACGGCCCTTCGGTGACGGTGGTGTGGTAACCCAACAACCGCGGAGCTGTGATGAATGCACGCACACCCTGCGACTGTGCCATACGCACCTGCGTGAAGGGAAGGCACGACCGGGACTCCAATACCACCACAATCTTCCCGGAAAGCTGTGCGTAGTCGCTGGCACTGCACCCGCCGTTGGGCAGGTCGGAAGCCACGACGACCTCGTCTGCCGCCGTCGCCAGAGGGAGCTGCACCGTGTTCTGCAGAAGTGTCTCGCGCTTGCGCGGCAGCAGCGTGTTGCCCCACAGGCACACAGACACTCCCGCAACACGCAGCTCCAGCGGACACCGCGAGCACAGTCGGTCCCGAGACAGCGGCATGTCGTTGCACATACCCGCCATGCGTGGGAACGGGCACCCGTCCCCGAGGTCTGCTTCACTCGCGCCGCTGATCTGTGGGAGCTCGTCGCAGCTGAAGACCACCTTCCCACGCACGGCCGCACCACGCTCCAGCGCCTCCCACAGCAGCAGGCTGTGGTGCCGCGGCATCACCGCAGACGGGAAGTCCTCCAGACCCCACCCGCTTCCCCAAGATGCGAACGTCTGCTTCACCCGATTCAGCTTGTAGGAGCTGGACTTGATGGACATGACGGCGCCGCCTGCACGCGCTGTGCGTGCCACAGAGGGGTCGTAGCACGTCGCCCCCTGCAACGCGATCTTCCCCGTCAGGTCGGGGCTGCCGTTCGAACCGCACGACTCCACACTCGCACTGATGTTCACGATGTCGTGCTCCACACCGTTCAGCGGGTGGTACAGGTCGATGTGTGCGTCGGGTGCGTAGGGATCGTAGTTGTTGTCGACAAGACACACCGTCATCCGCAGGTCGGCAGGCTGCGTGATCTCCAGACGGAAGTTGCACCGCTCGTGGCACTGTTCGGACGTCGCCCAGTTGTCCAGGGAACACACACGCCGCCTCTGGTCAGCTGACAACTTCTCCATCCTGTTCTTCTCGTTGGAACTACCGTCACTCAAGTTATGTTGGTGGGGTAAAATATTGGTGGGGTAAATATGTTGGTGGGGTAGTAATTTGGTGAATTTGGGGCTCTGAAAAAAGTTGGTGGGTTATTACCCCACCAACATTATTACCCCAGGGCGCGTTGTACTTGGCGATTTTTTCTGGCACCTGGGATTTGGAGCCCCCTGCCCACCCACCCCGACTGCGCGTACGCATGTGCGTACGCCGTCCGCACTTTCTGAAACCGCGCTGCGTACGCGTACGCAGAAATTGCGTACGGCTGGTATTCCAGGTCTCTCAGCACACAGTAGGCCACCCAGTAGGCTGAGCCCTGGCCTTTGCTTTTGCCCTGCACAGACGGTTCCTTCGCACAAGTGCAAAAGGTACGATTACCTACTCGAAGGCGGAAGGCTGCTGAGGTTGACGACCGATTTGGTGTGCGGACATGGCCGTCTCTTGTACTGCATAGACTGCCGTTTGCAGGCGCCGCACGCCCACGCGTACGCCGTATGCATTTTCTGGAAAACGTAGCCATCAGCCGGGCGCCTTAGGCGTTCGCCACGAAAACGGTAGTCAGTGATGCGCATTGGGGTAATAAATTGGTGGGGTAGATTTGTTGGTGGGGTAAATATGTTGGTGGGGTACTAATTTGGTGGATTTGGAGGTTCTGGAAGAAGTTGGTGGGTTATTACCCCACCAACATTACTTGAGTGACGGTAGGTATCTTCTCAACCGAAGCCCAGAACCGAGCGTCCCCCGCCTCAGACTTGCAGGACCCCATGTCAGTCGCACACTGAGGCTGCCCGCCTACTGCTGCCGCCCATACCACCACCACCCAGTGCATGACCCCACCTGACGGGGTCGCAGAGTAGATGCTGATAAGGCAGATGTTTGCCCCCTCCCTTCACTCGTTCTGCATGATGTGTCCGATGTCGTGTGATGTGCTTGGCCTGCGTTGTGCTTGAATGCTGTGTGTGCAGAGGAGGGGTTTGCTGGGAGTGAGTGGACTGACAGCTGTGCCCGTGGGGGAAATCGTACTCCTTTCGCTTTATTATAGACACCCTGTCCAGCAACTGTGGGTGAACAGTTCCGGACTACTTTTTGTTGAGCGCACACTTGCTGTCTCAAGGCTGTGTTGAGGCCCTGTGAAGTGGCATGAGGTGCTAATCCAAAGCTTCAGTCGTACGATTTCCTTCGTTACTTCGCGACTTCGCTACGCTTCGTCGCTCGTAACTAGTAATAATAAAATAGAAGTAGAAGGAAGGATGCTCCCCCTGGGGGTGGGGAGGGGAGGGGGGGGGGGGGCGGGTGGGTGAAATCAATCAGCCCAATTCCCCTCTGAGATGCAGGAAAATTAGCTGGCCTCCAGAACAAATTACGGATGCACACACAAGCCGCTCCCCGCAGTCGTGTGTGTGCCGCGTTTGGCGGGATCACAGAGGCAATGTACCCAGTTCTGGGGACCCAGCCATTATCTGGAAAATCTTGAGATAGCCTCACAACCTTTCGGCTCGACCAGAATCGTGTGTTGTGTGGGCAGGGCTGACCTGCACGACACAAAAAGAGTACCTCATGTGCGGGGAGGGAGTCGGCGGAGGGTGCAGCTGCGGTGCCCCGCCGACACGAACTGTACCACGAGAGATGGGTGCGGCACGGGCAGCTTCACTTGCACGGTGTCAACCTGCACAGTCCGATATTTATCACCAGAATGGAACGAAACGGGGGCCACCGACGAGATGACCAGGCACTGGTTGGTGGGTGGCGAGGGAACGACCGGACCACTGGACGGCCACGAGCAGGGGGTCTCAACAAGGAGTTTGCATCATGCGCCAAGGAAAGACAACAAAGGAAATGAGGAAGAAGCGGCAGTAGGCAATGCCACCGTGCGACTAAAAGAACCCGAAACAACAGCCCCTCTCACCGGGGGCTGCGACGAACACAAACCAACAATCGTGCACATCGTCCAAAAGGTTGCCCTTCCACGGAAGTGGGGGAAGAATCACAGATGGACTCAGAACCAAGCTTGGGGCGCGTCGACACCATCCGTGGGGGGTTCGGGTTCGCTGGTCTTCGGGGCAGCGGTGAACAGGCCACGGCGTTCCTCGGCGCCGGTTGCGAGGGCGGCACAGTCCACCTCGTACAGGTCGAAGGTCTCACCAGCAGCGTCCAGCTGGCCTGCATGTGCTGCCAACCCGCGGCCCGTCAGCGCGGCCTCCACAGCCTCGTCCTGTGTGGCGAAGGCGACAGCGGCGCGTCCCTCCGCCCAGAAGCAGCACGACATGCATGCCTGCACACACGGTCCCACAGCAGTCACAAAGCGCTGCTCGCGTGTCCCGATGTAGCCGCTCAGAACTGTCCCGCTGCACAGACCGCACCGCAGCGCCGGTCCCGCCATCATGTTGACGAAGCGCAGTGCACCCTCGACGTGCCCAGCACACGGCGACAGCACGTTCCACGACACGAGCGCCGCAGTCCCGCACACGTTCAGCAGACGCCCGTCGCTGCGTGCCAGGCTGGCGAGCACCCGTGAGAGCTGTGAGTTAGCGACAGCCGTGACGTCTCCAGCCTTCCTCTGCTGGTTCTGCAGCACGAAGCCTGTCGTTGACGACACGATCTTGAGCAGGCGGTCGTCAAAGAGATCGGGACCGAGGCTCCGATTGCGATGCCGGACCGGCTTCGCGTCTACGACATCTTGCGACGACCGGGAACTGGCTATGCTGTCTTCACTGCTCCAACGCTGCAGCGGGTTCACCACCACATTGCCCGACAGCACGGCTTGAATGTATTTTGTACGCTGTCGGAGCGACTGCGGCACCAGCAGCGACAGGGCGACACGGCGCTTGATACCCTTCAGCTCACGCAACCCCAACGGAATGACTGCCGCCTGCCCGGTCCGCACGACTGCAAGGTCTGCGAGCACCTTGTCCTCCACAACCACACCGCCACCCACACCCTGTGCCTCCAGACGGGCAGCACGGTTGACTGTGGGTCCGAAGTAGTCATAGCGCTGCATCACTTCGTTCAGCTCCACGTTCACATCCCCGATCGTCACCCCCATGCGCACACGCAGCCCGCAGTACCCCGTGTCCATGTCGCGCTGACAGTGCGCGAATGCCAAGAGGCTTTCAGGCCACGACGCACGAACCAACTCCTCCTGCGTCCGCAACGCAAACGCCAGTGCGGTGTCCAGGTCTGCAAACCCCGTCATGAAGGCATCCCCGATGCTCTTGACCTCGTACCCACCATGCGCAGAAATCTGTTCCCGCATCACCGCGTTATGCATACGCAGCCCGACAGACATCCCGTCTGGACACGCCTCGCACAGGGCGGTAGACCCCTGGATGTCTGTGAACAGCACCGCACCAGTGCCGCTGATCAGGCCTGGCGCATCCACGTCAGATACATCGTGCGGCACAGGAGCGGGTTCGAAGATGGCCTCCGGCATGAAGGTCTTGTACTCCTTCAGGTTGCTGAGCATCACACGCATGGCGCTGTTCATGGCACGCAGCTCACGGATGAACGACTCGCCTTCGGGCATGACGTCCACTTTCATCACTGCCGCCTCCGTCATCAGCACTGCGTACCGTGCGAAGGGGCGTGTCAGCATGCTGTTGAAGACGAGGAACACGCCCACAGAGAAGAGCGCAATCACCACGATTACCATCACAGTCTCGTTCGTCTTCCGTTCCAGCTTCTTGCTCGTGTTGTCCTCCTGCACCGCAAGGTTGCTCATCGTCGCACGGTTGTTCTCGTCCACCTGACGCATGATGTCCTCGCGTGGTACCATCACAGCAGTACTCCACGATGCACCCCGGCTGGAGCTGGCGTCCACGGGGATTGCCTTCGCCGCCACAAACCACTTCCGGCTGGGCACGTCACGCACAAGCTCGCCAGCAGTGTGCAGCGACATCACCTCTGCAGCCGTCAGAGTCTCCCCGAACATCATGAGGTTGTCCATGCGCCCTTGGAAGTGCCGCCCTGCGTAGTAAGGCTTCTCATGGTCAGGTGAAAGTGACAGCTCCCGGGTGTAGTAGGACTCACCGTGGTGCTGACCGTCGATGTACACCGCACATGTGGCGTGCTCTGCAGTGTACGCATACCGCTGGGTCACAAGCACAGTGATGGTGGACCACTTGTTCACAGGCAACCCGCCAGGCACACCCATCACACGGCAACCTCTTCTCAGCACGTTGACGCTCAGCTCCCCATCAGCAAACACACGCACGTTCGTCTCACCTGCGAACGTCTGGGAGAACAGCTGTGCCCCACGCACCTGCCGGTTCACCGCCACATCGTCAGGCCGCACACGCACGCTGATGGTGTAATGTTTCACGTGTGTGAATGCCGGACGCACGAAGCATCCCAGTGCACCACCGCCGGGCGGGCGGCGTGCGACACACTCTGTCCCGTCCGACATCACAATCGACTCTGCGTACTCGGGCTCGTTGCTGGCCCACGCCTGCCCCACAGGGCTCGTGCGTGTCTTCGCCACGGCAGGCGCACCCACCGTCAGGTTGTTGTAGATGTGCAGCACGTTGGTGCCGTCGAACGCAAACACCTCGCGCCCGAGATCGGTGTCCATCACTGTGCACGACCCGCACCCACCCCCACGCGACTCCGCCTTCACGTCCTCCCCGCTCTCGTCCACCGCCACCCCGCCGGCAACACGCAGCTTCGCGAGGTACAGGTGCTGGTGCGACCACTCGTCCTTCTGGTCGAACTCCCCGTTGTGCTCCACCCACCCGTTCTGCTGCTTGTCCAGGTAGTTCCCAACTGACTTCACGTGCACCGATGGCATCGTGTGCACAGTGTGCATGCCCTGCACTCGACGATCATCGAGGTACCACCAGATAGGGTGTCGAAACATGAAGACGGCCTCCTCGTACACATTGTCACCTGCCGAGTCTGCAAGCACTGCACCGTCGGTGTAGTCAACAAGCAGTGCTGTCATGTTGAGTTGGACACCCCTTCCCTGGACCGCAATCTTCATGATCCAACCGATGCTGGACAGTGATGTGGTTGACTCGATAGTGCCCCAGAACTGCCCGTCCTTGTTGAAGAAGGGCATGAACATCGTGAGGCCGTATGATCCAGCGATGTCGACCTCATCACGGTGCCGTCCCACCTCCCAGACACGCTGATCGGGACTGTCAGACATGTTGAAATGTGAAAGTGGCCGGTACCACAAATCGCCAACCGCGGTCGAAATCATGATGTCGTCAAGCTTGAGAAAGCCGTACGGGAAGCCTGTGTTGTTTGTGGCCACGTCACCCGCCACACCGTCATCACGCTCTGCCTCCGTGCGGTAGTCGTTGATCAGGAACTCGTGAAAGTAAAACCCATTTGTCGTCACGATCCGGACGCGCCCCCTTTCCACCGTCTGCCGTGACAGTCGCCGCAGAAGGGGGAAGGTGTGTCTGAAGGAAGCCCATGTGCCATCAAAATCCATTGCCACAGCTGCGTGGACACGCGCCTCAGAATCGAAAGTGAGGAGAGTCACTCGAACGCTCTCGAGCGCCCGTGCAATGATGCTGAGGAGGATCTGCATACTAAGGTCTTCCGCGTTCTGCACAGCATTGGCGTAAGTTGTATAGGCTGCCGCCCGCCCGTCCTGCACAGCTGTGTCCATGGACTCCTGCCCTGCCGCAGACGTCAACACAAACGCAACTGCCGCCACGATGAGCAGCAGCGACAGGCTCAGCCCCATGCTGGCCACCCCCAGCGGCACAGACACACCGGAAGACCCTTCGTCGGCAGGCAGGTCCACCGCGTGTCTGTGTTGGTGGACGAACAGCAGCGCAAGAAGAATCACCTCGAGCACGATGAGCACCACGCACACAGTTACCACCGCGTTCCACATACCCGTGGACACTGTTGCGACGACAAACAGCGATGCTGCCTTTTCTGTGATGCCGAAAGTTGGCGGCGGCAGCGGTGCGATAATGCCGCCCACAGCCAGGTCCCCTGCACCCGGCATGGACCCCAAACCCGCCACCACCTGCACCTGTTCGGAAGCTGCCTTCAGTGCAGTGTAGTTCCAGTAGTCCATCGAGTGCACTGGGATCGTCACACCAAGCGACGGCCCTTCAGCTACGGTAATGAGTCGATAGTCCAGCCGCGGAGCTGTGATGAATGCACGCACACCCTGCGACTGTGCCATACGCACCTGCGTGAAGGGAAGGCACGACCGGGACTCCAATACCACCACGATCTTCCCGGAAAGCTGTGCGTAGTCGCTGGCACTGCACCCGCCGTTGGGCAGGTCGGAAGCCACGACGACCTCGTCTGCCGCCGTCGCCAGAGGGAGCTGCACCGTGTTCTGCAGCAGCGTCTCGCGCTTGCGCGGCAGCAGCGTGTTGCCCCACAGGCACACAAACACTCCCGCAACACGCAGCTCCAGCGGACACCGCGAGCACAGTCGGTCCCGAGACAGCGGCATGTCGTTGCACATTCCCGCCATGCGTGGGAACGGGCACCCGTCTCCGAGGTCTGCTTCACTCGCACCGCTGATCTGTGGGAGCTCGTCGCAGCTGAAGACCACCTTCCCACGCACGGCCGCACCACGCTCCAGCGCCTCCCACAGCAGCAGGCTGTGGTGCCGCGGCATCACCGCAGACGGGAAGTCTTCCAGACCCCACCCGCTTCCCCAAGATGCGAATGTCTGCTTCACCCGATTCAGCTTGTAGGAGCTGGACTTGATGGACATGACGGCACCGCCTGCACGCGCTGTGCGTGCCACAGAGGGGTCGTAGCACGTCGCCCCCTGCAACGCGATCTTCCCCGTCAGGTCGGGGCTGCCGTTCGAACCGCACGACTCCACACTCGCACTGATGTTCACGATGTCGTGCTCCACACCGTTCAGCGGGTGGTACAGGTCGATGTGTGCGTCGGGTGCGTAGGGATCGTAGTTGTTGTCGACAAGACACACCGTCATCCGCAGGTCGGCAGGCTGCGTGATCTCCAGACGGAAGTTGCACCGCTCGTGGCACTGGTCAGACGTCGCCCAGCTGTCCAGGGAGCACACACTCTGTCGCTGCTTGGTGTGGAATGCGGGAAAGGGGTACGTGCTGTAGTCCAAGTCAAACCAATTATTCGAGAATACCCCGTCGCCGACGAGGTATTGACAAGCCCCCATGTCCGATGCACATTGCCTCTCCGCCCCGACTACGCCTGCCACGATGCAGACGAACCACATCTGGGCATCTCCCTGTGTGGGTGTTGTGTGGGGTCCGAGGGATCACCTTGCAAAGGCAAAGCCAACACATGACGAGCATGAGGATGCCAAGACCTGGAAATAGTACTCCCGCCGCTCTGTGCCAACGGGAGAGATTGCCAACCCCTGTGTCACTTGGTTGCCGTGTTTGAGCGCGCCAGCCTGTCCTCGAGACAGGTGTCTCCATCAAAGTTTGATCGATATAACCTGTTGACCAGCACCAACAAATCTGAGCCAAGCTCTGCATGGGTGCCCTGGTATGCACCTCGCACCTCGCGACCGTCACAGGGCAGGCCAACACGGATAACGGAAAATGTGAGTCTGCGAAAGCTTCGTGGAATGCTCCAGGGTTGGCGGCGGCCGAGGGGGTGGGGGTAGGGGTGTGTGAGGGGTGTCCGCAGACTTCGTTCATTTTGGGTTCCAACTTCCCGACTTGTGACCCACACACGCCCTAATTTGTGTCTCTGTCGATGCCATTTGACCCCCCCCCCCCCTCCCCTGAGGGGGGTGCATAACCCAGAACTCTCTGCCCGCGACGAGGTGGCTTTGAGAAGATCAGTAGAACGTGAGACAAAGGAACGTGCCCCCCCCCCCCCCCTTCCTTCCTTCAACAGAATGAGCTTGAGAGCAGGGAATGCAACGATTAGGGAAGTGCCCTTGTGATTGCCATCACACACTCACACACACACAGTGGCTGTGGTTCAATCTCACACCACACTGATCAACGCACTGTCACCAAAAAAACGGCTTATCACCCCCTCCGCCTCTCCATTCCAAAGGCGAGAAACAGGGAGCTGTGCCCACAATACCTGTCTGTGAAGTGATCCGGTATTGACACGCAGTGACAAAACGCAGCAGAGCATCTGTTGTGTGATGGGATTTGCATGGCCTGGTCTCCGCAACAGAGTAGCGTCGCCGCTTGAGCGGCCACCCCAGAGGAGGCAGCTCACTATCAAAGATACGAGATTCGCACTTTGCAATGCAGTTCACTGGCGGCGAGCTTCTTGACATATTGTGCGAAGCCAGACAGCTCCCAGATACCTTTTTTTTTGCACATAACACACCTGTGTGGTACGGGAAATGCTACGAGGAACGCGATGGACTCGGGACTGCTGCTGGCCTCTCTTGCTATGGTTTACTTATGTTTCGTGCTCCACCTGCTCCACCTCATTCTGCACTTCAGATGATCCACTTCACGTGGGTTACGGGGTTTGGGACAACGATGATATGTTGTGTCCGACGACAAGGTAAGGTAAGCTCATCGAGGTACACCAAACCGGAGTTGTCAAATCAAAAAAGACACACCGCCCGAGAGGCAATTGGTGTGACACAACAGCGATGACACAACCACTCTGCCCGAGGGGGCGCGTTTTTAGCGACCGAGACCTCCTCTCCTGACTGAGGGACACACGATCTGACCGTCTGAGAGACGCAGCATTCTACCCTGCCCGAGGGGCACCCACTCTCCTGACCGAGAGACACGCAGTCTTGCCCGAGGGGCACCTGGTTTCCTGACCGAGACAATATTCTGCCCGAGGGGCACTCACTCTCCCGACCGAGAGACACGCAGTTTTGCCCGAGGGGCACCTGTTCTCCTGACCGAGACAATATTCTGCCCGAGGGGCACTCACTCTCCCGACCGAGAGACACGCAGTTTTGCCCGAGGGGCACCTGTTCTCCTGACCGAGACAATATTCTGCCCGAGGGGCACCCACTCTCCCGACCGAGAGACGCAGCATCTCGCCCGAGGGGCACCTGTTCTCCTGACCGAGACAAAAATTTTGCCCGAGGGGCACCCACTCTCCCGACCGAGAGACACGCAGTCTTGCCCGAGGGGCACCTGTTCTCCTGACCGAGACAATATTCTGCCCGAGGGGCATCCACTCTCCCGACCGAGAGACGCAGCATCTAGCCCGAGGGGCACCTGTTCTCCTGACCGAGACAATATTCTGCCCGAGGGGCACTCACTCTCCCGACCGAGAGACACGCAGTTTTGCCCGAGGGGCACCCGTTATCCTGACCGAGACAAAACTATGCCCGAGGGGCACCCACTCTCCCGACCGAGAGACGCAGCATCTCGCCCGAGGGGCACCTGTTCTCCTGACCGAGACAAAGATTTTGCCCGAGGGGCACCCGCTCTCCCGACCGAGAGATACACAATCTTGCCCGAGGGGCACCAAATCCCGACCGAGAAGACGACCCTCACACCATGCTCGTGTCAGGTCTCAAGAGGGCTGAAGCCGCGGTTGAGGACAACAACACCCCCACGCACTGGTTCTAATAAATGACGGCGAGGTGCACGGGGGGATCAGCACGAAGGAGGGGCGCAAAAAGATGGGGATGATGACGCCGTGGTGTTCAAGGTGGTCCTCCGCCGCTTATGAACGTGACAGCGGGACAGCGCTGCGCCCGTGGCCGCAGCGGATTGAGGACATTCCCATCAGCCATCGAGACTATCACCGCGCCTCGCCGAAAACCTGCTTCACGCTTGATCGCGCTCAAGGTTTCCAAACGCATACTTCAGCTGGAGGTTCCGTCACAGAGGCGCTGACAAAGGCGGGACCAAGAGCAACAGTCGGGTGCTGATAAATGGGTCGATACTGATGCAGCAAAGTGACGTCAGTGATATCCAACTCCTACTTTCCTGACCGAGACACGATCTTGCCGAGGAGCATCGGACCGAGACACCCACTTCTGCCTGAGAGGCACCTAGCCGAGACGCATTTTTCCTGCCCGAGGGGCATCTCGCCGAGACATTACCTGCCTGAGGGGCACCTGGCCACGACATACCTACAGCTTACGCTTGCGGGGCACCCTGCCTGAGGAGCACCTGGCCAAGACATACATTTCCGCCTACGAGGCACCCTGCCCGAGGGGCACCTGGTCAAGACACACACTTCCGCCTACGGGGCACCCTGCCCGAGGGGCACCTGGCCAAGACAGACACCTCTGCCTACGAGGCACCCTGCCCGAGGGGCACCTGGCCAAGACAGACACTTCCGCCTACGAGGCACCCTGCCCGAGGGGCACCTGGCCAAGACAGACACTTCCGCCTACGAGGCACCCTGCCCGAGGGGCACCTGGCCAAGACAGACACTTCCGCCTACGAGGCACCCTGCCCGAGGGGCACCTGGTCAAGACACACACTTCCGCCTACGGGGCACCCTGCCCGAGGGGCACCTGGCCAAGACAGACACCTCTGCCTACGAGGCACCCTGCCCGAGGGGCACCTGGCCAAGACAGACACTTCCGCCTACGAGGCACCCTGCCCGAGGGGCACCTGGCCAAGACATACACTTCCGCCTACGAGGCACCCTGCCCGAGGGGCACCTGGTCAAGACATACATTTCCGCCTACGGGGCACCCTGCCTGAGGGGCATCTGGCCGCGACATACACTTCCGCCTACGGGGCACCCTGCCTGAGGGGCACCTGGCCAAGACGCACATTCATGCCCGAGGGACACCGGGCCGAGACATTACATTCCCTGCCTGAGGGACACCTGGCCGAGACACATTCCTGCCGAGGGGCACTCACTCCCGACCGCGAGACGCAGGATTTTGCCTGAGGGGCACCTCCTCTCCTGACCGAGACACAACCCCGCCCAGCACAGTGCCGAGGGGCATTTACGCTTTCGACTGGAATACCGAGCCTGACCCGGGGAGACACAATCGTGCCACAATCGTGAGGGGCATACTCTCTTGATTGAGAAATACACCTTTTTTGCCCGAGCGACGGCACCTGAAGGCGGAAGGGTGGCCTGTCACACACAGCCTGCCAGATCCAGCTCGAGCGCGGTGACGCGACGTGAGCTTTCCGAGGGCGACAGTTTTCGTGTACCAATGCAACGCCCCCGGACACGCCCCCGAGAAGCCGGCACGTCTGTCGTGCCCAGCTTATCTGCGCGAATGCCGACTACGCGCACCCCGGCGTCAAGCGGATGCCCGCACACGCCCCAAGCGGGGCATACTCCGTCGAAGCATAGTCTTCCTGCCGGGGGACACACGTTCAAGCCTGCATTATTCACAGGGGTCAGGGGGAGTTCCGGGCGTCTGGGGCCCGGTGTTGAGACGTACGACCTCACAGTTCCATGCAGGGAAGGGGAGCTGCTGACTGGACACCTGCGAGGTGCCGTGGGACATACACAGAGATCAGGTATCCAACACAGCCGAGACGCTCTCCCAAGCTGCACTGCTCGGGGAGCAAAAGAAGCAGCGACTGAGAGACGCGTCCGCATCGCCTGTGTCAGCGGTGCCGCCGCTGAGGGGGTCCACCGAAACCGCAGCCATGGCAGCGGGCCGAGATCATTCCACAAGGTTGGGGGGCAGTCGGCCAGTCTTCCCGAGTACCCAGCAGCCTACTCGACAAGCCCGAACAGCGACTGCAGCGTGCGACAAGCTCCGGTCCGCGGGGACTCACCTCTCTCATTAAGAAGGCGACTCCGAGAATCCTTCTGGCATGCCCACACCTCCAGGGCCTCGAATTTCCTCACGCACCGGGAAATACGCCCTCCACACTGAGTCCGGGCGTTACCACTGAATCGACGCCACGTGGGGCCACAGGGCCTCCGTTTGATGCGCTGTCTACGAGGCGGGCGATGGGGCAGGTACAGTGGGGATCAGCCCAGTGGGAAGGGGGCCGCAGGAACGTGTTGTCCACCGCTCGAGCGGAGTTCAGGAGACGACAGTGCGCGCGATCGCCCTCGTTCACCCAGAAGGGCCGGCACCTCTCACACCTACCCCTGGGCACTCCATGCAGCGTCTCCAGTGCGCCATGAAGAGGCGCGTTGGGCTTCACCCCGCAACTCGCTCGCAGCCAGCGAAGACCGGAGAGGACACAGAGAGCCACAGAGCGATCGAGATCACGCCGGAAAGCACCGGGTGTTGGCCGGGCTCCCGAAGGGCGAGAGTTTAAGACGGCCGGACAGTAGACTGCTGCGGAGGAGCTGGGAGGCGAGTTTCAGACTGTGATTTCTCGATCCGCCGAGCCCTGTCCCCAGGCGAGAGCTGCCGGGTCATGGTGGCTGAATATGCACGAGCGTCGCGGTGGTGGTGCTGGGAGCGCACCAGAGGACTGTCACGCTGAGGGGCTGGGCATGGCCACTGACTACCTGGATACGGCCGTCTCAGTGCATCGCCCGGGGTGCAAAACGACATCGAGGATGTCAGGAAGAAGGGTCATGTGGGCACACACCAATATGTCGGAGACGTGAAGAAGCCTCGAGGGGAAGGGTTCCCCAGGGGATGGAGGATCCCGAAGAGGTACAGGGTGAGGATTCAAATACCCGGAGTGGGAAACGCACCAGACGTCGGGGGTCAGCCAAGAGCGGGTGGTTGCAGCACAGGCGGGGCTGTGTGCAACCTTTGCCCCCTTAGTTTCGCCGGGTTGAGACGCATTAACTCTCTCGCCGGGTGCGGCAACTGGAGAGACAGGCATGTTGTCGATAGGGCACACCAAGAATCACGAGGCTGACCACACGACGGCGGCACACGGCCGAGGCAGGCGGATCCCCTCAGCGAGTGAGGTTCGATCGTTTTCCGTACAAGGTGCTCGTGACAACGTAGAAAGCGGTACATTACCATCGGAGGGATGCATACGATGGGCGACGGAGCCTGATCACTTCAATAGTAGACCGTTCGCGCGGCGTCCCTAAGTCCTTGGGTCCTAAGGGTCCTGGGTGGAAGCGTCCAATGCAACACTCACAGCATAGAGGCCAAGTGTTTCTCGTAGTATTTTGCACATAACACACCTGTGTGGTACGGGAAATGCTACGAGGAACGCGATGGACTCGGGACTGCTGCTGGCCTCTCTTGCTATGGTTTACTTATGTTTCGTGCTCCACCTGCTCCACCTCATTCTGCACTTCAGATGATCCACTTCACGTGGGTTACGGGGTTTGGGACAACGATGATATGTTGTGTCCGACGACAAGGTAAGGTAAGCTCATCGAGGTACACCAAACCGGAGTTGTCAAATCAAAAAAAAAATATGGGGGGGGGGTTTTTCAAAGTGCAAGAGGTGGAGCCCGTTCAACAGGTGGAAGCGTCCAATGCAACACTCACAGCATAGAGGCCAAGTGTTTCTCGTAGTATTTGCCGAAGAAATATAGTTTGCCGAAAATAGCAGCGAAAGATCGCCATCAGGGGGAGGGGGGGATAATGAAACCGCCCCCCCACCCCCCCCCCCCCCCCAGGGAAAACCTTAAGGGGGGAAAATTACGGGATTTTTCACATAGGCGAGGAACACGCACAAAATGGCAGTAAACTTGAAACCCCGGCCCCTGGGAGTATTTGGGGGCGGTCTGGGTGGTTTTTGGGGGTATTTGGCCACTTCTGAGCCAATCCGTGACCATGCTCAAAAAATTGTCATGGTTTGGTTCCGGCCCCCTCATCCGAACCACCCTTCCGAGCCCGTCCCGCCCAACTTGCCCGCAACATTCCGCCTTTTCTTGTCTTGGGTGGGCACTGATACCTTCGGTTCAATTTGGGGGCAAATGAGTGTGACAAGCTTGGGAAGGAGCGTCTTCTCGCCAGCATTTCCTGATAACGCTTGCTGCAGCGTCCACTGACCACTGCGCCTGGCGGTTTGTACACCGAATATGGCTTTGGAACCCGCACCGGCATTTTTTCCAAAGACGCCAGTCCCAAAATCCACTCGCGCACCGTCTCCGGCCTCTCCTTTCCATCTGCGGCTGAGTTCCCCAGCATTCTGGCCGTCGTCCGGCATCTCTTTTAGCTCTTTCAGTGCTGCAATGAAGAGCGCGTAAGTGGGGGTGACGGTGCAGAGGACGGGGATCATCGTCACTGAGAAGTGTCACTGCAGTGTCGTAGAGCCGGGGTGCCACAGTTGATACACCACACCCACTTCGCTGTTGCCGTTTCCTCTGATGAAGTCCCCGATGCATCCGACACTTCGGGTAGGGCACATAACAACGCCTCCCGAGCGACGCCCTTGCATTCGCAGACACATCCCGGTTTTTGTTGAGGATATCGGCAGAAACCTGACAGAACACTCGCTGAAATGCCATTTTTTTTGGCCCGGTAGTGCTCAGATGCCTCATCAGAGGCGGCAGAACGTGGTACATGACGGGGGATGTTGATGACGCAGGTGACAGGGTGCACGGGAGACTCAGCCAGGGAGGGGTTCGGTACCAAACCATGACACTTTTTTCAACACAGCGTTTCAGCCGCGTTCCGGGGCACCAAAGTGGGTGTCCCACACACAGGGGCGGTTTTTGGGGTGGTCTGGCCACTTTTTCAGCATTTTTGGGGGGTTTAGGGTGGAAAATTGCCTATGTCGAAAAATGTCGTAATTTTGACGGATTTCGGTACCTTAAGACGGTCCCTACCCCCCCCCCCCCCCCTCGCTGTGTGGCTGAAGCGCCCCTATCCTATAGCAACTCTGGGGAATACTCAGCTCCGCATTGATCAGCCTTCATTTGTTGGGCGCCCCGGGTTTGGCGCACAAACAACGCCTCATCGGCTTTCGTAAGGGTGAGGGTGGGAGGGGTTCAAGGCAACGAGGCAGCATGTCGCTGCACTCGACACGTGGGGCGGTGGGGTGTGGGTGTCTAATATTCACACCGGGATTCTCGGGGCGGGGGGGAAATCCGGGTTTCAACGGCGAAACAAACGGCGTGGTGCCGTAAAAACCCCCGTAATGCGAGACACCTCCCCCACCCCCCTGTCTTCCCCAACCCAGCTCTCCCTTCTTCCCCCCTGCAATAAGATTCAGCTCAGAGGGAGTGATGAACGAGAGGGTTTGTTACGGTGACTTGCCATCACACACTCGTTCAACCTCAGTGGGACATCCAATTCCCCCATATTTCGTTCTTCGTTCGCAGTCAAAAAATCCCCCTTTTTTACGGGCGAGACCAGTGACTCACAGACATCTTTTTGTGTTCAGTGCAGGCCTCACCTGATGTGGAAGCCCTGGTGGTGTCTCTGGCATGCTTCCACACTCCCACAACATCTCTTCATTTTTTGAACAACGTGTTGCAGTATGACCAGGAATACCACCGCGTTTCTTGTCATATCTCGCCTTGAAGTTGAAAGCGAGTTTGCAACCACTATTTTTGGCCGTGTCCCTAGACAGCATCCGGTGGGAGGGGCCTGCTTAGAGGGGGTGGGGGGTCTTGAAATCGAAGTAAGGTTCAGAAGGAAGCACAAGGATGATCTGCCAAATGTGAATCCATCCTGGCGGGAGGCGGCATCCCAGTTGAAAGGCAGTGCTCAAGATGTGGGCCCTCTGTCAGTCCCTCCAAAAAAAAATCGGCACAAACAACACAACACCCCCAAACGGGGTAACGGGGGGAGGCACGAGGCAAGGTGGTGTGGCCAATGTGGTGTGCCTAGAGGCGCCGTCGAGACCTGCCGCCTTTGCGCCACACAATGGCCGGAAAGTTCAGTTGGGTTGGTTTGTATTTTGCACAGGATATAAAGAAGATGGGCGGGTCGGGGTGGGGTGTAGGGTAGGGGGAAGGAACGTGCAGAAAGGAATGCCCTGTACCTTCAACGGATGTATAGTGCTGGCGTGAGACAATAATTCACGCACTATTGGGGAACGCGCCGCCTGTGAACAGGTGGTGGCGGACAGTTTACAATGAACAGGCGGGTGCAATAAACAGATGGCAGGAGGTACAACCCGCGAAACTGCTGTACACTGGAAACTCCCATGTCAACCAGCGACGAAAGAAATACAGTATACATAGTGTCATAACGGCCGTCATGGAGGGAGTGGATTTTCTGAGAATTCACTACCTCAGTTCCCGCTACCGAAATATAAAAACGGCCGTTTTCATGTTTTGTTGGCGAAAAAACGGCCGTTTTTTTCCCCCTCCTATTTTCCTTTGGGGATTCGCCTCCTGCTTACCGTACCGAGCTGAGGAAACACACTTGACAACTCCCTGTTGCCTGCACATGACATTGGGCACTGCGATTCTCTGTCGACTGTACAAAGAAAAATGGCTTCCGCCCTGCCTGTCGCTCGACAAGCAGCAGACACCCGAGAGCAGAGAGGAGTGTAGCAGCCCGGTTCGCCCCCGGGTTGTCCCAGAAATCCAGCACACCCTCGGAACGTGGTGGCCTAGTCGTAGATCACCCAGGCCCTGCTCGTGACCTCCCCGAAACAGAGGGGAGGTGGCACCGGAGTTCTGACACCCCTACGACTCATGCGGCCGTACGCGCTCGGGCACAGACGGCGGACCGCAAACCAGAAGGACTTCCCTGATTCCGTGCCGTCCCACCTTCTGCGCATGCGGTCGCCAGCCCAGGCCAGCTCCCCTGCCAGGGGCACTGGGGGGTCGTACTTCCCCACCTCAGACACTTTCTCGATGACATTCTCAATGTCGGTGTACACTGCGTCGACAGGGGCACGCCGTTGGCACACCCAGCTGCGCATCGCAGTACTTCTGGAGCAGCGATGCGAGGGGTGCCGTCAGGCGGACGGCGGCCTGCAGGTGGGACTCGAGCCCAGCGATTTCGTGGGCATCTCTGCCAACCGCAGAAGCGACGCACACGTAGCAGGGCCGCTGTCCTGCAGCGGGCCCGGAAGATTGTATAAATGCCCGGGGACGTGGTGCAAGGTGCAGATCCACTCAAGCGGTGCAGGTAGTGTGTGTCGGAGAGAAGCGGGATCGCACGGCTGGTGGTGCCGTCTTGCTCGCCTGCTTCTCCCTCTCAGCTGCGTCAGAGATGTGGCACAGCACATCCTTCAGCGCCAGTGCGGTCGTGAACCCATCCAGCTGGTGCTGCATATTGCCCGGGATGATCGCCCGTGCCTTCGGGAATAAATCAGCGAAGGCGGTGTCCTTCTCATCCGGGGTGCTGTCGCCGAGATCAAGGGAAAGCTCTGTCGGAAGAGCCCTGATGCCAGTGAGCGACACCCACCTCTGCCTGCACGGTCATCTACGACACACGTGCCTAGATTGGCCGCAACCAGGTTCAGCCCCTCCTCGGGACACACTTCTTGACAGCATCATGCACCACGCCAGCCGGTGATCCGGTGAACAACGCACCTCGGGCGATCCGAAGTTGCAAGCCTGCCACTGAGGGTATCGCACTCCGACAGCGCCAGCTGTTTCCCTGGCTCTGCACTTTCAACGCTGCGTTCTTCTTCTTCTTGATATGGCGCGGTCCGTCAAAGTGGTCCACGAAGTCTGAACTCTTCGCATCATACTTGAAGGCGCGCTCACAATGCTTGCTGCAGGGTATCCCTTGCAGTGGGGAGGCACTCCTGGTGGTGGGATCTCGCCTGCTGACCCACGCCCCATACAAAATTCCCAGGCAAAAAAAACGGCCGTTTTTTAAAATGCTGAAAATCAGCGGCCGTTTTTGCAAGTCCACAAAATACAAGGGATTTTTTAAAACGGCCGCTATGCAACCATGAGTATAGCTTATAAATTATACGCCCATAATTCGCGGACGGGTATTTTATGGACCTCTAATTTATGGACAATTAATTCTTCCGGATTTTCCGGGGGGGAGGGCCAATAATTATTTTTATTTTTGGAGGGGGGGGGGGGGTGCGAGCGGAGCGAGCACGGTACGGTACTGCCAAAGTCGGGTGGTCGTTTTTCAGAGGGGGTCCAGTCACGCGTGTCCTTTCCATGTGACAGGCCGAGTCGATCTGCAGGTCCTGTGTGGAAAAAGAAAAAGTGAAAGCGCAATGGCACCATGTGACTAAAAGCCCAAGATAGCATCCCTTCTCACAGAGGTGCGCAGTCATCCGTCAGTCGACGGATCTCATCCGCAGTCAGGCCACGCCCGAGAGCGACCACCTCCTCGTCCATCGTTCTCCTGCTGCTTGGCAGCAGCAACCATCTAACCAGCAATGTCCATTGTTGGTGTGTTTGGTTGTAACCTTCAAGGTGGGGATGTGATGGCCAAGCAAAGAGAGTTTACCAACCAAGGAAATATGGACACATGATTTGTGGATTTATAATTTATAGACAATTAATTTCTGCGGGGGTGTGTCCATAAATTAAAAATCCATAAATATTAGGCTATACCATGAATCTGCCCCGTTAACGGGTAACCGGTATTACCGGGTATTACCGGAAACCCGGTAATCGGCCTCCATTACCGGGTATTACCGGGTCAAAAACGGGTATTACCGGGTAAAATTGGGGGTATTACCGGGTCCGGTAATACCCGTTTTCGTATTACCGGGGATTTTCCGTGGGGATTTCCTTGGTACAGGGATGGTTCGTGGGGTGTCGCAGTGAATCAACTGCAGGGTTCTGGCCATCTTCCGTCTGGCAGTCCAAGGGAAGGTGCGCGGGGGGAATGTCAGGTGTTAGGTGACCCCCCTGCGTTATTCTGAAGGCCAGCCTCTGCAGCCCCTCCTGTCCCACCCCTCACAGGGGCGGCCCTGGGAACACTGGGAGTGGGAACGGCTGGGGAACACCCACGTTCAGTACAACCAAGATCTACGAGGCAGGCTTTGCGGCATGGCGGTGGGGGGATGTGTTGGCGTGGCGTGCCCCGATGATTACACAAACAAAGGTCGAGATAATGAGCCCAGGCCCTGATTCCAACACCTGTTCGTTCAACCAAGATCTATGAGGGACACACCCCTGTCTGTGCCTGTGTCCTCCGTGTGTTGCCTCCTCTCCCTCTTCAATGCACTTCATGGCCTGGTCCGCTTCCACGGAGGCAGAGCGTGTCGTCACACAACCGGCCGTCCACGAGGCTAAGTTCTTTGAAACATGCATCATGACTTGTCCCGACTCGAACCAAGCTGATGATTTATCAGAGGGACCAGTAGCCAAGCAAGATGACAAGAAGCAGGCACAACTCGTGCATATATTGAGGGCCTGGTCGAATCCACGTTTTGCTGGGACTTCTCTGGATTGCATCATATCGTAAGGGGTCGCTAAATACCTTGCCGCACCAGCTCGGATCTTAGCTGCAGGTCCGGTACAGAGTGCCAGAGGTGCTCTTGTCAAGGGTGTCGCCAGAGAGGCTTCACATGGACGTCTTGCTGTGGAGCGTATCACAGAGAATTTCTCAAAATGGAAACGTGTCGACACCACAACTCGAGAACCAGCTCTTCCCGTCCACCTGCCCAAACCAGCCGTTGTCTGGGAGTCGTGAGGCCACCACGTGGGTCGACTGCAGGCTGGTTAGCTTCCGCTCATCATACACAGGGCGGATACCCTCAGCGTCCCGAAGGCAGGTGCGATTATCCACCTTGGTTCGGGGGCAGTCCAGCGGCGAGCCCGTGTTGAAGCCACCCCAGCAAATACAAGTCCGCTCACCGTACTGTGACCTGCTGTGGCAGGAACCACAAGCCCGGCCACGCCAAGAAGCACCTCTCGGTACCATAATGCTCGTTGGCTGCTCGCAGATAAGTGTTGCGACAAGCACCCAGCCAGCAGAGCGATGTGACCGAATAACGGAGCTGGCGTGACCAAGCACTCGAGCCTGGGGTAGGAGAAGATGCACGCCTAGGAGGTTTACCTGAACGAAGGACCGATAATTGAAAACGAGGAGCCCTTCGCTCTGTGCCACTGTGTGCCCAACTGTGCCACTTTGCAACCAGTTTGGTGACGCACCGTTTCTGCATTTCTGAGCCAAGGTCCTTAAATGATGGAAGCTATGGGAACAGTGCCTCTCTGTGATGGAACCTTCATTGGTTCAGAATGTGCCTGCCCCAAGACCCTGTTGGCCCAGGCAGTCACTGCCCCAATGGAATGGGGCTCGCAGACTTTGGGAGAGGAAGGTGGCCCTGCGATCACGCCTGTCTCATGTTATGCGTGTGTGTGATCGACTGCCTGATCTGAAGGCACCGCCGGCTCTGGAAGGGCTCAGGTGGTGTGTGGGCACCGTGCAGTAGTCAGCACTGCTGCGACGGAAACTCGAAAAGTCTGCAATGAGCCACACAAACCAGACGTGAACTGCGGAACCCGGCTTTCGATCACCCCATGCGCCATAGAATCCAATGTCGACCACAACACACTGCTAAGGGGAAGGGAATCAACCCAAAAAACAAAGGGAAATCCCCATGGAAAATACCCGGTAGCGCTACCGGGCTATAACCGGGTATTACCGGGCAAACGGGTATTACCGGACCCGGTAATACCCGTTTTTCGACCCGGTAATACCCGGTAGCCGTTAACGGGGCAGATTCATGCTATACTGTACAGGAAATGGAACACTATCGACACATGTCACTCAACACGGGGGAATGGGGAGGGGAGAGGTTGTGGTGAAACGCACACACCTCGACCTGTGATGAGGTGAGATGTGGCTCTGCAATTACGGCACTACGCGTGCCGTAAACTCGAATGACCTGCTTTCTCCGTGTTCCATTTCCTCCTTCATTGCATGAGGCTACAAAATGGAACACTATCGACACATGTCACTCAACACGGGGGAATGGGGAGGGGAGAGGTTGTGGTGAAACGCACACACCCAACCCCCTAGGACCCCTAGGGACTGAGGAGCTCCGCTCATCAGCTAAGATGGCCCCGTGCCGCCAGCATGGCACACAGCTCCGTCTGGTCCCTTTACAGATCGATGACGACCTCGCCCCGCGCACCCCTCGTGAAGGGATCGGCCTTCTGCTCGTGGGTCGGCACCCACTCGGGCAACACCTGCAGCTGCGCCGCTGCAGCGACGTCGAACAGCACCTGCAGGCACCTATTGGCGACGTAATTGCCAGAGTGCCCCTTCAGGATGCTCCGCACTACCGGGAGGTTGTCGACCTTCAGTCGCAGCTTGCACCGCCGGCGCCCCAGCCGGGAGGCCAACCGCACCCCCAGTGCAGCGGCCCACATCTCCTTGATGTAAATGTGTGCTGACGCTTCGCCGGCCCCGAAGGCCCCCTGCGCCACCTCGCCGGTCTCCGCAAGCGCCGCCCACGCGCGTGATGACGCGTCTGTCCACACTGTGCACTCCTCGTCGTATGGAGCCTCCCGGTCCACCCACCGGTTCTCCGCGATCGCCTGCAGACATACGCGCGCGTCCCAGACCGCACTCGGCTGCATCCTGGTGGGCTCGTCCCACGCGTTGTTGTTCGTTGATACATGCCGCGCGATGCTGCGTATGGCCCCGATGAGGTTTGGCGAGTAGCACAGATGACGGCTTCGTGTGTACGTCCACCACACGATGGCCCCCGTCACCTTGAAGAATGCCCGGGGTGTTGCCTCCCCGGACAACACGTTCTGCACATGCACCGCCTCCAGCAGCTGCGCCACCCATTTCTCCGAGGAGCGGAACCTCTTCGTCGGCCCCCGCAGGTCGAACTCCAGCCCGAAGGCCGCAAACTGTCTCTGGGGTTGCCCCTCGGCCTCCTCGTGCAGCTCGACTCTCGCGTAGGCACACCTCTGCTTGAACTCGGTGTATCTCCTCGCCGCCTCCTCCTCGCTGCCCCCGAGGATGATGTAGTTGTCCACCCATGCGACGTTCCCCGGCCCTGCGAGAACCCTCGAGATGCGCTGCGCTATCGATGGGCTCCACGACCACCCCATGCACAGCACCTTCAGCCACAAGTCGAGTGTGCCGCCTCTGCCATCTCCCAGGCGCATGCCGAAGTACTTCCGGATCGGCTTCGCGAGGGGTATCTGGTAAAAAAATGATACTCCATCCGCGATCACGGCTGCATCTGCGTTCAGCACTGCGTCGATCACGTCCCTGATGCGCGGCAGCCGCATCTCAGGGGGGCGCCTCATCGCGGCGTTCAGCTTTCGTGCATCGACCACCAGCCGGAGATCCCCTGCCTTTTTTGCCACTGTGAAAGCCGGCATCGTCATCTGGGGGTCCCCCTGCATCGGCTCCACCACCTCCCATTCGAGCAGCTTGTCCGCGTGCTGCCGCATGTGCCGCGAGGTGCCCCTCGCCATCCTGCCGCCTGTCGGTTTCGTCAGCAGGCTCTCGAAGGCGTCGAGTGACGTGATGACGTCCAGCACATCTTCAAGCTCCCCGTGGAGGTCCAGGCTGCGGACCGCGTCGAGGGCCATCCTGTTGGATGATATGGGTGCCAGCACCCCCCCCTCACGTTCGGCTTCCGGTCGCACCTGCGCTCCCTCCACCTCCACGGAGAAGTCCCCGCCGTACCCGATGTCCAGCCCAGCACTGCACGCCTCGTCCCCCTCGCCCTCGGGGTCGTATGCGTAGGCACACATCCTCAGGATACCCTCGAAGTTGCTCGGCTTGGCGAGGTGGGCGGCGCACGACGGGAACGCCCCAAGAGCCCTGGGGATGCGCCCCGCCGCTAGAGCTGGCGTGATGTAGTCGCGGTCTCCTCCACGAGACGAGTCGCGGCCAGTGGGGCGTACTGCAGCAGCCCCTCTGTCGTCCGGTGGCGGGTCAGCTTCTGCACCGCTCGCAACTCGAGCCCCTTGTGAATCAGGTGGTGCACTGCCCCCCTGCGTAGACTGTGTGGCGTCAGCGCGGGGTTCACCCGTTTTACCGCCCGGGACACCTTGCTGTACGACACGCCTTGAACCAGGCCGCCGTCCCGGTTCTTCCGCATCGTCTTCCCCAGCACACCGTTCAGCTGCGTAGGCAAACACACCCCTGTAGTCTGTCCCTTCGCGAACGGGTCGTTCTTGGTGCCCCTCCAGGTTATAGATACCACCCCGTCGTTCTTCACCCGCACCTCTCGGGTTGCAATACTCTTCACGTCCGAGCACCTTGCGGCCCCGTGCCACATCAGCCCCAGTGCCAGTCGCACCTCGGGGTCCCGCTCGTCCCGCATCGCCTGCTCCACTTCTGCCTTCGTCGCCGGCACCGCCTGTGTCCGGGGCACCTCCGCCCCCATGCGCCTCAGTCCCCGTCTGAACGCGTCGAGCTTGTGCGAGTGCACTGTGTCCTCCAGCATGTGGCGGTGCGCGGACGACACGGCGTAGCTGTAGGCCAGCCCCGAGGATGGCAGCACGTTGTCGACAGACATCTTCTTGGAGACCCACAAGATGATCGCCGTCCCCGTGTCGATGGGTCCCTCGGCGGCCTCCCAGGCCTGACGGAACTCCTGGAACCGCCGGTAGCACGACGCGATGTTGTCCCATGTGGAGTTCGCGAGTGCCCGGTCCAGAACGGCGTTGGCTGCAGACACGACTTCCCCCCTCGTCCCGTCCGGGAGGGTTGCTGTCTCTGACATCCGCGGGCGTCCTCGAGTTGCTGGCCCCCTGCGCAGCCACCGCTGCAGCCCCGACTCGATTGTGTGGCCTTCCGCTGTCGGGTCCCGCCCCTGGGATCCCGTCTGCTGCACTGCTGGGCCGGCCCGCTCTGTCGCCTGCTCTCTCCGAGCAGTGTTGGTGACCGGCCACGGCCTGTGTGGCGTCATCCCGTGATCTTGCTGCGCCATTTGCTCCCCCTGAGCACTGGGCTGTATTCTTACTAACCACGGTGTGCGTGGATTCTGCTCCCCCTGAGCTTGATGCACCGCTGGCTCCCCTTGAGCACTGGGCTGTGTGATTTGCGTTTTTACTAGCCACGGCGTGCGTGGATTCTGCTCCCCTTGAGCTTGCTTCGCCGCTGGCTCCCCTTGAGCACTGGGCTGTGTGATTTTCGTTTTTACTATCCACGGCGTGCGTGGTTTCTGCTCCCCTTGAGCTTGCTTCGCCGCTGGCTCCCCTTGAGCACTGGGCTGTGTGATTTTCGTTTTTACTATCCACGGCGTGCGTGGTTTCTGCTCCCCTTGAGCTTGCTTCGCCGCTGGCTCCCCTTGAGCACTGGGCTGTGTGATTTGCGTTTTTACTAGCCACGGCGTGCGTGGATTCTGCTCCCCTTGAGCTTGATGCGCCGCTGGCTCCCCTTGAGCACTGGGCTGTGTGATTTCCGTTTTTACTAGCCACGGCGTGCGTGGATTCTGCTCCCCTTGAGCTTGATGCGCCGCTGGCTCCCCTTGAGCACTGGGCTGTGTGATTTCCGTTTTTACTAGCCACGGCGTGCGTGGATTCTGCTCCCCTTGAGCTTGATGCGCCGCTGGCTCCCCTTGAGCACTGGGCTGTGTGATTTCCGTTTTTACTAGCCACGGCGTGCGTGGATTCTGCTCCCCTTGAGCTTGCTTCGCCGCTGGCTCCCCTTGAGCACTGGGCTGTGTGATTTCCGTTTTTACTAGCCACGGCGTGCGTGGGTTCTGCTCCCCTTGAGCTTGATGCGCCGCTGGCTCCCCTTGAGCACTGGGCTGTGTGGTTTGCGCTTTTACTCGCCACGGCATGCGTGAATTCTGCTCCCCTTGAGCTTGTGGCACCGCTGGTTCCCCTTGAAGTGTGGACTGTGTGTGCAGTGGCGGTGTGTCTGAGGGAGGTGTCGCCGGCCCGCACAACCCCGGCTCTCCCTGCGCAGGTGTGGCTTGTCACTTGCCCCACTTGGATCCCTTTCCCCCCTTACCTCCCTTCGGCACCACTGGCCTCTCTTCCTCCTCGTCCCACGCGCCCTCGGTGCGGCGCCGCTTGTTGTTGGCCTTCTCCTTCTCGCCCTCGCTCTGGGCTTGGCTCTGGAGCGACCTGAATAGTTGCTCCGTCAGCGCGCTTGCCGGCATGCCCTCCAGCCGCCGCTCCCAGTGCAGCTGCGCCGCGAGCCCGTACCACTCCCGGAGGCGCAGCCCCTCCAAGCGGACCAGGAGGTTGTGGGCAGCTTGCACTGCCTCAGGCTTCGTCGACACGATGGGGATCAGGATGTCCAACACGGAGAGCGCGACCCGAAGTTCGTGCTGGGGCCCGGTCGCTGCCGCAGCCGCATCGTCCGCCCCCTTCCCGAAACGATCACGCAGTGCCCTCATGGCCATTGCGTGCAGCGCTGGCGACTGCATCCGGTGGCGCCATTGCTCCACCACCGTGATGCGGGTGCCGGTCAGCCCCTCGCGTTCCAGCTTCGCCTGCCGCTCCTTCCTCTGCATATCATCCAAGACCTCCTCCAGAATTGCCTTGGTGTTTGGGTTATCCACACCCCTCATCAACTCCCAGAGGTCCCTCACCTTGGGCGTAGCGTCACTCATGTTGGCATCGGCGTCGCCCTCGTCCTCCTCCTTGAGGGTCCATGTTGCCTCACCATTGTGGAGATACAGCGCGCAGAGGGGGCAGACCCAGTGTGGCTCCATCCACTGGTCGGTCATCTTCTCGACCGTCTGATCCCCCGTGCCCTCCATGTAGGCCTTCAGGCAGCTCTTCGTCGTCCGCCTTCCACACATGCGACACACAGACGAGTGCGCGTCGGAGTGCAGCGCCCCGCACTCCGGAAACACGCAGTCGGGGGTGCCGTCCACCCCCGCTGCGTTTCCCGGAACAACCGGGGTCGGAACATCGATCCACGCCTGGTCGATGATCACGGTTGCGTTCCGGTCCGGCATTGTGTTGTTTGGTTGTTTGGGAGAGGTTGTGAGAGTGGTGGTGAAACGCACACACCTCGACCTGTGATGAGGTGAGATGTGGCTCTGCAATTACGGCACTACGCGTGCCGTAAACTCGAATGACCTGCTTTCTCCGTGTTCCATTTCCTCCTTCATTGCATGAGGCTACAGAAAAAAAACCACACACCCAACTAACTTACTCGTTGAGCGCGTGTTTCTGTGTCCGCATCTGTGTTAGGATTTAGGGGTGGTGTGATTTGCCGAGAGTGAAGGAAAAACAAGCCTCCCAACATCCGCGGGAATAGGTGGGGGGGGGGGACGGGGATTTGTTTCGTAAAAATGTGACCGTAAAGGTGTCATCCATCCGTTACCCCGCGACATCGATTTCGCTTCGCCTCTCGGAACTAGTAAAAAGAAGACTTCGGAGTGAAAGACAAAACAAGTGGGGGGGTAGGGGGGGGATGCACAAACAAAGAAAAGCCTGGGCAGAACCGAGAGGGCGTGTGGGTGTGGGATTTTTACCCTCAATATCCCTCAACATACAAACAACAAGACCAGAACACGCTTCCAGACAAACAGCTGCCATCAGGCGCATCGGTGGGTAACAGAGATGCTGCCTGGCTGAACAGACGTCATTGCCGGGGGTGTGCCGAGCTCAGCCCAGCGCAACAGCAAAAAATATCACATGGACCGCAAAGCAAGCATGAAGCCAAGACGGCGTGGCAGAACACACAGCGGGATCCCACTGCACACCACCCCATGGTGCGATGGGTGAGTGAAAAACACATGATAAAGGACCCCCCCACCGAGCGGGCAGGCTGCCCGTTGTATCAAACGGGCCTTGTCCTTGTCTGTCTGCCACGATGCCCCTCGTACCCCCCGTCCCAGCCAGCAACGCCTCAGGGGCTCAGGGGCGTCTCAGGGGGGACACGCGAAAAAAGAGTCCGGGTTTTGTTTGACGCACAAACGGCAACAAAGGGCAACGCAAAGAGTAAGTCGGGAGGGAGGGAGGGAGAGGTGTCGGGTTGGAAGGCCGCGAACCTGCAACAAAGAAATGCATCCCCTCTGGCCAAGTATGCCTGGGACTTTGGCCTTTTTGGGTCCAAAAAGGGGTCGGGATTCCACTTTTTCTCCAAGGGTTTTTCGGGGGGGAAATGGCGCGCAATCCCCTCGCGGGCAAGAAAATCCCCCCATCCCCACCACACAACCAGTGTGAGTGTGGTGTGTGGGTATTGGACGCCCTGTGTGATGAGAGATAGTGGCAACACAACAGCAACATGCCAGGCAAGGGGAGCCAAAAATGGGTTTTCGGGGCGTTATTGTAACGACCCCTTCCTATGCCCAGTGGCACAAGCTCAAGGATTTGGTTGCACGGTGGACTCCCACACGTCAGGGTGCACCTTTTTGGGATATCGGAATAGCGGGGGTCTGGCGAGGTCCGACCCCCGCTCGCGGGGGTCGTCTGGGCACCAAAAATAGCAGGGCAGACTCCCGCTAGCGGGGGTCCAGACCCCCGCCCCAGACCCCCGCTCCAGGGGGTGGGAGTCCACCGTGTGCTCGACATACGGGGGGTCTGGGGGGCGGAGCCCCCCAGCCGCCGGAGGCCACGGTAGTGAGTATCTGTTCCTTGCGCCGTAGTGGGAGCGCGTGGGAGTTGCGGGCGTACAGATTGTTGGCTGCGTCCTCCTGAGGCTACTGAGAGTGGTCTGGGTCCCATTCGCTGATGTGAACCCAAAGGACTTGGCTACAAGACAGGCACACGCTCCAGCCTAGTGGTACAGGGGGGTCTGGGGGGCGGAGCCCCCCAGCCGCCGGAGGCCACGGTAGTGAACGCCTGGCTCTTGACTGGGGAACAACGCCGGGTTTTGGCTGGAACAACCGAAAAAAGGGCGGGTGTCCGGAGGATTCATCCTCATCCCCCACTAGAATACCACCTGCCCCCGAAAAACTTCACCCAGAAAACCTGTGGGGAAAAAATCCCACCTAAAAAACCCAAGGAGAAAAAAAAATTCCCTCCCTATAAAAACCCAAAGAGAAAAAAAGTGCAATCCTGAATCGGGACTTGGACTCCACATTTAGCTTCATACTTGCCTCTGGCGTGCCTTTTTGATTTTGTTGTTGTTGTTGTTGTTGTTGTTGTTGTTGTTGTTGCCTGACGCTTTGTGTTGGCTGGATCTTCAGGAGGATCAACACGCCCAGCAGCGCGCCGTGTGTGACTTCCCGTTCCTGCTGATCCACTCCAGGTGTGGCTCTATTTTGGGGGTATTTTGGCCAATTTTCGAAATCCTATTTTGGGTTTTTTGCACTTTTTTTGGGTGCTTTTTTGCACGATTTCTGTGCCTCAGACACAGATTTTGGTGTGATTTTTGCGCTATTTTGATTCACTCGGCCTGACCGATGCATACGATTCGAAAAAATGGCGAAAAAATCGCTATCAACAACGGTGAACGAATGGAGGTAGATGGGGAAGTGGGAGGACACAGCACGCCCTCTCACTGATCGCCATCTGTACACTACCTCTCTGTTCAAGGCGGTCAGTGTCACTTGATGGCGCTGCACACAAATCACTGCTACATCCCAGGGCGCCTTCCCTTGTGAGAATAGCGGAACTTCTGCGGTTGCAGTTTGGTGGTTGAGGCCGGCGGTGATATCACTTTGGTGACTGTGCTTCCTT